>ONZH01012251.1:0-110135 GCA_900303285.1 Rhinella marina
GTACGGCCACAGAATGGCAGAAATCACATAATTTGGAGGTGGCGGCAGTAGCATGAGTAGGCCACAGAGTGGCATAATTACATAAATTTGGAAGGTAGCGCAGCTAGGACACAGCGTTGTGGGGGCGGGGCAGGCATGAGTAGGCCCACAGAGTGGTCACAAATTACATAATTTGGAGGAGGTAACGGCAGGCCAGGACACAGCGCGTGGGAAGGCGGCGGCAGCATGCATGATTAGTGCCATCAGAGTGGCCACCAATTACATTAATTTGAAGGTAGCGGCAAGCTACGGAAACAGCGTGTGGAGGTGGCAGCAGCATGAGTAGGCCACGGAGTGGCACAGAGTACATAATTTGGAGGTAGCGTCAGCTAGAACACAGGATGTGGAGGCGGCAGCAGCATGAGTAGGCCACAGAGTGGCACAATCACATAATTGGAGGTAGCGGCAGCTAGGACACAGCATGTGGAGGCGGCGACAGCAGCATGAGTAGGCCACAGAGTGGCACAATTACATAATTTGGAGGAAGCGGCAGCTAGGACACAAGCGTGGTGGAGAGGCGGCCAGCAGCATGAAGTAGGCCACAGAGTGGCACAATTACATAATTTGGAGGTAGTGGCAGCTAGGACACAGCGTGTGGAGGCGACGGCAGCAGCATGAGTAGGCCACAGAGTGGCACAATTACATAATTTGGAGGTAGCGGCAGCTAGGACACAGCGTGTGGAGGCGGCAGCAGCATGAGTAGGCCACAGAGTGGCACAATCACATAATTTAGAGGTAGCGGCAGCTAGGACACAGAGTGTGGAGGCGGCAGCAGAATGAATAGGCCACAGAGTAGCACAATCAAATAATTTGGAAGTAGCGGCAGCTAGGACACATCGTGTGGAGGCGGCGGCAGCAGCATGAGTATGCCACAGAGTGGCACAATTACATAATTTGGAGGTAGCGGCAGCTAGGACACAGTGTGTGGAGGTAGCATCAGCATGAGTAGGCCACAGAGTGGCACAATTACATAATTTGGATGTAGCGGCAGCTAGGACACAGCGTATGGAGGCGGGAGCAGCATGAGTAGGCCACAGAGTGGCACAATTACATAATTTGGAGGTAGTGGCAGCTAGGGCACAGCGTGTGGAGGCGGCGGCAGCAGCATAAGTAGGCCACAGAGTTGCACAATTACATAATTTGGAGGTAGCGGCAGCTAGGACACAGAGTGCGGAGTGGCAGCAGCATGAGTAGGCCACAGAGTGGCACAATCACATAATTTGGAGATAGCGGCAGCTAGGACATAGCGTGTGGAGGCGGCGGCAGCGGCAGCATGAGTAGGCCACAGAGTGGCACAATTACATAATTTGGAGGTAGCGGCAGCTAGGACACAGCGTGTGGAGGCGGCAGCATCAGCAAGAGTAGGCCACAGAGTGGCACAATTACATAATTTGGAGGTAGTGGCAGCTAGGACACCAGCGTGTGGAGACGGCAGCAGCATGAGTAGGCCACAGAAGTGGCACAATTACACAATTTGGAGGTAGCGGCAGCTACGACACAGCGCGTGGAGGCGGCGGCAGCAGCATGAGTAGGCCACAGAGTGGCAAAATTACATAATTTGGAGGTAGCGGCAGCTAGGACACAGCGTGTGCAGGCGGCAGCACAATGAGTAGGCCACAGAGTGGCAAAATTACATAATGTGGAGGTATGTGCAGCTTGGACACAGCGTGTGGAGGCAGCAGCAGCATGAGTAGGCCACAGAGTGGCACAATCACATAATTTGGAGGTAGCGGCAGCTAGGACACAGCGTGTGGAGGCGGCAGCAGAATTAATAGGCCACAGTGTGGCCCAATCACATAATTTGGAAGTAGCGGCAGGTAGGACACATCGTGTGGAGGCGGCGGCAGCAGTATGAGTAGGCCACAGAGTGGCACAATTATATAATTTAGAGGTAGCGGCAGCTAGGACACAGTGTGTGGAGGTAGCAGCAGCATGAGTAGGCCACAGAGTGGCACAATTACATAATTTAGAGGTAGCGGCAGCTAGGACACAGCGTGTGGAGGCGGGAGCAGCATGAGTAGGCCACAGAGTGGAACAATTACATAATTTGGAGGTAGTGGCAGCTAGGGCACAGCGCGTGGAGTCGGCGGCAGCAGCATAAGTAGGCCACAGAGTGGCACAATTACATAATTTGGAGGTAGCGGCAGCTAGGACACAGCGTGTGGAGGTGGCAGCAGCATGAGCAGGCCACAGAGTGGCACAATCACATAATTTGGAGGTAGCGGTAGCTAGGACACAGCGTGTGGAGGCGGCGGCAGCAGCAGCATGAGTAGGCCACAGAGTGGCACAATTACATAATTTGGAGGTAGCGGCAGCTAGAACACAGCGCGTGGAGGCGGCGGCAGCACCATGAGTAGGCCACAGAGTGGCACAATTACATAATTTGGAGGTAGCGGCACCTAGGACACAGCGTGTGGAGGCGGCAGCAACATGAGTAGGCCACAGAGTGGCACAATCACATAATTTGGAGGTAGCGGCAGCTAGGACACAGCACGTGGAGGCGGCGGCAGCAGCATGAGTAGGCCACAGAGTTGCACAATTACATAATTTGGAGGTAGCGGCAGCTAGGACATAGCGTGTGGAGGCGGTAGCAGCAGCAGCATGAGTAGGCCACAGAGTGGCACAATTACATAATTTGGAGGTAGCGGCAGCTAGGACACAGCGTGTGGAGGCGGCAGCATGAGCAAGAGTAGGCCACAGAGTGGCACAATTACATAATTTAGAGGTAGCGGCAGCTAGGACACAGCGTGTGGAGGCGGCAGCAGCATGAGTAGGCCACAGAGTGGAACAATTACATAATTTGGAGGTAGTGGCAGCTAGGGCACAGTGCGTGGAGTCGGCGGCAGCAGCATAAGTAGGCCACAGAGTGGAACAATTACATAATTTGGAGGTAGCGGCAGCTAGGACACAGCGTGTGGAGGTGGCAGCAGCATGAGCAGGCCACAGAATGGCACAATCACATAATTTGGAGGTAGCGGCAGCTAGTACACAGCGTGTGGAGGCGGCGGCAGCAGCAGCATGAGTAGGCCACAGAGTGGCACAACTACATAATTTGGAGGTAGCGGCAGCTAGGACACAGCGTGTGGAGGCGGCAGCAACATGAGTAGGCCACAGAGTGGCACAATCACATAATTTGGAGATAGCGGCAGCTAGGACACAGCACGTGGAGACGGCGGCAGCAGCATGAGTAGGCCACAGAGTGGCACAATTACATAATTTGGAGGTAGCGGCAGCTAGGACACAGTGTGTGGAGGCAGCAGCAGCATGAGTAGGGCACAGAGTGGCACAATCACATAATTTGGAGGTAGCGGCAGCTAGGACACAGCGTGTGGAGGCGGCGGCAGTAGCATGAGTAGGCCACAGAGTGGCACAATTACATAATTTGGAGGTAGCGGCAGCTAGGACACAGCGTGTGGAGGCGGGAGCAGCATGAGTAGGCCACAGAGTGGCACAATTACATAATTTGGAGGTAGCGACAGCTAGGACACATCGCGTGGAGGCGGCGGCAGCAGCATGAGTAGGCCACAGAGTGGCACAATTACATAATTTGGAGGTAGCGGCAGCTAGGACACAGCGCGTGGAGGCGGCGGCAGCAGCATGAGTAGGCCACAGAGTGGCACAAGTACATAATTTGGAGGTAGCGGCAGCTAGGACACAGTGTGTGGAGGCAGCAGCAGCATGAGTAGGCCACAGAGTGGCACAACCACATAATTTGGAGGTAGCGGCAGCTAGGACACAGCGTGCGGAGGCGGCAGCAGTAGCATGAGTAGGCCACAGAGTGGCACAATTACATAATTTGAAGGTAGCGGCAGCTAGGACACAGCGTGTGGAGGGGGGAGCAGAATGCGTAGGCCACAGAGTGGCACAATTACATAATTTGGAGGTAGCGACAGCTAGGACACAGCAGTGTGGAGGCGGCGGCAGCAGCATGAGTAGCCCACAGAGTGGCACAATTACATAATTTGGAGGTAGCAGCAGCTAGGACACAGAGTGTGGAGGCGGCAGCAGCATGAGTAGGTCACAGAGTGGCACAATCACATAACTTGGAGGTAGCGACAGCTAGGACAAAGCGTGTGCAGGCGGCAGCAGAATGAGTAGGCCACAGAGTGGCACAATTAAATAATTTGGAGGTAGCGGCAGCTAGGACACAGCGTGTGGAGGAGGCGGCAGTAGCATGAGTAGGCCACAGAGTGGCATAATTACATAATTTGGAGATAGCGGCAGCTAGGACACAGCGTGCGGAGGCGGTATCAGCATGAGTAGGCCACAGAGTGGCACAATTACATAATTTGGAGGTAGCGGCAGCTAGGACACAGCGTGTGGAGGCGGCGGCAGCAGCATGATTAGGCCACAGAGTGGCACAATTACATAATTTGGAGGTAGCGGCAGCTAGGACACAGCGTGTGGAGGTGGCAGCAGCATGAGTAGGCCACAAAGTGGCACAATCACATAATTTGGAGGTAGCGGCAGCTAGGACACAGCGTGTGGAGGCGGCGGCAGCAGCATGAGTAGGCCACAGAGTGGCACAATTACATAATTTGGAGGTAGCGGCAGGTAGGACACAGCGTGTGGAGGCAGCGGCAGCAACATGAGTAGGCCACAGAGTGGCACAATTACATAATTTGGAGGTAGCGGCAGCTAGGACACAGCGTGTGGAGGCGGCAGCAGCATGAGTAGGCCACAGAGTGGCACAATTAAATAATTTGGAGGTAGCGGCAGCTAGGACACAGCGCGTGGAGGCGGCGGCTGCAGCATGAGTAGGCCACAGAGTGGCACAATTACATAATTTGGAGGTAGCGGCAGCTAGGACACAGCGCGTGGAGGCGGCGGCAGCAGCATGAGTAGGCCACAGAGTGGCACAAGTACATAATTTGGAGGTAGCGGCAGCTAGGACACAGTGTGTGGAGGCAGCAGCAGCATGAGTAGGTCACAGAGTGGCACAACCACATAATTTGGAGGTAGCGGCAGCTAGGACACAGCGTGCGGAGGCGGCGGCAGCAGCATGAGTAGGCCACAGAGTGGCACAATCACATAATTTGGAGGCGGTGATTTTGCCACCGCCTCCACACGCTACCTCCAAATCCATTTTGGCTGCCCAGTAGTCCAGCGGATCTTCAATGTGGGGTGGCAGGGTGCTGTCCAAGTAGGCCACCACCTGCTGGTTCAGGGTCTCCCCCTGGTCTACCTGCTGCTGCTGCTGCTGGTGAGTACTTTTCGCACTTGGCGGGTGAAGAAAGCTGCTCATCAGTGACCCCAGACTCAAGTTTCTGCTGATGGAGCTGGTACTGCTCCTAACCCCCGACCCCCCCACAGCAGCTGTGGCAGTGGTACGTGAGCACTGAGGGACCCCCCGGTCAGACCTGCGAGAGGATGGACGATGACGCAGATAGGCAGCAGCCAACTGACTACATACAATGTCTCTATAGTACTTCAGTTTGTCCTCCCTCTCAGCAGGTTAAAAAAAGGCCCCCATTTTAGACCGGTAGCAAGGGTCCAAGAGGGTGGAGAGCCAGAATTCATCCCTCTGCCGGATGGTGACTATTTGGCTGTCACTACGTAAGCAAGTGAGCATGCATCGGGCCATTTGCTCAAGTGACTCGGAGGGACTCCCTGTCTCCAACTCCACTGTATTCTGCCATGGTGTCTCTGGGTCATCTGCCTCATCTTCCTCATCCTCATCTTCCAGTGGCTGCTCCTGCTCCTCCTCTTCTGTCACCTGGGTAGAAAAACCACTAAATTCTTGTGCTCCAATGTCCTCCTCCTCCAGTTCAGCCACCACCGGATTCATATGGCCATGAGATGCAGTCTTCACGTCTCCAGTCCCCTGACCAGAAAGATTTTGCAGCATCTGTTCCAGGACATAAAGCAGTGGAATGACATTGTTCATACCATAGTCCTGGCGACTGACAAATAACGTGGCCTCCTCAAAGGACCTGAGCAAGCGGCAGGTGTCACGCATGAGCTGCCACTGGCTGACATAAAAATTATACAGGGGAGTACTCCTGTCTGCTTGGATCATTAAGAAATCGTTTAAGGCCTTTCTCTGTTCGTACAGTCGGTCCAACATATGGAGGGTAGAATTCCAACGGGTGGAAACGTCACATATCAGCCTATGTTGGGGGATGGCATTCTGCCGCTGTAGCTCAAGGAGGGTGTTCTTGACGGTGTAGGAATGGCTGAAGTGCATGCAAAGTTTCCTGGCCATTTTTAGAATGTTTTGCAGTTGGGTATAAGACTTGAGGAACCGTTTGACAACCAGATTAAATACGTGCGCCATGCAGAGTGCATGCCTCAGCCCTCCTTGGCGCAGCGCGGATACCATATTCTTTCCGTTATCTGTCACCATGGATCCGATTTTTAGTTGTCGCGGAAAAAGCCAGCAATCGATTTCTTCTTTCATGACGTGGAGCAGTTCCTCCCCTGTGTGACTTTGTTCGCCCAGGCAAACCAGGCGTAGAACTGCGTGACATCACCGTGCCCTGCACATGTGGTACGCTGGAGGAGCACTATGACTTGGCCCTGCAGTGGAGGCTGAGGTGGTGGAGAAGGAGCTGGACATTAGCGCAGGATCAGCAGTTTGACAACGAGGAGGAGAAAGTGGCGTCACCTGTTCAAGTTGCTCGTGTGGCTGGGCAGGAAGCACATTGACCCAGTGGGCCGTAAAGCGCATGTACTGGCCTTGACCATAGTTACAACTCCACACGTCGGCTCTGCCGTGCACTTTGGCAGACACCGACAGGCTCAAGGACTGGGCCACCTTCTCTTTTACATATTTGTGCAGGGCTGGGACTGACTTTTTGGCAAAAAAATGACAGTTTAGCACTCTCCACCTTGGCTCGGCACAAGCCATCAGTTCTCTGAACAGTGCAGAGTCCACCAGTTGAAAAGGGAGGGACTTCAGCACAAGCAACTTGGACAGGAGCACGGTCAGCTTCTGTGCTGTAGGATGGCTGGACGCGTACTGCTGTCTCTTTGCAATCGCCTTGGTGAACAACTGCTGCCGTAATGAGTGGCGAGGAATAAGAGGAGGAGGAGGAGGAGCAGGAGCATCTGGAGCAGTAGATAATGACAGACAGCTCCCTTCGGCAGAGGTGCTGGAGCCTCTACTGCCTGAAATGGGATGCGTGCCACTGGGTGATGCTGCTGTTGCTGCTGCCGACTGGACCGCCACATCTGAGCCACGGTTCTCCCAGGCAACTTTGTGGTGACACTGCAAATGTTGACGCAGGGCCGTGGTGCCAACATTAGCACCCTGGCCACGCTTAACTTTCTGACCATAGATTCTACATATAGCTATGTTCACCTCCTCAGGCGTCTTAACAAAAAACTTCCACACCGCCAAGTAGGTGATTTTACCACCAACACTCCGCACTGACTGAGTGGTACCTCCGCTGCCTGGCTGAGCCCCTGCACCGCTCTTTTCAAGGCCGGAAAGCACCTGCGAAGAGTGCGGTCTACCCCGTGCCCGTTTGGCTCCCGACCTCGTACTGCTGCCACTCCGCTGACTAACGGCCACACTACTGCCTGCACCGCTGCCTGACGCGCAAGCTGTCAGTCTCGTCTGCAGATGATGATAATGATGATGAAGCCCTTGCTTCACCCGGCTCCCAAGTGCGATCGGCTACATCATTATCAACTACAGTTTGCACGTCGCTAATGTCCTCCTCAACTGTCTCGGTGTACAAAGGCTGACCTCTCTCAACATCACCTCCCACTACACTCTCCTCATCAGTACTTGACCGCCTACTGGAAGGAGCGGATTTCTGCCCCACCTCTTGGCTTCACAGTAGCTGCTGACTGTCCTCAAGTAGTTCGTCCGAGCTGTATAGTGGTGCAGAGCCCATAGCATATAGTACTTTTCTGGCTGAGGGAACCAAAAAGGACAGAGGCAGGTTGAGGACAGGTTAGGGCACTGGAGCTGCTCCAGGCCCATGCCAACTAAGGGTTGTGTCTGACAAACCCACCGACTCTTGGCTGGGGGTTTCAGATGTCATCTGGGAGGAAGTGGATAACCGAGTCAACCATTCAAGAACATCTGGGTTGGTGGTCAACACACGACCACTAGATGACACCGGTAGCTGTGGCCTCGCCAAGTTACCCCTAATGCCACGACCCCTTCCTCTGCTGAGACCTGTGCCTGTTCCCGAAAAATTTGTGCCACTGCCCCTCCCCTGTGAAGGGCCTGTCAACCGTCTGTCTGACATCCTGTTTGATAAAAAAAATTAAAATAAAATAAAATGAAGAATACCCACAAAAATTATACTTTGCTCACTGCCTTGCACAACGGCTTAACTATTTCTTTCAGAAATATTGTCACCTACACAGTGTGTTAACAATGGGTTACTGAACTGCAGTACAATGGGTTACTGCACAGCACTATACACTTTGTTTATATAGCGACTGACGCTGCGACTATCGATTTAAAAGGAACAAGGCCAGAACCACATCTTAACTCTTTTTGGGCAATTCAACTTCACTGACTACGTTAGCACAATATCACACCTCTCTGTTTGGATGGCGAATAACGCCACAAATAGTTATTTAAAATAAACAACCCCACAAACACGGATTCACAGTTTTTTTTGGCAATTCAACTCCACTGAAATTAACACTATATGGCGCTTGTCTGTTTGTATGGCGAATAACACCGCAAATAGTTATTTAAAATGAACAACCCCACAAACAAGGATTCACTGTTTTTTTGGCAATTCAACTACACTGAAAAAGTTAGCACTATAAGGCGCTTCTCTGTTTGCATGGCGAATAACGCTGCAAATAGTTATTTAAAATGAACAACCCCACAAACACGGATTCACTGTTTTTTTTTTGGCAATTCAACTACACCGAAGAAGTTAGCACTATATGGCGCTTGTCTGTTTGTATGGCGAATAACGCCGCAAATAGTTATTTTAAATGAACTACCCCACAAACACAGATTCACAGTTTTTTGGGCAATTCAACTACACTGAAAAAGTTAGCACTATATGGCGCTTGTCTGTTTGCATGGCGAATAACGCCGCAAATAGTTATTTAAAATGAACAACCCCACAAACACGGATTCACAATTTTTTTTTGGCAATTTCAACGACACTGAAGAAGTTAGCACTATATGGCGCTTATCTATTTGTATGGCGAATGACGCCGCAACTATTTCTTTCACATTTACAAGCTGCCAATCACGGATTATATATGTTTTTCCCCAAACACAACCCAAAAGGTTTTTTTTTTAATGTACCCCAAACAAGGCTCTGACCCTCTTACTGCACTTCTTTGAATAAAGCACCCCAAAACAGCCTTTAGAACAGAGTGCAGTGCTGTATAACAGGCTAACCCCAATGCCCACTCTGCTGCTCAGTGTACCAGAATAGCGATTTCACTGCCTGATAATCCCCTATGGATTCTGTCTAGAAATCGTCCCTCTCCTATCCCTGCAGTTCAGATTATCTATCCCTGATCTCCTCATTTCTTTTCTTTAGCAACGTTTTTCTATCACTTGCCCTATCTCTCGTGACGTCTGTCTCTGGTCTAAAATCAACTGCAAATGGCAGATTCCAGCGCTGCAGAGCTATTTATAGGGCTGTGACATCACATGACCTGGCTGGCTGCTAATTGGCTACATGTCTGCATGTGATCGCATTGTGGGTGTTTACTTCTTTGTCACAGAAATCCTTCCCCCATGTCATGCCATGTGCTTGTGGCCATTTTAGGAAAAAAAAAAAAAAGATTTGTTACTACGAATAGCCATGAAATTTGATTTCGTGGCAAATTGAATTTTCCATGAAATTCGTAACGAATTCCACTTTGTCAGCTTCGATTCGCTAATCTCTAATCATTAGTATCAAGGCAAAACTTGCCATTCATGTCTACAACTGCCTCTTTCATGGCATCACTGCAGGTGCTCCTTGGAAATGATGAAAGGTCAATGGAAAATGAGCTGGTGGAGTTCGTAAATGCAGCCCTGCTTTAAGTAAATGTTTGATTATCATCTGGGTGGTCACTACAGGGACTACTTTGGAACCAATTTGTGATGCCATCGCTGTCCAGCAGCTATTCTTAAATGGTGATCTTGGAGTGCATGTCTGTTTTGACCATCCAGAATCCTCTTTGCATATGTGGTGCCCTGTTCTGACCACTGTTGCCACCACAGATGCACTGCAGAAACATCTCATCCAACTCTTTCCAAGATTTAACTGATGGACCATCCAGATTTTCAAAGTCACACTATTTGGCTATTTTTCAAAGTCAGTTAATTGCATAAATGGTGAATGCCTTTGTCTTGCAGCCATATCTAACACTTCAAAAACACCCAATCAACAGTCCTGTAAGAGAGAAGATGAAACCATGCTGTCAGAAAAAATACAACAGTGATGCCAGACAAAAAAAAGCATGTGGAACATCCATATGTAAAGTAAGGATCTATGAACTTGACCACAATATGTAAAAACCTCCTGAATTTTCATATTGTAAAATATGCTTTTTATCTAAAACTCCTTTTAGGTGTTATCTTTTTCATTGTCCAGCATTATATTAAGGACTGATACAGCTTTACTTATTTTTTTAATTAATTCCTGCTTTTAGCTTCCAAAACTTCATCAGGAACCCTGAATGTATGGCTGTATCCTTATACTGACATTATTGCTACTGGGGTACTGTGGGGGTATTATTATTATTATTATTATTATTATTATTATTATTGGACACAATATAGAAGGTACTACTACTAATGGGGCACTCTTGTGCATCATCACTATTGGGAGCACTATTATTAATAAGGGCACTCTGGGAAAGAATTATTAGTATTGGTGGGACTTTATGTGACCTGTATGGCACTATTATTTAGCATTATAGTATTTAGAGGCATTGGGCAGCACAGTGAGCACAATATTTGGGGTGATAGCAGGGTAACACTGTTGAGGCACTAGTGGGGAGAGGGTGGTGAAAAAATGAGGAATTGAAGATGTCTATGGGCAAACTCTACGGAGACAAGACATGGCTGAATTAATTTGTCATGGTGGTATGGTCCATATGGGGAAGACGAGGAAAATGAACAATTACATCAGAGGAGATAGGACTGCACATTAGGGGTATGTGTTTCTATATTACTGTGCATGTTTGGAAGTGCTGTATGTAATGTTTATCCAAATACTTTATTGGAAATTTGCATGGAGGAGCATTTCAATTTTTTCCTCAGGCAGCGGAAAAGCAAGAATCGGCCCTGCCATTAAAGGGATTATCCCATGAACAATGTAAAAAATAAAAATCAGAGATCACACAGTGCCTGACAATCTCTTTCTAAAGCTAGAACCAGCTCTGTACCTCACACAATCTCCCCATTCATTGTTCTGCTAGATTTATATCAAACTGAAAGCTCAAGGAGAGTGTCTTTTCTGCTGCAGTTCAGGGGGCATGTCCATGCTCTCCCTATCACAACTCAGGAGGCATTTGAAGGATGAAACTGAGCATGTGCGGCCATCTCAGTGAGCAGGACAAAGAAAAAAGAAAAAAAACTAACAGCAGGTGGCGCTATACAGATACATTTTATTGAATAACTCAGTGGCTATGCTACATTTTAATTACATGCTATTACAAAAGTATTCAGATCCAGGTGCTGGTATGAAAACTGTAGAATATTTTTCGTGGGAAAAGTTCTTTAACAATTCTCTTTTGAAAGCATTGGTACTTTGCAACATTTTTACACTTCAGCAACGGTCACCAATAATGTGTTACACAAAACTTTAGTTTCACTGTAAAGATACAGGATGACAAGCTTTTAGTTACATCAGTCTAAAAGATTAGTGGTTTCTAAATGAAATATACCCAGTAGTTCTGTTTGTGACAAGCTGCGTCTCTTACCTTTTATAAACCATCCGTCCCAATTCTGTGTAGAACAGAATAATGTTACTTAAGGTTTGTTAGTTTTGTGTATTATGATATATACACACTTCACTCAGTATTCCTTTATGGAAAGTAATAAAATATAGCTGAAACTGAACAGAATTGAGGCATTTGTTGCTGTTTCCATTCCCAGTACAGATCACATGAAAACATCTTTCTTTGTTTATTCTGTAAATTGGCAGTCACTTCAGATGTAAAACATGATATTCATTCTCATTTACCGTATTTGATCTTGTAACGCTGATAAAATATGTTAGAGTTCCTTCAGCACAGAGGTTCTTAATTTTTTTCTCGAAGTGTATATTTCAAGCAACTAAAGAACAATTCTGTAAATAATTTCAATGTACATACAATACCTTACTTAACTTATTAAAAAAATACAAGTCCTTAAACATTAAAGGGGTTATCCAAGAGTATAAAAAGCTCCCCCATATGCCGGGCCCTCTCCCCTCTCCAGTTAGCTACTTTTCCCACTGCTGGTGCTCCACTCTGGCAAAACAATTAGGGGGTTAAATACCTATGTCCTTGCTGAGGACTAAGACCAGAAGGGGCACACATCTTCTACATTAGATTAATTAAAAAGACACTAACAGGAAGGAGTTTTTTACCCACTCCCCTACCTGTTTATAAATGTGCTGGTATCCATAATCTTTTGTTTAAACCCTTTCAGACACAGACATTTTGCACCTTCCTGATATGGTCAAATTTTGCAAATCTGAAATGTATCACTTTATGTGGTAATAACTAAAGACGAACAAAGTTCTCAAAAATTTATTTTGGCTGCTTTGCCGAATTTTATAAAAAAAATTAAAATTTGCTTTGTGATGAATCATTTTGTCACGAAGCGCATTTCTTTGGAAACAGTGATTGTACCGCTCCCCCCCAGCTCATTGAACCCCCTAGATGCCGTGTTTGTCACTGATTGTGGCATCTGAGATCAATATTAAGGCCTTTCAGGGGTTGATTAAAAAAAAAATTGTACTTACATGGACATACCACAGGCTCAGGAGTAAAAGAGCACCATCTGCATTTGAGGCCCAATGTGGTGATTTAAGCATCTTGTGCTCTAGAGACTCTGGGATGAAATAATAAATGTAACCCCTGAGAAGTTACCCTATTTTGGAAACTACACCCCTCAAGGTGTTTATTAAGGGTGGTGTGAGCATTTTAATGCCAAAGATATTTTGAAGAAATGAATGCACAGTGGACCATGCAATGTGAAAATTGCAAGTTGTCCACAAATCATGACATTTCAGAGCCCAATATGTTGTGCCCAGCTGGTACCATCTGAGACTCACGTCATACTACTTGAATTGATTGGTTCTACTGGGTGACGTAATGCCATAAATGTAGACGTAAGCTGCAGGGCTCATGATGGAAGGAGGGCCACTTAGGTTTTGAAGCATTGATTTTGCTGAAATGGTTTCCAGGAGCTACATCATGTTTGCAGAGCCTCAGACGTACCTGTACAGTGGAAACCCCCTATAAGTTACTCCATTCCGGAAACTACACCACTCAGGTTCTTCAGGGTGGAGTGAGTATTTTGACACAGAGATGTATTACAGAAATTAATGAGCAGGCGACTGTGCAAAATGAAAATTGCACGTTTTCCCCAGATATGGAATTTCAGTGCCCAATAAGCTGTGCCCAGCTGGTACTGTATTAATAGTACTATAATAAACTATAAAATAATTTTGGGGCAACATGGTGAAAAAAAAGCAATTTTGCCTGTTCTTAGCATTACACTTTCATGGAGTTCACTGTGCAGTGAAAATGAAATGTTAAGCTTATTGTGCAGGTCAGTATGATTATGAGTTAGGCTTTGGGGGGTACGGTCTCTCCTTGGGGACAGAACGTTATAGGATATACATGCTCTTGTGGAATTCTGGGAATAAATGGATGCAAATTAGCTCTTAACAAACTCTGCCTCTAATGCCACCAGATGCAAGGCTGCTATCCTATCACCCAGAAACAGCTGTCTGCAGTTGAGGTGCTGGCTTATTTAATATCCAGGGTTCTTTTTTGGTCTCATGATCAATAAAAATATTTTTTTTCTTGTCTAAAACCCTGGGTGAGTTTTTATGGTCCAGTGCCATGGTCTATAGCCTGCAGCATTTCAGAGGTTAAACTGGCAAGATCGGAGTTCTCTAATCCTGGCATTAAGTGGAGGGTGCCATCTGTATAATACGCTAAAGGGTTAAGGTTGGATTAAAGGAATTTTTATTGCAAATAATATCATCTCAAAGTTACTAAAATTCTCCATCAATAGAGCCTAAACAAAACTTACAGAGCATAAAAGACAATGGTTTGGGAACAAAAAAAGCAACTTTATTACGTTCCAAAATGACATCTATTGCTTATGTCATGTTCTAATTATCCCAGTCACAGTGACAGAAACCGAAAGCATCATTGTTTGCTCTGTTCAGTGACAGAACTCTGAAGGATGTGCAGTCGAGAGATCCCAGCAGCTACATCGGTTCAGAGACAGTTTTAATTATCTCATGTTAATATGGAAGCACAAGTGACAGAGTTGTTAATATGCGCGAGTTAAAGCACTTTCAAAACTGTTCAGCTTCACAGCAAAGTCAAAGAAAAGGGAATCGCTATTTAGAGGAATATTCAAGTTTTAGCAAATAAATGTTATATTTTGCATAATAAAAGTTCTAGTATACTTTGTGTATTAACCCCTTCAACCCAGGGCCTGTTTTCACCTTCCTGCCCAGGCCATTTTTTGCAAATCTGACATGTGTCACTGTCACACTGTGGTAATAACTTTGGAACGCTTTTACTTATCCAAGCCATTCTGAGATTGTTGTCTCGTTACATATTGTGCTTCACAACAGTAGTAAATTTGTGGCAAAATATTTCATTTTTATTTATAAAAAAATACCAAATTTACCAAAAATGTGGAAACATTTCCAAATTTCAATTTCTCTACTTTCAAAATACATAGTAATACCTCCAAAAAAGTTATTATTTTACATTCCCCATATGTCTACTTTATGTTGGCATCATTTTATAAATGTCATTTTACTTTTTTCGGATGTTAGAAGGCTTAGAAGTTTAGAAGCCATTTTTCAAATTTTCAACAAAATTTCCAAAACCATTTTTTTAAGCACCAATTCAGATATAAAGTAATTTTGAGGGGCTTACGTAATGGAAACCACCCATAAATGATCCCATTTAAGAAACTACACCCCTCAAATTATAAAAAACTAATGTTACAAACTTTGTTAACCCTTTAGGTGTTCTTCTTGCAACACAGCAAGGGTTAACAGCAAACTAAACCTCAATATACATTACTCTGATTCTGCACTTTACAGAAATACTCCATATGTGGTGGTAAAAGTCTCTATGGGTTTGTGGCAGTGGTCAGAAGGAAAGGAGCGCCATACGAATTTTGGAGGCAGATTTTGCTAGAATGGTTTTTAGGCACCATTTTGTAATTGAGAGCCCCTGACGTACCCCTAGAGTGGAAACCCTCAAAAAGTGACCCCATTTTGGAAAGTACACCCTTCAAAGAATATATTAAGGGGGGTACTGACCACTTTGACCCCCTAAGAAGTTTACGGAATTTGGAAACACTTGGCTGTGAAAATGAAAAGTTTCATTTCTTCCAATAAAATGTTGCTTTAGCCCCAATTTTTTCATTTTCACAAGGGGTAACAGGAGAAAAGCACCCCATAATTTGTTACCCATTTTCTCCTGAATATGGCAACACCCTATATGTGGTGGTAAACTGCTGTGGAGCCACATGGCAGGACTCAGAACAGAAGGAGCGCCATATGGATTTTGCAGCACAGATGTTGATGGATTGGTTTGCGGGAGCCATTGATTTTTTATTTTTTTTTGAGTTATTGTCTTATGTGGGGGCTCATTTTTTTGCTGGATGAGGTGACGTTTTCATTGGTACCATTTTGACATAAGACTTTTTGATCGCTTGGTATTACACTTTGAGTCAAGGTAAAAAAAAAATAGCTGTTTTGGCATAGTTTAAAAAAAAACATTTTACAGCATTCACCTGAGAGGGCAAATCATGTGATATTTTTATAGAGCAGGTTGTTACGGACGCAGCGATACCCAATATGTCTACCATTTTTATTTTTGTTACATTTTACACATAAGCTGCATTTTTGAACAGAATTAAATCTTGTTTTTGTGCGCCCATTTTCAGAGAGCCATATTTTTTTATTTTTTGGGCTATTGTCTTAGGGTATCAATTTCTGTGGGATGAGATGAAGTTTTGATTTGTACCATTTTGGGGTACATATGCTTTTTTGATTGCGTGGTATTACACTTTTTGTGAGGCAAGAGGGAAAAAATGGCTGTTTTGGCCTAGTTTTTTTTTTTTTTTTTTTTACAGCATTCACCTGGGGGGCTATCTCATGTAATATTTTTATAGAGCAGGTTGTTATGGACGCGGCGATACCCAATGTGTCTAACATTTTTTTAAAAAAAGTTTTAGACATTAGATGCATTGTTGAACAGAATAAAATCTTTTTTTTGTGTTGCTATTTTCGGAGAGCCATATATTTTTTATTTTTCGGGCGATTGTCTCAGGTAGGGTCTCATTTTTTGCGGGACAAGATGATGGTTTGATTGGTACCATTTTGGGTTAAATACGCCTTTTTGATTGCCTGCTTTTACACTTTTTGTGAGGCAAGAGGGAAAAAAATGGCTGCTTTGGCAAAGTTTTTAAAAAAATTTTTTACAGCATTCACCTAGGGGATCATTTCATGTAATATTTTTATATAGAAGGTTGTTACGGACGCGGCAATATGTCTAACATTTTTATTTTTGGAAAGTTTTACACATTAGATGCATTTTATTAACAGAATAAAATCTTTTTTTCTGTTGCTATTTTCTGAGAGCCATATTTTTTTTTATTTTTTAGGCGATTGTCTTAGGTAGGGTCTAAATTTCTGTGGGATGAGATGACGGTTTGATTGGTACCATTTTGGGTTAAACATGCCTTTTTGATTGCCTGTTATTACACTTTTTGTGAGGCAAGAAGGAAAAAAATGGTTGTTTTGGCATAGTTTTTAAAAAAATTTTTTTACAGCATTCACCTGGGGGCCTTCTCATGTAATAATTTTATAGAGCAGGTTGTTACGGACGCGGCGATACCTAATATGTCTAACATTTTTGGAAAGTTTTACACATTAGATGCATTTTTGAACAGAATAAAATCTTTTTTTAGTGTTGCTATTTTCTGGGAGCCATATTTTTTTATTTTTTGGGGCGATTGTCTTAGGTAGGGTCTAAATTTCTGTGGGACAAGATGACGGTTTGATTGGTACTATTTTGGGGTAGAAAATGCCTTTTTGATCACCTGCTATTACACTTTTTGGGAGGGAAGGTGACCAAAAAATGGCTGTTTTGGCACTGTTTTTTTTTTGTTTGTTTTTTACTGAGTTCACCTGGCGGAGTGGATGATGTGATATTTTTATAGAGCCGGTTGATACGGATGCGGCAATACCTAATATGTATACTGTTTTTCTTACAATTTTTTTTAACTTTATTTTGGGAAAAGTGAGCTTTTTTTTAACCTGAAACTTTTATTTTTTGTAAAACTTTATTTTTTTTTAACTTTTTTTTAACTTTTTTAACTTTTTTTCCCCACTTTTAGGGGTCTGATCCCCTTTACAATGCATTACAATGCTTCTGCATTGTAATGCATTGGCTGTAAGTGTATTACCAGTGTAATACACTTACAGCCTGCTTCCTGTGAGATCCAGGGGGCTGGAATTCACAGGCTCGCAGGGCTGGCAGCCACGATGCCTAAGGAAGGTATCGGGCTGCCATCCAAGCCATTAGGTCCCCGTCACAGCAGCACGGGGACCCGATGGACTCTACTTACATACGCCCGCATCACTTGTGCCGTGGTCAGCGCTGACCGCGGCACATCAAGGGTTAATATGCCCGCATCTGTGTTTTCACCGATGCGGGCGTACGCAGCAGGGGTCCGGCTACTGGTAACAGCCGGCCCCCTGCAGCTGATCGGGCAGGCGCAGCTCCTTCACCCGCCCGATCAGCGCACCGTAGTACTACGGTGGTGAGCGCCAAGCCCCTTCACGCAGCACCGTACTATTACGGCGATGGGCGTGAAGGGGTTAATTCCTCATAGTTTTCAAGCTCTCTGCTTGCCATCATTACATAGAAACCTTTGTTATTTACCTTTAGTAGTTAAAATTCTGATCATGAGAGGAACACACAGGTGCAAGACTGATTCCCGGTACAGCACAGTACACAGGTGCAGGACTGATTACCAGTACAGTACAGTACACAGGTGCAGGGCTGATTACCAGTACAGTACAGTCCACAGGTGAAGGACTGATTACCAGTACAGTACAGTCCACAGGTGAAGGACTGATTAACAGTACAGGACAGTACAAAGGTCCAGGACTGATTACCAGTACAGTACAGTACACAAGTGCAGGACTGATTACCAGTACAGTACAGTACATAGGAGCAGGGCTGATTACCAGTACAGTACAGTCCACAGGTGAAGGACTGATTACCAGTACAGTACAGAGGTGCAAGGCTGATTACCGGTACAGTACAGTACGCAGGTGAAGGACTGATTACCAGTACAGTACATAGGTGCAGGGCTGATTACCGGTACAGTACAGTATACAGGTGCAGGTCTGATTACCGGTACAGTACAGTACGCAGGTGCAGGACTGATTACTGGTACAGTACACAGGTGCAGGACTGATTACTGGTATAGTACAGTAAACAGGTGCAGGACTGATTACCGGTACAGTACAGTACACAGGTGCAGGACTGATGACCGGTACAGTACACAGGTGCAGAACTAATAACCAGTACAGTACAGTACACAGGTGCAGTGGTCCCCAACCTTTTTTGCACCAAGGCCCGGTTTCTCGCTAGACAATTTCCCCAGGGCCCAGGGCTGTTGGCGCTGACTGATTCATGCAAGGTGCATAGTAAAATATATAAATATAATATAAAATGCCCCTATACAGAGCCCCCCCCATATAAAATACCTCTTCTTTGTGGCCTCAGTAGATGCCCCACATTGCCCCAATAATGTGCCAGTAAGAAGTGCCCCCATAGATGCCCCCAATAATGTACCAATAAGAAGTGCCCTCAGAAATGCCCCCAATAATGTACTAGTAAGAAGTGCCCCCATAGATGCCCCCACAGTGCCCTCCAATAATATGCCAATAGGAAATGCCCCCCTAGATGTCCCCAATAACATGCCAATAGGAAATGCCCCCATAGATGCCCCCCAAAAATATGCCAATAAGAAGTGCCCCCCATAAATGCCCCCCCAATAATATAAGAAGTGCCCCCATAGTGCCAGTAAGAAGTGCCCCCCATAAATGCCCCCCAATAATATAAGATGTGCCCCCATAGTGCCAGTAAGAAGTGCCCCCCAATATAAGAAGTGCTCCCATAGTGCCAATAAGAAGTTCCCCACAGTGCTCCTCTCCTCCAGTATTGTACAATAAAAAAAAATAAACACATATACTTACCTCCATCAGGCTGGCAGCGATGCAATGCAGGCCTCTTCCAGCCTGTCTTGCGCTGTACGGCTCAGGCGGCGCGATGACGTCATCGCGCCGCCTGAGCAGGCCTCTGATAGGCTGCAGGCCTAGTGCCTGTAGCCTATCAGAGGAACGGGCAGGGGAGACACCTCTCCCTCCCCTGCCTCGCCGCAGCACAGGCATCTGTATCGCTGTCCTGAGGACGGCGATACAGATGACTATGGAGATGAGCGCTTCCACAATGACTGATGACTGATGACCGGTACAGTACAGTACACAGGAGTACGACTGATTACCAGTACAGTACAGTACACAGGTGCAGGACTGATTACCAGTACAGTACACAGGTGCAGGACTGATGACCGGTACAGTACAGTATACAGGTGCAGGACATATTAACAGTACAGTACACAGGTGCAGGACTGATTACCGGTACAGTACAATACACAGGTTCAGGACTGATTATCGCTGCAGTACAGTACATAGGTGCAGGACTGATTACCGGTACAGTACAGTACGCGGTTGCAGGACTGATTACTTGTACAGTACAGTACACAGGTGCAGGACTGATTACCGCTGCAGTACAGTACACAGGTGCAGGACTGATTACCAGTACAGTACAGTACACAGGTGCAGGACTGATTACCAGTACAGTACAGTACACAGGTGCAGGACTGATTACCGCTGCAGTACAGTACACAGGTGCAGGACTGATTACCAGTACAGTAAACAACTGATGACCGGTACAGTACAGTAGTGGTCCCCAACCTTTTTTGGCACCAAGGCCCAGTTTCTCACTAGACAATTTCCCCAGGGCCCTGTGCTGTCGGTGCTGACTGATTCACGCAATGTGCATATTAAAATATATAAATATAACATAAAATGCCCCTATACAGAGCCCCCCATATAAAATACCCCTTCTTTGTGGCCTCAGTAGATGCCCCCACATTGCCCCCAATAATGTGCCAGTAAGAAGTGCCCCCATAGATGCCCCCGCAGTGTCCCCCACTAATGTACCAGATAGAAGTGCCCCCATAGATGCCCCCAATAATGTACCAATAAGAAGTGCCCCCAGAAGTGCCCCCAATAATGTACTAGTAAGAAGTGCCCCCATAGATGCCCCCACAGTGCCCTCCAATAATATGCCAATAGGAAATGCCTCCATAGATGCCCCCAATAACATGCCAAAAGGAAATGCCCCCATAGATGCCCCCCAAAAATATGCCAATAAGAAGTCCCCCCATAAATGCCCCCCAATAATATAAGACGTGCCCCCATAGTGCCAGTAAGACGTGCCCCCCCCAATATAAGAAGTGCCCCCATAGTGCCAATAAGAAGTTCCCCACAGTGCTCCTCTCCTCCAGTATTGTACAATAAAAAAAATAAACACATATACTTACCTCCATCAGGCTGGTAGCGATGCGATGCAGGCATCTTCCGGCCTGTGTCCTGCGCTGTACGGCTCAGGCGGCCAGTACAGTATACAGATGTAGGACTGATTACCAGTACAGTACACAGGTGCAGGACTGATTACCGGTATAGTACAGTACACCGGCGAAGAACTGATTACTGGTGTAGTATGTTTTTCAGATCTGTCTTGTAACGAGCTATGCACCTGGGTGTCATCACATTACCAGCGTACGAACTATAATGGTTCCTATTGAATGGCTGCAACCAGGGATCTTGGAGGCTGTGAGAAATTAGTATAAAAAGTATATTGGAAAATGTTATACATTTTCATTATTCATTGAAATCCCTTTAACCAGTAAGTTTCCAAACGCAAAGAGGAAGGGTCACCAATCAGATTGCAGCTCATTTGTCAGATGGCCCTTTAAAAATGAAGAAGCAATCTGATAGGTGGCTATGGGCAATGTCACTACTTTTCTAGCGAAACATACCCTTGTAGCTTTTGTCATGTATGTACACCTTTGGAGTCATTTTTTTATGATTGCATTTAACTTATTTTTGGCCAAAAATCGTCTCAAAAGATCCGGGGCCCAAGCACCAGTGAATATGGCCCAGTTCTCTAAGTCGACCCTCCCCTCGCACACTGCCATGTACTGTTTTTGCTACACATTAGCACATACCTCTGACATCCAGGGCCTCCAGGTGATGTCTCCTCCAATGTAGATCTTCTCTGTCATTTTCTACATTCAGTCCAGACAACCTCTTTCAGCCGCTTCTTCTCTGCAGAGTGTGGCACACAGACATCTTAGCTTCCTCACATTTCTATCATCGTCCCCCACCCTGGAGTCCCCACAGTCGCTGTGCTACCCAGTACCGCCAAATACTTTCCTGAAGAAATATTCCTGTCATACAATAGTCCTCCCCCCATAGTAATAGTGCTCCTCAAATTCCCACCAATAGTAATCCCCTTCTAGAGTGCCCTCATTAGTAATACTGCCCCCAACAGTGCCTCCATTAGTAGAAGAGCCCTCCAGTATTAATAATACCCTCACAGAGAACCCAGTAAAAATAAGCCACCATACAGTCCCATGTAAATAACACTATTTAACTCCCTCTGCTGTAGAGTCCCATGCAAATAACATCACACCATCTCTCCAGCCCTCTTCAATAAACAGTCCCATTTAAATAACATCCCTCTCTATCTACAACCCCTCCAATATACAGATGTAAATAACATCACCCCCTCCCCAGCCACCTTTAACATACAGTCCCATGTAAATAATATCACCCACTCCCCAGCCACCTCCAACTTGCAATCCTATGTAAACATCATCACCCCCTCAACATAGAGTCCCATGTAAAAAACATCACTCCCTCTGACAGCCTCCTTCAACATGGAGTCCCATGAAAATAACATCAGTCCCTCCAACAGCTGTCTTCAACATACAGTCCCATGTAAATAACGTCACCCCCTCCCCAGCCTCCTCCAAGACACAGTCCTATGTACAAGAATATTACTACTATAATACTACTCCTATGTACAAGAATAAAACTACTATAATACTGCTCCTATGTACAAGAATAAAACTACTATAATACTGCTCCTATGTACAAGAATAAAACTACTATAATACTGCTCCTATGAACAACATTAAAAAGTCAATGGGTGATCCATCCCCCATTGATTTCAATGTTGTTCATGACAGATCCGTTATGGCTATTTTAAAGATAATACAATCGGATCTGTTCATAACGGATGCAGACGGTTGTATTATCGTGACGGATCCTGCAAAAACGCTGCTGTGAAAATAGCACTTCCAAAAGTCATAAAGAGGCAGTGTCCAAGGGCTGAGTGTGTCAGGAAATGAACAGGCAGAAAGAAGTTGCCTGGGATGCCTGTCCAGGAGCCTGCTGTGTTACTGAGTCTGATGCCAACACACCTCTATATTCCTGCTGCACTGCCACTGCTGCTGCTGTTCTTGTGGGTCCCTAAAGCCAAGGCTGCACACACAGCTAAACTGCACTGAGGAGTCAAGCTATTGCTGAGCTGAGCCTAAGCCTGACTTCCTGTACATGCCAGTACTGATAAGAGGAGCGAAGAGGAGCCAGGCCAGCCAATGAGATTAGAAGACGCACAGCAGGCAGGGGTGCACCAAGCCTTTCTGATGCCTGAGGCAGAAATTGAAATTGCGTCCCCCTGTGCCAAATTCTCAATCTGACCCCTTCCCCCAGCCCTACCATTAAAGGCTATATATACCTTTGGAGGCAATCTTTGTTCATGATTGCGTTTTATTCATAAAGCCCATGCTATCTTCAAGCCCTGGCCAAAACTTCAAGTACCCTTGGGCCCAGACTCTTTGGCAGTATTGAAGTCCGGCCGCTACTGGCAGGTCAGTGAGATTGGCATGTGACATGTCAGTGACATCACTACGGGAAAGCATAACAGCAGAAAGAGAGAGATGGGCACACACTGCCTGGCTGCTAGTGGAAGCAGCATCCCTCCCCAGTGAAGCAAGCAACAGAGAAGACGATTCAGCAGTAGGGAGGGCGGCTAAGTGCAGGCAATCACTGACAGCGCTGCTCTGCAGTATTCAGTCCTTTTATACTTTTAAGGCCCCTTGCAGATGAGCATGTGTCATTCTGCGAGTCCGCAGCACAGCACCCATCTTGAACTTCCAGCACTGTATAACAGTGATAGCATTATGTCAGTGTCATCTAATACATTCCAGAACTGTAAGGCCCCATTCACACGACCGTATGTCTTCCTAGATCCGTATAAAAACGGCACGGAGGTACGTCCGTATGCTTCTGCAAAAATACGGATACGGAAGCATACGGAAGCATCAAAACACTTCCGTATTTTTGTGGATCCGCAAAAATACGGAAGGTGTATTTTAAATTATTGTACATAAAGATTTTTAAAGAAAAAAAGAAAAAAAGGGTTTAAAGAGGCTCTGTCACCTGTTTCAAGTATACCATGCTAGATATATAGTGAGGTAGGGCTCCAAACACTGATCACAAACATACCCTTATTTCTCTTATTTCAGGTCCGATCACACTGTAAAATCCACTGTTAAAAATATGCTAATGAGCAAACAGAGCACTCGGAGGCGTGCTTATTGCTTCTGAGCACCGCATCTCTGACGCCCTCCTGCCTGTTAGTGCCGCCCTGTATGTAATAAAAACGCCCCCCATCCATTTGATTGACAGCGCTAGACTCACTGGTCTAGCACTGAGATCCCGTGCGTACGCACTCCTAGGTATGACGGAGCGTGCGCACTAAAGGAATTGGACTTGCCGAGATCGACGGTGCAAGTGAAGTACGCACGGGCCATCATACGTTGGAATGCATACGCACAGGATCTCAGCGCTAGACCAGTGAGTCTAGCGCTGTCAATCAAATGAATGGGGGGGCCGTTTTTATTACATACAGGGCGGCACTAACAGGCAGGAGGGCGTCATTATAGCAGAGTCTGATAATATGGCTGTCTATCAGAAATGATCAAATGCCTCTGGCAAGAAACCAGTTGGATCCAGATTATAGTCTGGAAAATGTATCATTTTGGGGGCTGGATTAGAGCCAAATATGAATATATATGCATATATACGGACATTGACTCGCAAAAATACAGAAGACATACGGAAAGTCTTCAGTATCGTTCCGCATTTTTGCGGACCCATTGACTTGAATGGGACCATGGACGTGATTTTGTGGCCAAGTATAGGACATGTTTTATCTTTTTTGTGGGAGATACGGTTGCGGAATGCACAAGGTGTGCATTCCGCATTTTTTTTCTCCTATGCAAAATGAATGGGGCCGTATGGTTCCGCATCTTATCCACAAAATTGCGGATAAGATGCGGAAATGTACATACGGTCGTGTGAATGGGGCCTTAGGGTTACATAGCATCATAAATCAGTATAATGCTATGTGACCCCAGGACTGCTGGGAGGTCAGACAAGGAGCTGCACTGCGGACTATCGGGCTCATCTGTAAGGGGCCTAGCTGGGCAGTTGTTTTAGGACAGCGGCGGCCTTTCCTCTTGGTGGAGTGATGCATAGAGTAAAGTACTCTGTGTGGCGAACAAGAGGAAGATTAAGGGTACCATGGGCCCAAGCTGTTGGAGAAGTGTGGGCCCCCCTCTAGCCCAGTACCTTAAAGCGCTATAATCTAATTGGTACATAATAATATAATTAATGTATTATTCTTTGGCAGTTTTTTTTTTAAACCAGACATTCCTTATCAATTCATAGATGCCCCAATCTATGCTGATTGAGGCATGTAAGGCAAATACAGTAATGGTTGTGGCGGATGATCTACTGTATAGGACTGACGGAGTACAGCTCTCTGCTGCTTCTGTTAGACCCTTTTCTTAATCTACACTGAGGTCAATCTTAATAAGTGCTGTATAGTATATAGAGGCATTGATGCCACCATACACTGTACAAAATAAAGTACATTTAATACATTTTGTATTACATACAGGAACATACTACACATCACACACACACTATTACATACTACAAATCACACACACTATTACATACTACACATCACACACACACTATTACATATTACACATCATTACATATTACACATGGCACACATCATTACATATTACACATCGCACACACCATTACATATTACACATCGCACATACCATTACATATTACACATCGCACACAAACCTTCCATACCACACATCACACACCATTACATATTGCACATCACACACACATACTACACACTTACCTTTAAGCAGGATTCCTGGGGCTCCATCATTCAGTGTAAGGGCAGTTCTGCAGCTAGAGGAGTGAGCACAAGGCAGGACGTGAGCACCATAACTTGTCTAGGTATAAGCACTGCATGGCCTAACAACCCTCCCCCTCCCTCTCCGACCTCGGCCCTGACTACACAGCTGCACCATTTTACAACAGCTCTGGGAATGTCTGGCTGCATAAACACCAGCTATGCCCTGATCTGGCTTGCAGTCTGGAGTCCACTAGATGGCGCCGGAACCCAGGCAGTGTGGTGAAGTAATGGATGTAATATCGGCCTTGTAGTGCAGTGCAGTCACAACCAGTCTCCCGATGTTCGGGGCAGTGTTAGTTTGATTAGGGGCCCAAGCCCCGGATAGAAAGCCCTAGCGACGCCCCTGCCCTGCACCCTCCCTGCAGAATCCTGCACTCTCCCTCTCCAATATTCTTCTATTAATCATTTTCAGCAACACTGTCCCTAGTGCATGAGTGCTTGTCAAGTCTCTCCCTACGCTCAGCTCACAGGACAATGGTAGAAACAGCATAGGACCAGAGTTTTTCAGGGCTGTGGCATCACAGGGGATGGCTACTGGTGGATCGGCTGCTTCATGGCATTATGAGTGGTCTTGCGTTCCAGGGATTGTATCTTCTACACTTACAGTAGTTTTGCTTTGTAACACGTGCAGCTGTCATTTTAGGAAAATCTGATTCATTACCACGAGGTGCAAGGAAATTCGCATTTGTTTCAAATCAAATCAAAGTTTTCGCTGAACACTAGTAATGATAATAATAAAGAAAGACAGTTATAAAAATAACAACCAGACTATCCATACTGACATTAGTCATGCAGGGAGAAAGAGAGATCAAGTTCTTAGGGAAACAACTGAGAAATTTAAATAAGCTAAAATACTTTTTATACTTTATTATTATATTTATTATATTATATTTATTATATATCAAACATAATTTATATTGTATCAGTTGTTAACCCCTTTAAATATTTTTCTCTGAAAAATAAAAACATTGGTTCCGGAAAATATAATATCAAAAATAACATCATGAAAAGTTAGTAAATAACTGGATAATGTTTCTCATATGCACTTACATTTCTGTTCCCTCAACTCAAATTTACAGTATATTAATGAAAATTGATACTAATGGGGTATAACCATTATCTCAAACATAAAGTCTGATTATATTAACCCCAAACAGAATTTTCATTATTTTTGTTGCAAGGGATACAGAACTCAGTGACTAAAAATACAAGGTGCCTTTCTATCAAATGCCATTAGCAACACTGTCAAGCAAAAGCTTATCATCATCCTTATCACAGACGCCTTCCCTTTAATAATAGGAGGCACAATGTTGGTGGGTGGTCTGCTTATCCTCTTGTAGGGCTCAAAATCCTGGACAAGATGTTGTCCTGGAGAGATAAATCAATTAAAAAGTTCTGGAAGATTTCTGACTGATCCTATTGTCAGCATGCTGTAGCTGTCTCTTCTGTGTCTTTAAGTGTATCTGTTGTTTCAGTTTATTTTTAATATAGTGTGGGGACATTTTTGTAAAATACTATATATTTTTTGCCCTATAAGACACACTTTTTCCCCCCTAAAAGTGTAAGTGTGTGGGGGGTGGGGAATGTCAGTGCATCGTATAGGGTGAATACTAATGAGTGCTTCCATTAGGGAAGCCCTCATTAGTATAGCAGTAGCGAGGAGCAGTGAATACAGTGCTTCCTGTGGTGATGCTGTACTCACTGTTTCCTGCGCTTCAGCTGCCGTACGTTGTGCTGTGACCTGTGCAGAGCGTGAGAATGTAGGTGCTCTCTGTGACCTCACTATGTGTAATGTCAGATCTAAGCATAGAGCGGCAGGAAGAGTTGATTTTTTTTTTTTTATGTCTGATACGAGGCCTTTATGGGGGTCTGAGCTGGGGTCCAATTAACATTAGAGGTCTGATCTGAGGTCTGATTGGGAGTCTGATTAACATTGGGGTCTGATTTGAGGTCTGTTCTGGGAACTGATTAACACTGGGGGTCTGAAGGAGGCTCTGAGCTGAGGTGATGATGAAATTTTTTTTTTGTCTTCTTTTTCTCCTCTAATAACTAGGTGCATCTTAGGGGCAGGTGCGTCTTATAGGGAGAAAAAATTGGAACTTTATTAGAGAAAGATGTTTCTTTGTACTAGAAAACAGGGTGTCAAGAGACTTCATAGTAAAGCTCTGAACTGCTCTAAACTGAGCATTTCTGGGCAGCATGGTGGCTCAGTAGTTATTACTGGTGCCTTGCAGTGCTGGGGACTTAGGTTTGAATCCAACCAAGGACAACATCTCCATGGAGTTTGTATGTTCTCCTCACATTTGTGTGGGTTTCCTCCCACACTCCAAAGACATACAGATAGGGAACTTAAATTGTGAGCCCCATTGGGGACAGCATGATGTTAAAGAGGACCTGTCACCATGAAATGCAACACAGGCAGTGTGTTATACAGAAGGAGAAGTCAAGTTGATTGATATATATTTCTGTGGGAAAAGATTCAGTAAAACTTGTCATTTATACAGTACATTTATATCTCTGCTTTTTCCACCTCCTGTGAACAGCTATTTCTGTATACACACTTATACACATAATTTTACCAAACACTGATAACACCTCCTCCCTGTACCAATAGCTGTATAGGAAGAAATGGCCGTTTTCAGAACCGTCTATGGGTCTATCAACAAGGCCATTTTTGGCACAGGCCATGAATAACAGTCATCAAAAAATATATTACAAAAAATACGCAAAAAAAAATTTCTCCTTATAGCTGTTAATCCATTTCGTAAAAAAGTTGCCAGTTTGTCGCCTAAATAGAAAATCATGTACATTAGTGGCATAAAAACATAATTTGCACCGATCCCTTTATGACAGCCTATAGTATAGGATTCTTCTTTTTGTTCAATTCTGAAAGGGGTTTGCTCACATACAGCAGAGTGAGCACATTCTCTATAATATCTGGTAACACAATGTTATATTCATGTGACACCATCTCCTGGGAAGACATTAATACGCTATGTTTCCTACAGAAATATATTGCATTCAATAATTGTTGGAAGGATCTAGATCAAAGATTAGGCTCACAATGCTGGGAGTGAATGTTCATATTTTTAACACTTTGTTATTTTTATATCTAACATCCTCAGCTGATTCATGTCTTAATATATTGTACAGCAGTTGGATCTACAGTTTCCTTCTGATACAGGGCTTCAATCCCTGCATAGACATAAAGTTAAAGGGGTTGACGCTCAGGTCCTCACCTAGAGTCTGCGTTCACAGGCTACAGCGATGATGTAGTTGTATATGACATGTGACCAATGGCAATGTCATCACTATTGTATGTACATACAAACTGGAGATGAGGACCGGAGCAGCAAGTTGGGGGGAAAGGGGGGGGGGTTAAGTGGTGGTATCCAATCTTTTATTATTTTATCACATTTAGGGGCACTGGGGGGTTTTCCTATAAGTCAGACAACCCCTTTAAATGATAAAATTCTGTCTGCCAGCAGTCACCATTAGCGGGAGCTCATGAGCCCACTGCATTCTTTTTTACAGTATTTTTGTTCATTGTATTACCAGAAAAGGACTTAATAACCAACTAAAATGTTTTCATGTTTGTCTCCCTACATTTTAGCAGCCACAACTTTTTTATTTTTTGTCATGGACATGACTGTCTGAAACCTTCTCTTATGCAGGTGAAATGTTATTATTTTTTGGTGCTGTTTGGGGTACATTTTTATATTTTTTGCTGTAGAAATATAGGAAATGTGATTTTTGTCTTTTTTTTTTATTAACATTGTTCATACTTGACATGAAATAACCTAATACTTAAATTCTTCAGGTTATTACAGTCAGGTGGATACCTAATATGTCTATTTTTTATTTAATGTGCACAATAAAATGTATTTTACACTAAATAATGGGAATTTTTTGGTGAGGGGGATTGCAATTTTTATTTCTTTCTTATTACAATTTCTTATTATTTATAAATTTTTAAAAATCCCATTATTGGAATACAATTTTATTACTTTATTTCAGCCCTTTATTGTATTAGCATTGTCCTTAGCTATGAAACCAGGCTGTAACTAGCAGACAATTCTTAAGTTAGATGCGCTTTGGTAGCTCTTAACTCCTTCAACTGCTGCGGCGACATTAGACATCACTGCAGACTGAGGACCTGCACCGTGCGCCATTAAAAGACAGTGGGCAGTTGTTATTTTTTAGATCATTCTCTTCGTGGCTACTCGAAGCCAGACTTTTATCAGCCTTATAATGTTTTAATGTAATCCTCCATGCACATACACTATGCTCTGTGTCAGCATGACACAGGCTGCTGAGTCACACTCATTTAAAGAGGTCCTGTCACCAGAAAATGCAGTGCAATCTGCAGACAGCATGTAATAGAGCATGATGAACTGAGCAGATTGATAAAGGATTTAGTATAACATGTAAGTTATATATTTACATATTGTATATCTCTTCTCTTTCTATACTTAAGACCCCCCTGTACAGAAATTGACAGCTATTTGTGAATACACACTTACACACAGCTGATGAGCCCTTCCGCACACACAAGCAGATATTTGAATGTGTAAAATAGAAGATTTACTGACTATTTTCCCACAAAGCTATACTGTATATCAATCTGCTCATCTCTTCCTGCGGCCTGCAGATTGCACTGCATTTTGTTTTGACAGGTTCTCTTTAACTCTATGTCTATGCCATCACTGAAAAAATTCCAAATTTCTACTATCATAAAAATGTATTAATAAATTAATTAGCGCAAAATTTGGATCTAGTTATGAAGGTCAAGTTATTCACTTGTCTGCAGCTAGCAGGTCTTTCAAACAATTGCTGCACACTTCTTGAATTTCTTGTGTATAGATTGGAGGAGATCCAGGGGCAGAAAGAGTCATGCTTTTGCTGTACTGTACTACAGTATTGCACCCCTTAGATTAAAGGGCCTCTCTCATCAGATTTGTACCTATGACACTGGCTGATCTGTTCCATGTGCGCTTGGCAGTTGAAGGCATCTGTGTTGGTCCCATGTTCATATGTGTCTGCATTGCTGAGAAATATGATTTTTTAATATTTTCAAATGAGCCTCTAGGAGCAACGGGGGCGTTGCCTTTATACCTAATATAGTAACATAGAGGGTCATTTGTTTTTAATGTTCATACACATTCTATACCTACAGTATGTGCTTTGTATATATTGAAAAGTGCTGTCTGGTTTAGACAATTCATTTTCAAATAGAGTTGCAAGAAAAAGTAAGTGATCCCTTTAGAATTATCTGGATTTCTGCAATGTTTACTAATAAAATGTGATCTGACTTAGTCACAACTATAGACAACACAATCTAAGTAAACCAGGGGAGCACAATCTTTTTTTTCTGGGGGCCATATTCTCACATTGATCTACAGTATTTCAAGGGGCCACAAAAGAAAAATGTCAATTGGCGTTCATTTGCATTGGCCTATTACACAGTCATCTCCCCCTCCTCCTCCCAAGCTGGCACATATAAAACAGGAAGTATAAGAGGAAGGGTCTGAGTTTAATCTGGATAACTTTTATCTACACAGAAATTGTGGCCATTTTGTTTGGAAGAAATCTCCCATTTAGTGATAGTACAAAACAGATTTGGTTACAACCAAGTGAAACTGTAAGAGACTACAGAATACTAAATCTACCAAGATAAATCCCACTCCTCATTCCTAAATAGTGCCATAGCAGAGCAGATATGCCTTTCAAGTTCCTGGGAAAGCTGGGTTGCCATCATATGGAACTGTAATAGCCTGTAGAATACTATATCTACCAAGATATATACCTCTGCCCACTCCTAAATAGCATCACTGCTAGGAAGATTTGTCTTTCAGGTTACAGTGAAAGCTGGGTTACCATATGGTTCTGTAATTGAGTCTACAGAATTCCAAGAATTTCAGATAAATCCACCTCCCCACTCAAATATTTACAAATACAAACATAACTGAGGTAACAGTTTGTAACAACAATGCCTGTTCTGACAGAAACCTTCCCTATCTGTCAGAAATTTATTAGATCTTCCTCTCTAGTGATAGTCATTATTACTCAAGTGTGTAAGACTTGTTAGTATGGGGCATCATTGAAAATTACATGGAGAGAAGTATAAGAGGAGAGAACTCCTAGCATGACCACACTGTTATTATGGTGCATTAGTAGCCATTACATGGAGAAGGATATATGAGAACTACAACTCCCAACATATCTAGGATGTTATCATGGGCTATCAGAGAAGGGAGTGAGTATAATGAAAGAACTATGACTCCTATCATTTGACAACTTATAGACAGAAACATTAGCCTCTCTCGCAATACACACACACACACACACACACACACAGTACAGAAGCTCCGCCCACATGGTAACATCACACAGGTCCTAACATGTCTTTCACCACTGTGCTGCACTGCTAAGATCTCTTTCAATGGGTAAATGGGGTAATTAATTTGGCTGGAGTGGAATTAGCAAGATGAAAAGGCTTGCATATGCAATATTAAATGGTGCCATTAGAAAGGTTCACTTATTTTTTCTCCCTGTCCTGTAGATTTTTATTCAGTGTACTCAATAAAAGAGATGAATGGCACAACTGTTTTTGTTGCTATTAGTTTAGTTATATTGTGGTTGTCTATTATTGTGACTTAGATAATGAAACTATCAGATGAAATGCAGAGTGTCAAAGTAAATTCCCCTGTCAGACCCAGAAAAAAGTGCAGCATAAAAGTGCAGATTAAGATCGACAAATCACCAGGTCCAGATGGTATATACCCCCATTCCTAAGATAATGAAGAAATGTAATAGACAGACTATAGGCCGGTAAGTCTAACATCTGTTGTGGGTAAACATGAGTTTTCTAAGAGATGCTATCCCGGACTATCACAATGAAAATAAGCGTATAAGGCCATATTAGCATGGCTTCGTGAGGGATTTGTCCTGTAAGTACAATAAATTCTGGGTATTTATATTTAGTTGTGGTGCTTCACTAGAGTATTTCTTGATCCTTTCTGGCTGGCTACAGGTCTTGAGGGAGGAGATGTGTTTGGAGACCATGCTATTTTAACCAGTGGTTGACTACTTCAGAGAACTGTCCATGCATTTTGGATTGGACAAGTCTGTTTCTGGAGATTGAGAGCAGCGCAGTTTCTTTTTCTTCTTTTACTTAACATAAATGGATTGTTCAAAACAGAAAATCTTCCTTTCTGTATATGGAGTGACTGTTACAATTATGTATGAAGCCATATTTGTGATATCTTTCATTGCCACACATCTTGAGCTTGTTCAAAACACTGAGAATGTGCACCAGTGTGTCAGGCTGTTTAAACAAAAGACAGAAGATGGATCACTGTAATGAATGCAATTATGAAGCTAATTTACTTGTCAGGATCTGACACACACCAGGAGATCTCTGGTGATGACATCACTTGGGATCTATGACTGTATGTGGGATATTGTAAAACTGCTAATTATAGTGCTCTGTACACTTGAGTTCTTAAGTGTTAATGTAGAACTAAGCTGTCGTTAGCCAGCTATGTGGGCATTAGTCCTTTTGGGTGTAAATTGGTTGTTGGCCAGGGTTGTTTATATAACCCATATATTTACTGAAGCTAATACCATTATAAGCTCTGCAACACAATGTAACCAGTGCCTTCTTTGGAGCAGCAGCTAGCTCGTTTCAAAATTACAGATGTACTGTGGCCCAAAAGCACTTTATGTAAGTCTCTGGAAGCATTTTTTACATTTTTTTACATGTTACATTTTTCAGTATTTACTATTTATTTTCAGCTTTATGTAATTTCATATGTCATATGTGACAAAAACATAACAACAATCTGTTGATGGATCCCATTTGACTTGAAACAGAGGTCAAAATGTCAGTAATTACTCAAGCTACATTGAAAATGTTCAATTTCTTTTTTGTTAGGTTGTCCAAGTGTTTAAGATGACCCATCCTTAGGATAGAAAAAATCACCGATCTGATATATAGAATCATCAGAAAAAAATCTTGATACAGCTGGCATCACTACAGTCTAAGTTAGTCACAGAGGACCTTCACCAGACTAAGGCATAACCTTTATTGTTTACAGTTAAAAGTATCCCAATCTAAATTAAAAGGTAGCAGGACAGCCAAGGTGTTGGGTATCCTATTAATAAGAAAAGAAAAATCTTTCCCTTAAAGCTGCCCCTATAGTCTAACAGAATAGCCATCCCGATAGGGGCGATCCCGTATCAGGAACCTCCTATATATCACTGGGAGACCCTAACAAGGAATAGATACCACCACCAAATAGTTTTACTCTGATATGTCAATAGTCCTTATGATGCTTACAAAACACAAAAAGCAAAAAAGAACACATATATGTTTATATAAAGGCAGGGATGCACCTAGCCTTTCTGCTGCCTGAGGTGAAAACTGAAATGGCGCCCCTCCCTCCCCAATGCCAATTTCTTCACCTAACCCTTCCCTTCAGCCCATGACCCTTCGGCTGCCGCTCTCTTGCCCCTACCTGGTGCTGCCTGAGTTGATCACCTCACCTGGCCTCATTGGTGGTGCACCCCTGTATAAAGGAGCATAGAAAATAAGAATGTAAACGTACAATATCCCTGGATGTACAAATGGTAACTTATAGCAAAGACACGTGTACCAACGCATTTCCCTGAACTGTCTAGGGCAGAGATCTCAAACTTGTGGCCCTCCAGCTGTTGTAAAACTACAACTTCCATCATGCCAGGAGAGCCTACAGCTATTGAGGCATGCTGGGAGTTGTAGTTTTGCAACAGCTGGAGGGCCACGAGTTTGAGATCCCTGGTCTAGGGTGCCGTTCTTCAGCTGACCCTGGGGGGTGGGGAATAATACCCCGCAAATATAACAATCAATATTAACAAAATACCTGATATGTCAGGAGGGTAAGTGCAGACCCGGAATGTTGGTACACATATATTTCTGTACACGTGACTCCAAATATACAAAAGAGAAAGAACACTGTGGTGGACACCCTGCTAACACAGGGATAATATTTCATGCATTAAAAGTGCAGCCACTTAACATAATATTCTCAGTGGTCAGTCACCACCCAGTATGTAGTGGTGTATACGGTTCAAATACCAATACATACATGCTGGCCGCAAGGGGTTAAAGGATTAAAGCCCCCAGAAATTCTTTAGTTATACAGATGAGCAAGATCCAGTATATTGTATTGAGGCCAAAAGCTGTATACAGAAAGGGGCTTATACATCCTATAACAGAATAGGAGGAATTGTGCCAAAAGTGCAGACATAGGGTAAGTGCCACTAATGTTCATATGATACCTGTGTGCACCATTGTTGCAGCCCCTCCACCCATGATGATGATGAGGTGGGAGAGATGTCCAGTTGACGGTTACACTATCCTCAGTATGTGATCAGTGGAGGATTAACTTCTGGCACCCCTGCTGATTAACTGTCTGAAGAGAGTATGACCTCTGTGAGCACCACAGCCTCTTCCTAAGTGTGAACCTAATCTGCATTTAGTCTGAAAATTACATTATGTCCTTTCCTGTGCTTTAGGAGTACAAAATGTTCCTTACATACGTGCAGGCTAAGTACATTTTAGAGTTCTGAGAAGCATTCTATGTACCGTTATTTTAGAAATTATAGCACTCAGGCTTTTTAGTGTCTTCTTGCTAAATATACAGAATAATCTACAGTTGAGAAGCAACCACACATTAAGTAAAATAGAGGAGTTCTCGCAGGAACATGGTTTGGCAGGTACATGCCTTGTTTTTCGTGAGAAATATTATGGTTGGCAATTGGCATTAGCACTAATGCTTCATATAAAACATGACAGTATTATACCTGGCATCAACTGAAATCATACATACCAACTTTATACATGACATCAGATGTGGAACTTGGCATCTACATGTGCATTTCCTGGCCTCTGTGTTTTGACATAAGACATAGCTCTGTTAGTGTTGGTACCAGATCTATTATACTTAGTATTAGATGTGGCACATTTATATTTGGATCTGGACAGCGGACACAGTAAGCGTGATTGCCACAGGAAAATTATTAGAAGCCACCAGACCTGAAAAACAGATGAAGAAGAAATATGTATGATCTATGATTACTTACGTTTATATGGAAAATCTCAACTTTATTCACCATATCATAGGCTATGGTTAAAGAGATTTTCGTATCTCAACACTTTTGGCAAATTCACAAGATATTCCATAAGTGTATGATAGTTGTGGGTCCCACCTCTGCCCTGTCTCATGCCAGCTTTGACATTAGAAGTGGCTGTGCATCGACAACTCGTTTCCTTCACTTCTATAGGAGTTCTGAAAATAGCCATGAAAGCATGCATCAGAACGGCATAACTATATACACTAGACTGTGAACGGTACTCAAGCACCGCTCACAATTGAGTGAATATTACTACTAGAGATGACCAAGTCGTAATAAAAATTATTTGTCTCATGGAGCAGAGTTCTTCATCAACGGGGTGTCCCTGAAGCTGAGGACACTGCCCATGGTGCTTGATTGACAGGAATGAACATCTTGGCTGCACCTGCCCCACTGCTCCACGTAGCGGCATAAGAGCAGAGGCTCTGCTTCTACTACTGGAGCACTGACTGTTCATGCAGCACTACCTGGAAGTGTCTAGGCCTGTCAGTCAAGCAGCGAAGGAGCATCCTCAGCTTTGGAGACAACCCATTGCAGGTACAGAACCCTGTTTGATGAGATAACCCGATTCTTAGGAATCGATTCACTCATCTCTAATTACCAATACAATAATCTACAAACTTACTTTTCTACAGTATACCCAACTTGAATTTTATGATACAATGGGGGGTATTTTAGGTGTATTAGGTGTATTTTAGGCGCAGATTGCGGTGCAACGGTTAATCTGCTAATTCTCCCTGCTCACATCAGCCATATTCTGTCATATTAGGGAGGAGAAAAGCTTTTCAGAAATAGAAGATGTGAAGTTTCTTGTTGCAACTTCTACGTCCTTGTCTCAATGATAACCTGGGGGACCGGGAGGATGCGGCGGCGTGCGCTTCACTTCACAGTCGGGGTCCTCGGTCTCCTAGGCAACGAGTAGGTGGAGCATGTGAGCGCCAGCATGGATAAGCCGGCACTCAGCTATATTGAATATGGTAATTAGGGTTATGTGAAGCTGGCCACGTCACATGACCCACTTGGCCCATTTAAACAGCCAACCTGCTGGCTACAGGTTGCCTGTGATTGGTCCCATAACCTTCACCAACATTTGTATTCTATTGTGACTTCAGTGTTTGACCTTGGCTTTGAACTTGACCTCGTCTCGAGTTTTCCCTTGTACTGACGTTACCTCTCGGCTTCTGACCTCGGCTCGTATTTCGACTGTGCTCCAGTGTTTTCCCTCGGTATTGACATGACCTCCTGGCTTTGACTTTGGCTAGGTAATATTCTCTAGTCCTTGTGTTCTGTCTTTTTTCTATTGTTTTCTCCCGCTTTTCCCCTCCCTATAAGCTCCAGCACGTACGTAAGCTAGGGACTGCGTCCAGTTGTACACCGTCAAGTAGGACGGACTGTGCAAGTAGGCAGGGACAGAGGAGTGGGGTTGAGCTCAGGGTGCACTATTCCTATTCGTGAAACATATGATGCAAATATTAAGAGATGCTACTGGATATATTATTAGAGAGTTTTTTTGTGGGGAAAATATTGATCTCCAAATAGCATAGGTCATTATTAATAATTTATAATTGCTAAGGCCTTGTTCACACATCAGTTATTTGATCAGTTATTTTCATCAGTCATTGTGAGCCAAAACCAGGTTTGGGTCAAAAAAACAGAACAGGTGCAGATCTTTTCCTAATACCTTATTCCTGTGTAGCCTCAATTCCTGGTTTTAGCTCACAATATCTGATGGAAATAACTGATCAAATAACTGACATGTGAACAAGGCCTAAGAGTTCAACCCCTGAGTAGCAGAATTCTGCAGTACCAGACATAGCCTCCAGGGACATAGCTATAAGAAGTACATAGATGATGGTCACACTTAAGCATTGGTGCCTCAGAGGGTCCAAATCTGCCACATAAACCAGTATTATAAATAGCACATAGTAGGAAAGAACCCTACATAGATATTATATACATACATCTCTCTCTGTGTCTCTCTCTCTCGATATACAGTACAGACCAAAAGTTTGGACACACCTTCTCATTCAAAGAGTTTTCTGTATTTTCATGACTATGAAAATTGGAGATTCACACTGAAGACAACAAAACTATGAATTAACACATGTGGAATTATATACTTAACAAAAAAGTGTGAAACAACTGAAAATATGTCTTATATTCTAGGTTCTTCAAAGTAGCCACCTTTTGCTTTGATTACTGCTTTGCACACTTTTGGCATTCTCTTGATGAGCTTCAAGAGGTAGTCACCTGAAATGGTATTCCAACAGTCTTGAAGGAGTTCCCAGAGATGCTTAGCACTTGTTGGCCCTTTTGCCTTCACTCTGCAGTCCAGCTCACCCCAAACCATTTCGATTGGGTTCAGGTCTGGTGACTGTGGAGGCCAGGTCATCTGGCGTAGCACCCCATCACTCTCCTTCTTGGTCAAATAGCCCTTACACAGCCTGGAGGTGTGTTTGGGGTCATTGTCCTGTTGATAAATAAATGATGGTCCAACTAAACGCAAACCGGATGGAATAGCATGCAAGATGCCGCTGCAAGATGCTGTGGTAGCCATGCTGGTTCAGTATGCCTTTAATTTTGAATAAATCCCCAACAGTGTCACCAGCAAAGCACCCCCACACCATCACACCTCCACCTCCATGCTTCACGGTGGGAAACAGCCATGTAGAGTCCATCCGTTCACCTTTTCTGCGTCGCACAAAGACACGGTGGTTGGAAACAAAGATCTCAAATTTGGACTCATCAGACCAAAGCACAGATTTCCACTGGTCTAATGTCCATTCCGTGTGTTCTTTAGCCCAAATAAGTCTCTTCTGCTTGTTGCCTGTCCTTAGCAGTGGTTTCCTAGCAGCTATTTTACCATGAAGGCCTGCTGCACACAATCTCCTCTTAACAGTTGTTGTAGAGATGTGTCTGCTGCTAGAACTCTGTGTGGCATTGACCTGGCCTAATCTGAGCTGCTGTTAACCTGCGATTTCTGAAGCTGGTGACTCGGATGAACTTATCCTCCGCAGCAGAGGTGACTCTTGGTCTTCCTTTCCTGGGGCGGTCCTCATGTGAGCCAGTTTCTTTGTAGCGCTTGATGGTTTTTGCGACTGCACTTGGGGACACTTTCAAAGTTTTCCCAATTTTTCGGACTGACTGACCTTCATTTCTTAAAGTAATGATGGCCACTCGTTTTTCTTTACTTAGCTGCTTTTTTCTTGCCATAATACAAATTCTAACAGTCTATTCAGTAGGACTATCAGCTGTGTATCCACCTGACTTCTGCCCAACACAACTCATGGTCCCAACCCCATTTATAAGGCAAGACATCCCACTTATTAAACCTGACAGGGCACACCTGTGAAGTGAAAACCATTTCAGGTGACTACCTCTTAAAGCTCATCAAGAGAATGCCAAGAGTGTGCAAAGCAGTAATCAAAGCAAAGTGTGGCTATTTGGAAGAACCTAGAATATAAGACATATTTTCAGTTGTTTCACACTTTTTTGTTAAGTATATAATTCAACATGTGTTAATTCATAGTTTTGATGCCTTCAGTGTTAATCTACAATTTTCATAGTCATGAAAATACAGAAAACTCTTTGAATGAGAAGGTGTGTCCAAACTTTTGGTCTGTACTGTACATACGCACCTTAAGTCATTTAATAGTTCAGGAAAATAAAAAATATAAAAAAGGAAAAAATATTTTCCAATTACAGATGTATATGGTTCAGCAGGCAGACCTAAGTAATACACCTTCCTGTCAAGCTTTAAAATGGCAAATCAGATCAAATCAGTCATAAAACATCCAGACTCCTTATCCTACTGGAATGAAGGAAGATAAGGCAGGTTGTGGTAAGATAGCATGGTGGAGATAGAAAGGTATTTCCTTTAAAATGGGTTTTATCAGCAAGATTATTTAGAGACAGACTAGGCTAACGTCTGAGCCCTGGTGAGGTGGATGAGTCTTGAGTAAAGTGGAAAATGCTCAATTTAGTTTCTCCTTCTTTAAATAAATATACATCATAGTCATAATTTACTGACTATTAAATATACTAAATATTACTAAATAGTGTAAATATGCTAAATTACATATCCACAATTTACATGTACATCCTTGCATTATTACCTAACCTTTTTTGACTTTTGTAAGTAAGCTATACCATCTCCAATAATCATCCATTGCATAAAATTTACATAATTACCCCAGCGTATCCCAAACCTGGCTAATCTAACCAAAATTTGGAAAGATGTGTTTTTCTTTGGGTAACACCACATGAACCTATTATTACCCAATCATAATAGGGATATAGAAATTGACTTGGTGGGTGTACTGAAATACATGTAAAATATGTAGATTTTTTCACAAAAGGAAACTGCTCATCTGTCCCCAAATATGGTGTGAGGTGCACCAGAGCATAGTAAATAAGATAGGTCAGTGGTATTTTCTCATTACTTGAGGTGATGACATTCATGATATAAAATGTTTAGGGATGTTTAAGATAAAGACATTTCATCAAACTTATTGTTCGCTTCCTCTTTTTTCCATATGTCTCTTCACTTGTCATATTTTTTGCTGTGCAGTTAGCTTTTTACTTACGTTAGTTAAAGAGTAGTTTCAGGTAATGATAGAAAAAGGTTGTTAAACGCTGTATTCACAATATGCAATGTGGCAGGAAATTGAAGTTCCCTAGTTTGAAATGAGATATTGTTATGATGTTCTCACCTGCTCACTATTCTTTCTAGGGCTCATTCTTCCTCCTCTTTAGGCACAGTCTCTGCCAGGGCCACCAGTGCTCGCCTTAGGCTACTTTCACACTGGCGGCAGGCCTGATCCGGCAGGTGAAGGGTGCTGCCGGATCAGGCCTGCCGCAGTGACATGTGTGGAGCCGGAACCGCGCTCCGGCCCCACACATGTCACACAGTACATACATATACATACACATAAACATACACACACATATAGACATACAAACACACATACATACTTACATGCTCCCCGGCAGGTCTTCGGAGCGTCAGGACGGCTCACACAGGTCACGATTCCCCACAGTGCCCTCTGCTGGGCGCCTGGTGGAATCGTCGATTCCACCAGGCGCCCAGCAGAGGGCGCTGTGGGGAATCGTGACCTGTGTGAGCCGTCCTGACGCTCCGAAGACCTGCCGGGGAGCATGTAAGTATGTATGTGTGTTTGTATGTCTTTATGTGTGTGTATGTTTATGTCTGTATGTGTCTATGTGTACCCGGATCCGTAATGGACTCCATTGAAAGTCAATGGAGGGCGGATACGGTTACCATTATGGTCACACCAGACGGATCCACCCCCATTGACTTGCATTGGGGGTCATTCCGGATCCGTCTTGGTGCGGATGCCTGGACCGGAGAGCAAACCGCAGCATGCTGCGGTTTGTTCTCCGGTCTGAAGACGGAACGGAATGCTTTCAGGAGCATTCCGTTGTCTTCAGTTCAGTTTTGTCCCCATTGACAATGGATGGGGACAAAACTGAAGCGTTTTATTCCGGTATTGAGCCCCTATGACGGAACTCAATACCGGAATTTTAAAACGCTAGTGTGAAAGTAGCCTTAGGCATGTGGCCCCAGCCTTTCAAAGGCCCAGTAGCACCAGATACCCAGTGATATTCTCCAATCATCTAATGTTCAGGTATTTCTAGGGGGCCTCCTTCTCCACTCTACCGACAGTAAGCAACAATATCCTTTAGGTTCCAGTGCTCTGTTAAGTTTACTTCATGTTAGTAACTTGGCTTTTGTATCTGACCACGTCCATTAGCTTGTCACCCGTACCTCTTCCTGTCTTCCATTGCTAACCATATGCAGCCTGCCAAGACGCCTGGCTGACTACAACCTACCTGCTGGCCAACCATGTTCATATGTCATCAGCTCAGTTTCTCATCTTTTGTTAGTATTCCTGAGTATTCTGTGCACTGAAGTAGAGATTAAAGAATGAATATTTGGGAATCCCTTATACTCTACTTCTGGGTTTAGTCAAACCTGTTGCAACTAAGTGGTTCCACCTCCGGCGAGCCAAACTACAGATATAAAATTAGGATGTGGAGGTTCTTAAAGGGACTCTGTCACCAGGAAATCCACTAATAAACCAGGCATAATTGGGGACATTTATCAAGACTGCGGTTCCCATATGTCAGTGTTGACCCCCGTGTACCGGAAATGCGCCTTATTTAAAGGGAACCTGTCATCAACTTTATGCGGCCCATAATAACGGCAGAATAAAGTAGAGACAGGTGAGTTGATTTATTTGGTCTGTCATTTATAAGTTAAAAGTAATTGTTTGCTGAGAACCAACATCACAATCATTGCAGACTGGGCCTTGAAAAGAGTCACGGCCAACTGAGAAAAGTCCTGGTTATTCACGAATTCCTGCTCTCCCTGCCCACCTGCTGATGACTGACAGTCTTCTACCTAGTTTTCTCCCTTTCTCTCTAGGAGAGAACTGTCAATCATCAGCAGATGGGTGGGGAGAGCAGGAGATTAGGAATAACCATGACTCCTCTCAGGTAGATTTGACTCTTTTCAAGGTCTGTGCTGCAATGATTATGATGTTGGTTCTCGGCAACCACTTACTTTTAGCTCATGAGTTACACATCACTGAAATCAACATTTCTGTCACTACCTTATGCTGCCCTCATTACGATCAGCATGAAGTTGGTGACAGGTTCCCTTTAATTCAGTTTTGGAAGCCAAAATCAGTAGTGGGTCATAAAAGGAGCAAAGGTATGTTTGACAGATATAACTTATCTTCTCTTTTTTAAATTTACTCCTGGTTTGGGCTTCCAAAACTGCATGTAGAAACCTATGGGGCCAAACCCTTAAACACCCCATTTGGGGTTTTAAATAAATAACAAAGAAACACGTGACAAGAAAAAAACATGTGATCCTGATTTAAACCATAAGCAAAACCTACTTTACCTACTTTTCCCAAGCACTTGTGTATAACTGGCTCCTTTAAATCTGTCAAAATATAGTTCTTCCTTTCAGTCTATTTCTCATTTCGGCACTTTTGAGAAACAAAGGGATGGTTACTGAACCACAACAGACATCGAACCATTTCTGGTTACCTCTGATAGCGTCAGAAAGCAACCCACCTAGAATACCACAACAATATTTTCTACTTAAACACAAAGGGGGTGTTAACCAAAGACATATTTCAACAGGTTAAAGGGATTGCCTGACTTATTTAAAAATGAGGTCAGATGCACACTCACTACTTCCAGTCCTGCCAATCCGGTTCTTACCTCCAATCTCTGTGTACAGGCTGCAGCAGTGATAGCCATATATGGCACATGACCACTGCAGCCAATCAGTGGCTGCAGCAGTCTTGTGCTGTATATCACTGAAGTCAATGATTGGCTGCAATGGTCATGGTCCAGTAATAAGCATGAAGGAACGCTTCTTTCCCGACAATCACCGACATAATCTGCCTGTCTAATACAAGCTTTAGTTTAGTCATCAGTTGTGGTGAATGTCTCCTCAGCAGCCTGATGAAAGACATTGCCTTGCTCGTCGGAATTTCAAATCTAGTTATCCATTTTCTCCAGGTGTGAGCCAGGTTTTTAGTACCAGTTGTATGAAATATTGGGAACGCGTGCAGAGGATCTGTCATTGGCCAACATTAGGCTAATCTTTATGGTCAGCTTTACACTATAGTTAAAGGGGTTTTCTGTGATTTTACTACTGATGACCTATCCTCAGGATAGCAAATTGTAAAGATCCACAGCACTCCAAGCAATTCTCAAAGCAGGTGTTGTTTTATTCAGGCATCTGGATACAGTGCGACGTTTCGGCTCAGCAGAGCCTTTCCTCAGGATAGGCCATCAGTATCTGATCGGTGGAAGTATGACCCCCGGGACCCCTGCTGCTCAGCTGTTTGAGAAGGCACCGGCGCTCCCCTGAGCGCCGCTGCCTTCTCTTAGCTTTTCCTAGGCCAGTGATGTCAAGTGAATGGGGCTGAGCACGATACCAAGCACAGCTGCTGTACAATGTATGGCGCTGTGCTTGGTAAGCTGCGAGGTAGTGGCGCTCACAAGAATGCCGGTACCTTCTCATACAGCTGATCGATGGGGATCCCAGGTATTGGACCCCCACCGATCAGATACTGATGACCTATCTTGAGGATGGGTCATCAGTAGTAAAATCCTGGAAGGCCCCTTTACTTTTTCGTATTGTTAACAAATGTTCATACAAATACTTGTTCTCGATAATTGGCCCATGTAATGATGCCAGAGATCTGTTTAGTTCTTTGGATGAAAGCATTGTTGATGTGGCACCCAAAAATATTTTGTCTTGGTGGCAATTGATCATGTGTAAGCAGAAGCCTCCTGTCCAGAAAAAATGATTCTCTATGGAAATAAGCAATTGCAGTAGCGATCTCTCATCTCCATACACAGGAGCTGATTGATGCGTGTACCTCCAGAAGGCAATTATCAGGAACGAATGATTCATTCCCGGTAATTACCTGCCCGATTGACCCATGTAAAGGAGCCTTTAGATCTACTTCTTGCCAGATCTCGAGCTGAAGTGGAGAGACTGTGGGAGTGTGTTTGCATGCATTGTGTGTGTGAATTACTACAGTGTTTTTAAGGACTACAATCAAGTACAGATGTCAAACATTATCAATATTCCTTATGGCAAGACCGTCAGTGGCTGCTGAATGGTACTCCAGCTAATGCTTAAGAGAAATAGACATGTAGTCACATTTTTAGAGAATTTCATTTTCCATATACACTTGTTTATCATGTAATATATGCAATTAGGATTTGGATGCTAATGGGAAATGTGCAAAGAGAGATATGTGTAGCATTAATAAAAAGAAACTGGGAGAAGACTAGCAAACGAAAGCACACTTAATTATGTGAAACTAGGGATGAAATAATTGCATTAATATCTGTTCTGGCTCAGCAACTTCTTGTATGGGCAGCAATAAAATGTATGAATTAAAATGAAACATAGAATGCTATTAACGATTAGCATTTTAATGACTATTCAGAAGTAGACATGGCACACTACAAAGAAGATGAGAAAAATGCTAAGAAAACAAAAAAACTGTACTTACAAATGTATATGCAATAAAGACAACAAACAAGATGACATTTTACATGTTACTCCAGTAGTCCCCTGGCCTGGAGAAGCTCTCACTAAGATAAACTTGGCAGACATGGGGGGCTCGAGTGCTCAGCCGATGACCCGAGCATAATCTTAGTCAATGGGACTAAACCAGGCACCCCCCGCTCGGAAGAGGGGAGGGTGTCTGGTTAATAGAAAAAGGTCAGAATCGCAACTTCTCCTCTTTTACTCCTTTCACTTAAAAGTATGCTAATTAACTGAATTTGTACGCATTAGCGCACAATGCGTAGCCTTAGCACACAAATTTGTACGCATTAGCGTACAATGCGTAGCATTAGCATATAAATTCGTACGCATTAGCGTACAATGCGTAGCATTAGCATACAAATTTGTACGCATTAGGGAACAATGCGTAGCATTAGCATACAAATTCAAACGCATTAACGTACAATGCGTAGCATTAGCATACAAATTCATACGCATTAGCGTACAATGCGTAGCATTAGCGTACAAATCAACATTACAGTGAATGCCAGTACTCTCCCGCACGTTTATTCGCTGCGTAGCCGAACACAGAGCGGACCCGAGTGTAGGCATGACCAGCTGAATAGCGAGTTCGGCCGAGCATGCTCGCTCAACACTAATGTTTATCACAGATGGTGGAATAGTACCAATATGTGACACCATAACTTCATGTAAATGTGGAGTATGGGAATCAGGATTGGTAACATACAATGTAGTAATCAAACTGCAAACATAAGGATATATATACAGTATATATATATATATATATATATACATATATATATATATATATATTCACTTCGGAAAGATTTACCTCTGGGCACAGTAGATCTACCATATATACAACCTATTGTATATTTCTATACAATGTAAATATGGTATATTATACATTGCTTATAGCACCCCACCCAGGGCTGGTTTTAGAAAAAATGTGGCCCTGGGCAAAATCAAAAGTGGGGCCCAAAACTCGTAATAATGTACTAACAACACAGTTACATTCTGTCAATTCCCGCCCTCCCTCACTGATTTACACCCCATGAAGATCCTCCTTATGGCCCCAGAATACACCACATGCCCCCTCCCCTCCCAGCAATGAGTTCCCGTCACTCATGGCATCTGAGAGTGATAAAAACCGGAAGTGTGGGATTCCTCTTTTTTCTCCTTTTTTCCTTTTAAAAAGACTGATTCGCTGTTTTTTAATCATGTTATGTCTCAAGAAAATTGAATAAAAAGTGATGAAGTCATACGCACCCCAAAATGGTATTGGTAAAAATTGGCAGATTATCCTGCAAAAAATGAACCCCCACACATCTCCAAAGACATATATATAAAAACGTTATGAGTGGCAGAATATCGCATTGAAAAGAAAATAATAATTTTTTACAAAGTGAGTCCTGATGAGGCTTACTGAGGCTGGGCTTGCTGCAGTGAGCGGCCTACAAACATCTTAAGCAGGGGTTTTGTTAGGGTCAACACTCTTCCCAACATAAAAATACTGGTTACACAAGTTAAAAAGGTTGGTGTGGGTTAATACGGGTGTTATTTGATATTTTGCTCCATTTTTTTAGCCTCTATTTTTAAATTCTCTCTCTGAGAATTCAAACTCACAACCATCTACATTAAAGGCAAGAACTTTATCCACTGGGCTATAGAGCTCCATGTTAAACTATTGAAATTATGGCTAAAAACCTGAGTAATAGTTTCCTCTGAATTATGCATTCATATATATCAGAGGTATCATTTTATATATTTTTTTAGTCATTACATATTTATTTTGTGCCATACATTTTTTTTACAATTACTAAAAAAATATATAAAATGATACTTCTGCTGTATATAAATACTAATACAAGAGAAACTTCTATGAGATTTTTCAGCTAACTTTGCTTTAACTTCGCTTTGACTTCTCTTTGACTTCGCTGTGATTTTGCTGTAATTTTGCTGTAATTTTGCTGTGAGCTCTACAGCTCAGTGATTAATGTTCTTGCTTTTAATGTAGATGGTTGTGAGTTCAAATCCCCACAGAAACATTTCAAAAATAGAGTTTAAATTAGACTTACATACACAGGGTGTCCCCATGCTTGGCAATACCCCTTTTCACAGCCACATATGGAGTCAGAGCAGGGACTCCTAAGCTGGTAAACTCCCCACTCTTCAATAACACTGAAGTTCTGACTGTTCAACAATCTGCAAGGACTGAAGCAGGGGCCCCCTTAGATTGCCCAGGAGGAGGATGGAGGGTGAAAAAACACAAACTGTTACCCAAGTGGGCCCCTAACCCAGGTAAAACCACACCATGACCAATACCACTAAAAAGTGACTGTAGTACTGAAGTAATGTTATCACCATAGTGTACAGTGGTAGATGTTAGTTTTACACATATGCTCTAAAAAGCATGAAAGTAATTAAAAGTGCACTTATATCCAATGACTTACAGTTGACATCTCTGATTGGAATTGTTCACTTTTTCTCTCTTTTCTATCTGGCCCAAATCCCAGTGGTGACTTCTTTTAGTCATGCTTTGTATCTGCAAAGTTTTCAGCAGAAACAACTTTTCATTTACCATTCCCCCTAACGTTCCCCAAAAAATACAATCTAATCATTTTCTGATACCCCCAATTATGTGCTACTACATCCATCACTTGTACTTCACCTGCAGCATGTCTTGTTGGCTCTAAATATTATATATTTATTATAGTATTATATACTATAATAATATATGACTATAATCAGCGGCGGATTAAGTGTATTATAGACCTGGAGCTGTTTAGACATCTTGGGCCCACTCCCTCCATTTGCCCCAACCACTCACGATTCACATTCCATCCCATACCTGACAGTATGCAGTATACAGTATAACACCCCACAGTATATAATACCTCACAGAATGCAGTATACAGTATAACACCCCACAGTATATAATACCTCACAGAATGCAGTATACAGTATAACACCCCACAGTATATAGTACTCCACAGTATACAGTATAACACCACATAGTAGGTTAGTCAGGATACCAACATTTTGATTTGATCTCGATACCATAAAAAAGTATAGTGATACTCAATACCATTTCATACCACAGGAAAATAATAAAACACCAAAAAAGCCGGGTGCATTCCGCATTTTATGGAACGTCTGGTCCATAATAGAAAAGTCCTATCCTATTTTTTGGGGGGAAAAAGGTGACTAGAAAATTATGAATAGTGCTTTTTTTTTCAGTTACTGCGTTCACCGCATAGGAGATATTTTTTATTTTAATAGTTTGGACTTTTTCGGGCGTGGCTATACGTAATATGTTTTTTTACAGCCCCTCCCCTCCTCCTCAGTGCTATTCCCTCACTGGTGGCAGCGGTAGCTGCGTCACAGTGGGGAGGGAGGGACTGCCTTCTTCTCCACTGGACCAGTTGAGGAGAACATGGCGCACACTGAGAGCAGTGCGTGCCATGTTCTCTAAACGTATAGAGATATTTTCCTACATCTACCAGACACTAGGCTGCCTAGTATCGGTAAATAGCAAATCCTAGTATCATATTGATCCAGGTCTAAAAGTATTAATTGGGTATCAATAGCTCAATACCCAGTGCAACCCTACCCCACAGTATATAGTACCTTGCAGTATGCAGTGAAGCACCCCATAGTATATAGTACACCACAGTATGCAATATTCAGTATACCACATATATAACACCCCCAGCCCATCATAGTGTATAGTGTACAACATTCAACAGTATACAGTGGCCTACAGTATTGGACCCCACAGTTTATATTATTCCACACTATACAGTATAAAACCCCACAGTATATAGTACCTCATAGTATGCAGTACACAGTATTAAGGAGGAAGCATAAATATCCACATGTATTAATACAATTCCTCAAACTGATATTTTATGATATTGTTGAAGATACTCAAATATGATAAAATATTCATTTATGAGCAAAGTAAATCATTAATAATGTAGAAATAAGTCTGAACAATAGTACATGCCTAAAGGAAAAGTGGTGTTTAATAATAGTTTCTGAACACCCCCCTTTTACCTGGTATGACTCGTTCTATGCCTATATCTTTTATATAATCTGGGCAGGGGGACCCAAGCTTAACTCTTACACCAGGGCCCATGAGCCTTTAGCTACACCCCTGTCTGTGAGAGCCCTAAAAAGTAATAGTGCCTTTTTGCTTCCTCATAATAATGGACAGAAGGTAATAATGCCCATTAAGTGCCCCTAAAAATAGTATTGTCCCCTGAGTGTCACTAAAAAGTAATGTCCCTTGTAATCCCCTAAAAAAGTAATTATGCCCCCTAATAACACCCTAAAAAGTAATGCCCCATGCTCTCTTAATAAGTAATAAAGTCTACTATACTCCCTTAAAAATGTCAATGCTCCTTGTGTTCCCTGAATAATTATGCTCTTTGTGCCCCACGCACAATTCACAGCAGGAAAAAAAAATTGCACTCACCTTATCATGAAGCGGTTGGTGTAATGACGATTACAGGTTCCCCTTAAAGGCTATGTTCATATTTGGGGACAATGTTTTCTTTTATTATTGCTTTGCACTCATTTTGAGCTAAAAATATATTTTTATATAGGTCTTTATTAAAAATATAGCTTCCTTTTTTCTGCATAGAGCTGACATGCTCTAGTAGTAGCACCCTTAGGATTTTCTGTCTTTTCCGTCAGACCATAATATCTCAGTTCTTATCTTATTGATAAGAATGTGGCTTAAAGTGTAACTGTCATGTTTTCATCAAAATATCAATTTAAGCATATGTTACTGTTGGTGGAGCATTATGCATAAAGCAATCTTCAGTTTCTTCACATAACATTGTTTTCCTTGAGTCTTTCCCTTAGTTATGGCTGTTTTAACCTACAATATGAGGATCTTTTCCAGATGGCTCCCCTGCCAGCCCTCTGAGGCCAAAACTGCTTTCCCTCACTTGACATACACACTTGCTATAGCCAGCATCTTCCTGCCAATGTAATTTTTCATTTTCACAGCCAAGGATTATAAATTCTATGAAATGCCTGTAAGGTCAAGTGCTCACTACACCCCTTAAAAATTCCCTGGGTGGTGTAGTTTACAAAATGTGGTCAATTTTTGGGGGTACCTCAGGGTCTCTTGAAATGCAACATGGCACCCAAAAACCATTCCAACAAAATCTGGCCTCCAAAAATCCTACTTCTGTGCCCTGCTGTGTCCCCATATAGCGGTATACGACCACATATGGGGTGTTTCTGCAAACTGCAGAATCAGGGTAATAAATATTAAGGTTTGTTTTGTTGTTAACCCTTGATGTGTTACAGGTAAAACTGATTAACATGGATCTGCCAAAAAAGTGAAATTTTGAAATTTCACATCTATTTTGCTTTAATTCCTGTAGAATACTTAAAGGGTAAACCAGTTTTGAATAGTTTGAGGGGTGTAGTTTGTAAAATGGGGTCATTTATGGGTGGTTTTTATTATGTGAGCCTCACAAAGTGACTTCAGAACTGAACTGGTCCTTAAAAAAGTTGATTTTGGAATTTTTTTGAAAAATTGCTTCTAAAATTCTAAACCTTCTAACGTCCAAAAAAATAAAATTACACTACCAAAATGATGCCAACATAAAGATATATGGGGAATGTTAATTAATGAATATTTTGTGAGGCATCAATATCTGTCTTAAAAGCAGAGAGATTCAAATTAAGAAAACTGAATTTTTTCAAATTTGGTTAACTTTTGGATTTTTTTTTTATAAATAAAGGTAAAATATATTGACTCAAATTTACCATTAACATGAAGTACAATGTGTCACGAGAAAACAATCTCTGAATGGCTTGGATAAGTAAAGGCTTTCCAAAGTTATTACCACATGAAGTGACACATGTCAGATTTGCTAAATTACGCCTGGTCAGGAAGGGGGGTAAATGGCCTTGTCTGGAAGTGGTTAAAGGAGTTTTCCCACCTACACATTTAGGGCATTGCAATGGTATATGCTATAAATGACCAATAAGTGCAGGTCCCACCCCTGGGACCGTCACCCACATGTATTTGAAGAGAAGAATACGCATGCTCTGGCTTGGCTACCTTCAGAAATCCCATTGTGGTAAATACAGGAGCGGTCTCTTCACTGTCCTCACCATTCACTGCTATGGGACTTGTGAAAATGGCCGATTGCTAGCATTTATCCACTTCAGGACCCAGCCAGTTTTCACCTTCAAGACCCAGCCCGATTCTGAAAATGTTTTTTCATGACACAGTGTACTACATTTACAGTCAATTGGAAAAAATTTAAAAATTAGTAATTTTCTAATTTTGCTTTTAAGACAAATAGTGATACATTACAAAATAGTTATTACTTAACATTCGCCATATGTCTACTTTATGTTGCCATCATTTTTTAAATGTCATTTTATTTTTTTAGAAGGTTGGAAGGCTCACATTTTCAAGAAAAATTCCCAAACTGACCCTTTTAATGGTTCAGTTCAGTTCGGAAGTGACTTTTTTTCATGGTAATAATTCTTTATTAATTAATAGTGCCATAAAATCAATAGTAATTCAATTTCTTTACCTCTACCAATTACTTGTAGATGTCTTATGTATTATTATTAAAGAGCATCTGGCAGCAGATTTGTACCTATTAAGGGCTCATGCCCACGACTGTATGTATTTTGCGGTCCGCAAAAAATACGGATGACATCCGTGTGCATTACGTATTTTGCGGAACGGAACAGTTGGCCCCTAATCAGTGGCGTAGCTACCGGGGGGGCAGGGGGGGCAACGGCTCCGGGCCCAGTGACTCAAGGGGGCCCATAAAAATAAAAAATCCTTAAAATAATACTTACCTGTTCTGCACTGCGGCTGCCCTCCGGTCCGCGCTCTGCTCTCTTCCCTGGCGGCGCGCACTATGACCTGACGCTGCACGCAGCGTCAGGTCATAGTGTGCGCGGGCCAGGGAAGAGAGCGGAGCGCGGACCGGAGGGCAGCCGCAGCCGCAGCGCAGAACAGGTAAGAAAGGTTTTTTATTTTTATCTTATGTGGCTGGGTGGGCTGATCTGAGGTCTGATGGGGGCACAATATGCTCATCTGAGGTCTGATGGGGGGCACAATATGCAGATCTGAGGTTTGATGGGGCACAATACGCTGATCTGAGGTCTGATGGGGGCACATTAAGCTGATCTGAGGTCTGATGGGGGCACAATACGATGATCTGAGGTCTGATGGGGGCACAATATGCAGATCTGAGGCTTGATGGGGCACAATACGCTGATCTGAGGTCTGATGGGGGCACATTAAGCTGATCTGAGGTCTGATGGGGGCACAATACGATGATCTGAGGTCTGATGGGGGCACAATATGCAGATCTGAGGTTTGATGGGGCACAATACGCTGATCTGAGGTCTGATGGGGGCACAATACGCTGATCTGAGGTCTGATGGGGGCACAATACGCTGATCTGAGGTCTGATGGGGGCACAATATGCAGATCTGAGGTTTGATGGGGCACAATACGCTGATCTGAGGTCTGATGGGGGCACATTAAGCTGATCTGAGGTCTGATGGGGGCACGATACACTGATCTGAGGTCTGATGGGGGCACAATACGCTGATCTGAGGTCTGATGGGGCACAATACGCTGATCTGAGGTCTGATGGGGGGCACAATAGGCTGATCTGAGGTTTGATGTGGCACAATAGGCTGATCTGAGGTCTGATGGGGGCACAATACGCTGATCTGAGGTCTGATGGGGGCACAATACGATGATCTGAGGTCTGATGGGGCACAATACGCTGATCTGAGGTCTGATGGGGACACATTAAGCTGATCTGAGGTCTGATGGGGGCACAATAAGCTGATCTGAGGTCTGATGGGGGGCACAATAGGCTGATCTGAGGTTTGATGGGGCACAATAGGCTGATCTGAGGTCTGATGGGGGCACAATACGCTGATCTGAGATCTGATGGGGGCACAATATGCAGATCTGAGGTTTGATGGGGCACAATATGCTGATGTGAGGTCTGATGGGGGCACAATACGCTGATCTGAGGTTTGATGGGGGCACAGTACGCTGATCTGAGGTCTGATGGGGGCACAGTACGCTGATCTGAGGTCTGATGGGGGAACAGTACGCTGATCTGAGGTCTGATGGGGGCACAGTACACTGATCTGAGGTCTGATGGTGGCAGATTAAGCTGATATGAGGTCTGATGGGGGCACAATACGCTGATGTGAGGTCTGATGGGGGCACAGTAGGCTGATCTGAGGTCTGATGGGGCACAATATGCTAATCTGAGGTCTGATGGGGGCACAGTAGGCTGATGTGAGGTCTGATGGGGCAAAATACGCTGATCTGAGGTCTGATGGGGACACAGTAGGCTGATGTGAGGTCTGATGGGGGCACAGTAGGCTGATCTGAGGTCTGATGGGGCACAATATGCTAATCTGAGGTCTGATGGGGGCACAGTAGGCTGATCTGAGGTCTGATGGGGCACAATATGCTAATCTGAGGTCTGATGGGGGCACAATACGCTGATCTGAGGTCTGATGGGGGCACAATACGCTGATCTGAGGTCTGATGGGGGCACAATACGCTGATCTGAGGTCTGATGGGGGCACATTCTGCTGATCTGAGGTCTGATGGGAGCACAATATGCTGATCTGAGGTCTGATGGGGCACAATACGCTGATCTGAGGTCTGATGGGGCACAATACGCTGATCTGAGGTCTGATGGGGCACAATATGCTGATCTGAGGTCTGATAGGGGCACATTAAGCTGATCTGAGGTCTGATGGGGGCACATTAAGCTGATCTGAGGTCTGATGGGGGCAGGGGAGTGATGTAAAAACTGGGGACACGTTTCCTTTAACATAGGAGTCCCCTTGTTTTTTACTCCTATTAATCCTATATTTTACTGCATTATGTGGTAGAGTATTTAGACTAGGGTATGTAGAAAGTCTATTGTACTGTACTTAGCAGCATAGACGATCTTGCAGTTTATATAGTCATCTTTCTAATACAATATTATAACCACAACTAGTAGTATGTGCCTGTGAAGTTGGAAACGTGCGTTTGGGAAGCCAATAAGTGGGGGGCCCACTCAAGTATGTTTCGCCCCCCCCTGTGCTGAACCTCTAGCTACGCCTCTGCCCCTAATAGAACAGTCCTCTCCTTTTCCGTAATGTGGACAATAACCGGACATATTCTATTTTTTTGCGGAACGGAAATACGGACATACGGAAACGGAATGCATGTTGGATAACTTCCGTTCTTCTTTTGTGGGCCCATTGAAATGAATGGTTCCGCATGCAGTCAGCAAAAAATGGAACGGACACGGAAAGAAAATACGTTTGTGTGCATGAGGCCTAAGGCAGTGAAAACCTCATTATGCCTAGCCCAGTCAATCAAAGTGGAGAGGGTTTGGCAGTTGTAGAAAGCGCAGATGCAGAGCCTCTACGTGTAAAGGCAACTCCCCCATTGCTCCTAGAGACTCATTTGCATATATTTTTCTCAGCAATGCAGGCACATATGAATATGAGACCAACACAGATGTCATCAGCTGCCAAGCACACATGTAACAGGAACAGATGGTCAATTTGCATTTGATGAGTACTCACTGTGGCTGCGATCACTATCGTCCATGGTGCAGAATGGATGTGTTTTTGCATAATCATATCCAATATCTCTCCTATAGACATTGAATACAGAATTGTAGGATGCAGCAGGGAAATTGTGCATTGTTTGCTTTATGATCCGAAATCCTTGAAAGAAATTCCAAAACCCAACTGAGTACCAGATGGATCATTAGCTATGACCTCAAGCCAATGTCACAGACATCAGAGATCAGAGGCCTCTAATAAGGACAATTCTTTTTGCATTCAATACTTACTTTTATTGTACAAAAGCAAATATATTATATAAAGCATAATGTGTTCTTGAAAAAAAAAGTCTTCGTTACTTCATAGTTTTTTTTTAGTTTGTATTGGCACTGTTGCCAGGCAACTACAGCTTTATGCCATTTGTACAAGAAATTACGATTCAAGTGCACAGGGTTGCCAACCGTCCAGAAATTTCTGGACAGTCCATAAAAATAGGGGACTTTTTTCCTCTGTCCGTGAAAAAAAATAGAGGTGTCCGTGATTTTTTTGAGGCTGGTGATACTTGACTAGATTATTTTGGTGGTAATTATAATCATTTTACAGCTCCCAGTAAATGCTTGTAATGAGTTCTGATCAGTATATGTAGTTATAGACATATATTGCTTATAATATTTATCCTTCATTATGGTTTTCCAATTTGTCCGAAAAAAATGTTGGCCGTCCGTGATTTTGGGATAGGTTGTCCAGAAAAAAGAAAAATTCTGGTTGGCAACCCTGCAAGTGCACAGTGCACCTTGGTTAAAGACCTTGATTAGCTGCAGTAGGAGCAATGAGCTTCATGGTGATGCTTACACTTCTATAGTGCCACAGCAGTAGCTTAAAAGCTATGTACACTTTTGGAGGCGATTTTTTTTCATTATATTATTTTACTCATTTTTGACTAAAAATCATATTTTCAATTGGCCTTTATTAAAAATATTGAGTCGTTCTGTCACAAAGTGTTAACTGTTTTTCCACCTGTGTGAATGATATTTTCACTTTGTGTCGTTGATCTAATAACCCTTATCTCTAAACTACTAAGCGGTCATAAACACGTATTTAAGCCACATTCTTATCAGTAAGAAAACAATCAAGCTTTAATGATTGTTTATAATGTCAGAGAGCAGAGATAAGGAGTCCGTCTGCTCCTCAGATGATGGAAGAGACAAAATATCCACAGCCAGCTAGTAGAGCGTGTCAGCTCTGTACAAAAAAAAGGATTCCATATTGTTAATAAAGACCAACTGAAAAAATGATTTTAGCTCAAAATAAGTATAATGCAATAATAAAAAAATTGGCCCAAAGGTGTACATAGCCTTTAAGTCCCAAAAAGGCACAAACTGATCACACTGAATATTCCATACTAGTAAATGGCTACCTTAGTACATGTATTACTGGCATTAAGAATATCATCATTAAAGGGGTTGTCCAAGTTATTTTTATTGACGACCTATCCTGAGGACTGACAGCTTCACCAATGCAAGTGTACAGGCGGGAGCAGTCCAATTGAAATGAATGGGATGGCTTAGGTGTAATTATACCTGCTCACCACTGTGAATATGATGTTCGAGCAGGTAAGCAATGAAGAGGAGGCAGGACTGGCGCAGCATGTTCCTTCTCTTTAACCAGCTGATTGGGGGGGGCGCTAGGTTGTCAAACCCCTGCTGATCTGATATTGATGACCTATCCTGAGGATAAGTCAACAATAGAGGAGACTGACTCATCCCTTTAAATTGACATACATTATACTGATAAGGCTCCATTCACACGTCCGCAGAATGTGTCCGCATCCGTTCCGCAAAATTGCAGAACGGGTGCGGACCCATTCATTTTCAATGGGGCCGCAAAAGATGCATCCGCACTTCCGTTCCGCGGCCCCGCAAAAAAATAGAACATGTCCTATACTTGTCCATATCCACGTGTCCGTCTTTTGCAGATCTGCAATTTGCAGACCGCAAAACACACACGGACGTGTGAATGTACCTTTAATGTAATGCTCTTCTGTGGCCATCTTTATCTAGGTCTATCATGAGAAAAATGGAGCTGTCATATTGTCACCGCCAATTCTACTAATCTACTATTTTAATATGAAAAAAACAGCACTGCCGTAATCCAAACTGGTCACTTTATTAGAAAAAATAATCAAGCAGTAAAAAGCATAACCTTCTTGATGCGTTTCGGGCACCCAGGCTCTTTGTCAAAAGAATGGCATAATCATGAAAAACTGAAGTTATAATACATGTTGGAAAATAAATCTACCTATCAAGAGAAGATTTATCTTCTTTCACCTTCTGTGGAATTGAAAGCGTCTTTAAACCACACAGAGGGGGTGATCACAAGATAAAATTACTGGCAAGGGGGATCTTTTGGATTTTTATGCTTGAAACTAGATTTCCAATAGGTTTAAACAGGAGGCAGGATGTCATTTACTACTATTGATGTTAGGAATTATATATATGTCAATTCCCTATTTTTATTTCCAGTCCGTTTTTAAATTGTGTTAAAAAATGCATCCTGTGTGTGTCTGAACAGTGTCCTATTCACTTGTGCTGATGAATTGCTGAAGCACATTCCATTCACAAGTGCCTATTACCCCGGAACTAATTCAACACCAGGTTCACTCCCACCTGTTGATGACGTGTCTTCTCTTGATAGGTAGATCTATTTTCCAACATGTATTTTAACTTCAGTTTTTCATGGTTATGCCATTCTTTTGACAAAGGGCCTGGGTGCCCGAAACGCGTCAAGATGGTGATTTTATTGCTTGAGTGTTTTTTCTAATAAAGTGACCAGTTTGGATTAAAGCAGTGCTGGTTTTTTTTCACATTTGGATTCAAGAGTCTCTGCTCACCATGACACGCCGACAGCCTTGTGGACATTGTGGTTCTCTGATGGAGCTGGTAAGGGGGAGATTTCCCGCATTGTGTTTCTTTTTGAATCTACTATTTTACTAACAGATAACATATTTCCCCATACAGCAGCAGTACACTAAATAATAGATTATCTATGTGTATAGGAGCTTTATCTCTCTGTTCTGACAATATTTTGTATTTAATTTTCAATGGTATAGATAGTACTGCTAAAATGAAAAAAGAAAACAGACAAACATTCTTAATAAAAATAATTTTCGATGACTACAGAGTCAAAAAAAATAACCCTTGGGGGGCATGGCCTGCGATGAGCGAGTGAAGACGCACACCGTGTGAGCTCCGCTGCATCCCTCGCTATTTAGAGCCTCCAGCGCTACTGAAGATGGGGAAAACAACTAAAAGGGGTAGAGCCCGTCCATCGGCTCCCCTGACGGCGTCTCATACGGATTTAAGCGCTTACTTTAGCCGCCCAGCCGATCCTCAGACGCCACACATGGGGGACCTGGTGTGCCAAGATGGCGGTGGCAGTCTCCAGGATCAGGTCTCGGGGACTCTCTGGCAGCTTCCCCCCACTGGTCTACGGGTTCGTCTTGGGACGGTTCCCAAGCAGGGACTCTGGGACGTTCACCTACTCCAAGGGGGGTCCACCCCGGTATCAAAGGGATCTCTCACTAATGCCCAGATGCAAACGTGTCCTGGTCCTTTTAGGCCTGTGTCTCCCAGGGCCCTTTCATCGGTTATTGCAGATGATGCCAGGCCTCCTACTATGGCAGATTTACGTGCGCTGGTCTGTTCCCTACCTTCTAAGGAGGACCTCTCTAGCTTCGCCTCCAGTATCCTTAAGGAATGTAAACAAGAGTTTGCTCAATTCAGAACGGACTTATCTTCCTTGTCCACCCTTGTCCACCGTGTGGACTCTATTGCTCAAGATTACACTGAAGAGATGGCAGTGGTGCATACACTACAGGATCGCACTAGAGCCCAAGAATCACAAATTCATGCTTTGCAGCAGCATCTAGACGACTTAGAAAACCGGGGTCGGCGTAATAACCTCAGAGTCAGAGGCCTTCCTGAATCAGTCACCAATGCGGATTTGTTCCCTGCTTTATTGTCCATCTTTAATGATCTGCTGGATCGCCCTAGGTCCACCTATATTGAAATTGACCGTGCTCACAGAGCACTACGGCCACCAGCCCCTGACGGTGCCAGACCCAGGGATGTGATTTGTAGGATCCACTTGTACGCATTGAAAGAACAGATCCTGTTCCAAGCCCGCCAGCGTCAATCTCTATCATATGGAGAAGCTCCAATCATGATCCTTCAAGATCTATCCCGCTACACCTTGGCCCAAAGAGCCACTCTGAAACCTCTTCTGACCTTTCTTCGGGATGAAGGAATTCCGTACCAGTGAGGATTCCCCTTTGCCCTCACTGCGGGACACAAAGGCCATACTGCTACGCTGCGCTGTGCTGCGGACCTTCCTGACTTCCTGAAACATTTCAACTTGCCTCAATTGAACCTAGGTCTCTGGCCCTCCTTCGATCCTCCCAGTTTTGCACCCTCACAGAGGCTTCCAAGCTCCCAGAATTCCACAAGTGGAGGGCCTGGCACTCTATCCCGTAATTCCAGGAGACGCAACCGCCGGTTCGACGGCCCACTGAGACACTCCCAGTCCTCTACTTCTACCTGAAGGTCCTCCTTTTCTCCAGGACAAGTTCTGAAAATTCGGTACTGAGGAGACTCTCAGTTTTGTGTCAGTTTTTTCTTCTTGAGCACATATGTTTTCCCCATCGGTTCTCTTTTTGATGGTCAGATTTGTTTTTTCAAGTAGTGTTTGGTGCTAGCTCATTTACCTTTACAGCAGTTTAATGATTAATCATTTGGGGGTTCAGCGGGGTTCCTCGTTCTGAACTACCACCTATCCCACATAGCTTGAGACACCTTCCTTGGAGTATTATCTCTGAGGCAATTGTCTCTTTTGACCGATTGGTCCTTCCATACTGTGTCTGTAATTTTTCTTGTTTTCTAAACATTTTTATAGGTTTCATTTCATAAATTCCCCCTTTTTTTTTTCTTTTTTTTTTTTTCTTCCCTTTGCTTCTTTCCCCCTCCCTACTCTTGCTCCTTTAATTCTTTCTCTTTAGTCTACAGAGATAGCTGAATTTCCCCAGATGGCTTCACTCAAGATTGCGTCCTTTAATGTGAAAGGTCTTAATTCCCCTAATAAGAGATCACAGGTGCTCCACCACTTCCATCGCCAAAAGGTACAATTTGTTTGCTTTCAGGAGACGCACTTTAAGGCTCAGTGCCTCAGCTCAGTGCCTGGTATTCGACATCGCCATTACACCAAATGGTATTTTGCCAATAACAAGGTGAACAAATCAAAGGGGGTCGCCATAGCGATCCATAAATCACTAACATGTCAGATGTTAGAATGTATGGTAGATGACGATACCAGGTATCTGGCTTTATCTCTGAGCATTAGCGGAAGGGATTTCACCTTTTTAAACGTCTATGTCCCCAATCAGGGCCAGGTCCCCTTCTTAGTGGATTTTATTGATAAGGTTTTACCCAAACTTCGAGGCACGGTTGTCCTTTGTGGGGACTTGAACCTCACTCTTGACCCCACTCTGGACAATTCCTCGGGATGGGCCAATCTTTCCTATCAAGCAATCAAAAGAGCATTCCTACAGGCACAGCTAAGGGACCCCTGGCGCCTACATCACCCTTCTGACAGGGACTACACCTTTTACTCCGCGCCGCACTCCTCCTATAGCAGGATTGACTACATTTTAATACAACACTCGGCCCTCAGCTGGCTTGACTCTACCTCAATAGGCACCATTCTGTGGTCAGATCATGCCCCGATTTATTGCACCCTGCAACTACCATTTCTGACTAAGACAGAGTGGTTGTAGAGGCTGAATGAGTCCCTACTTCTTGACTCGGTCTGTGCAGCAGATGTATCCCAATCCATCTCTAACTTCCTGGATGATCACGGGACAGACAATACATCATATCCCATGCAATGGGAAGCCCTTAAGTGTGTACTTAGGGGCTTATTAATTAAACATGGCAACCGAATCAAGAAGGAGAAGGCGCATAGTCTTTCCCAAGCCTTACAAAAAGTGGCAGCCCTGGAATTGTCCCATAAGTGTGCCCTCTCTGTGCCTATTTTGCGGGATCTTCAGGACGCCTGCTTGGAGGTCAAGCGGTTGCTGCAAAGCTCTTACCAGAAACTGTTACAGTCCTGTTGTAGCAAATTTTATGAATATGGTAATAAGAGTGGTCGCATGCTGGCTAGAGCACTTAGAAACCAGTTTGCGGCTACTCATATTCCAACCATTAAAACACCCAAGGGCCAAGCAGTACATACTACTCCCGACATCGCCGCTACCTTCCATTCATTTTATTCTGCCTTGTATAACCTGCCTGATCCGTCCGTCTCATTGGACCCACCCCTCTCCTCTGCAGCTAAGTTGTCCGCGGAGCAGGTTGTTAGTCTCGAGACCCCGTTTACTGCTGAAGAGCTTAGGGAGGTCATTAAGTCTCTCCCGGGAGGCAAGAGTCCAGGCCCGGATGGATTCACAGCACGCTTTTACAAGGAATACCTGGACAAATTAACCCCCCCACTTCTTAAGGTCTTCAATGAGGTTTCTCCCGGGCATCCCTTCCCGGCACAGTCCACTACAGCACATATTATGGTCCTTCCCAAACCCGATAAGGACCCTCAGTTGTGTGCGAGTTATCGTACAATCTCGCTTCTGAATGTTGACCTGAAGATTTATGCGAAGCTTATGGCCAACCGCCTGAATGCTCACTTACCCTCATTAATTCATCCTGATCAGGTGGGGTTTGTGCCGGGTAGGGAGGCCAGGGACAATACTCTCAGGACATTAGATATTATACATCATGCCAAAACCCACAAAGTCCCCCTTATGGTCCTGTCCCTTGACGCCGAGAAGGCATTTGACCAGATCTCCTGGCCATCTTTACATTCCACACTAGCACATATTGGTCTAGGCCCTTGGTTTATGTCTAAAATACTTACCTTGTATTTAACACCATCAACCAGATTAAAAATCAACGGAACCCTGTCCTCTTCCCTACTGATCCGTAATGGCACAAGGCAGGGCTGCCCACTATCTCCTCTTTTATATGTTCTGGTCATGGAACATTTAATGGCAGCAATTAGAGACAACCCTGACATCACGGGCATCCAAATAGGGAACCAGGAACACAAATGCACCGCATTTGCTGATGATCTACTATTATACATTACTAACCCAAGGGTGTCACTCCCATGTCTGTTGGGGGAACTGGGTCACTTTGGAACCTGGTCTAATTACAAAATTAATATGGCTAAGTCCAATGCCCTGAATGTCTCCCTAGATCCGACTCTAGTGACTTCACTTGAAGAATCCTTTCCCTTTGTATGGCCAGCGAGAGGTATTACATACCTGGGGATTCGTATCCCTGCAACTTTATCACGGCTGTTTCAGGACAATTTTGCCCCCCTCTTGGCTCGTTTTCAAAAAGACTTGGACTCCTGGAACCGGAAAGAATTTTCGTGGTTCGGGAGGGTCAGTATAATTAAGATGAATTTGCTGCCCAAATTATTATACCTCCTGCAGACCATCCCCATCCAGATCCCTATCCCGTTCTGGACGCAGATTCGCAGAATGTTTTTAAAGTTTGTGTGGTCCCCTGGGAAACCGCGAACTCGCTGGGAGATATTAACTCGCACTAAGGAAACGGGCGGGGTTGGTCTCCTGGACTGTCGCCTGTATTATCATGCTACTGCGTATGCTAGGCTTCCAGACATGTTCCAAACGCATACAAAGAAATGGTGGGTACAAATTGCAAGAGTCCTAGCGCCGTGCGCATTAACCTCAATTGCCTGGGTGCGGAGTGGAATAAGAAATTTGAATTCCTCGCTCTCCTACACTTCAGCTTGCACATTTACCATTCTGGGTGCGATTACCGTTTCCTTGGTGGACACAAAGGGACCCCTCACCCCCATCACGGACAATCCATTATTCCCTCCGGGTGCCTCTTCGACATCATTCCTAACGGGTACTAGACTTTCCCCCCTGCGTTTCTGCCATGTACTCTCGGGCTCATCCTTGAAGCCTCTGTCTGCTATATTAGACACATTCCCTCCAACGAATAAACACCAATATGAATATACCCAACTTAAACACCTTTTTGTCTCCTTCCGGGGTAATCACAACATAACACAACAACTGACAGCCTTTGAACAAGCGTGTCTAGCCCCTTCGGCGGTCTTCCGTGATATTTCTTTAATTTATAAGTTACTTCTCCAACAACGATCCTCCTCACCTCCACCATTCTGTGCAGTTTGGGAAAAAGATCTGGGCATTACATTGTCCTCTTCTCAGTGGCTTAGGTGTTATATCTTTACACATAAGGCAATAGTAGCGACAAGAGCGCAGGAGACCTGCTATAAAATCTTGCCCCGATGGTATAGAGTACCGATGCTATTACACAAGTGGTATCCTACAGTCGCAGATAGGTGTTGGAGGTGTGGAACGTCTGAAGGCTCCCTACTACATATTTGGTGGCACTGTTCAGGTTTGAGAGAGTTCTGGAATTCTGTTCATGGGGCGATAATTAAAATCACCAAGTTCCCAATCCCGAACACGCCTGAGGCATTTCTGCTCTATATTTTTGCTCTTAATATCCCTGCTTACAAGAAGTCCCTACTCAGGTTCCTCATACAGGCTGCGAAAGCGGTAATCCCTAGACATTGGAAATCGGTAACCCCACCAACGATTGAAGAATGGTATGAGGAAGTGATGTCCTACTACAGAATGGAAGAGCTGATTGCCCTCTCTCCATCTTCGCTCACATGATTTCTGAGGGTGTGGGGTCCTTGGGAGGAATTTCGGGATTCAGGGTCTTATAGATCACTTTGAGTTCTCATGCACATTGGGACATGATTTCCCATTGCTTGGCTCTTCATGTTATAGTTTCTTCCTCTCGCTCTGTTTTCTCCCTTCTCCCTTAATGCAGCTCTGCTCTGTACTTCCCTACTTTCTTCCCCCTCCCCCCCCCCCTTTCTTTTCTTTTTCTTTTATCCCTTCACTTTTTAGATTTATGTCATTATTGTCTAGAATTTCTATGGTTAGGCTGTTAACATATATGGCCTTTAAGTTGTCTACTGTTTGGTGTCTAGGGCGCTTGTCGCCTCTCTACGGCAACTCTATTTTGTTTTACAATAATTGTATAACATACATGCTTATTGCATTTATTGTTTTGTTCAAAAAATGCTAAAAACCCAATAAACACTTTGATAATAAAAAAAATAATCCTTTAAGAATATTTTATCTTTTTATTATATTTTGTCATTACCCCACTTTAAAAAAATGAATCTAGTAAACAACATTGAATGATAACATACAAAGTGCTCTAGGATCAACCTCAATGACTTTGCTCCAGAGATAGATTATGCGTCCCGGCCAGTTCTGACTGTGATTGACTTTTCATATCATCATGTTTAATTTTAATACATGAGCTTTCACTTTTTACTTCAATTGCCTTAGCTCTTGATATTACGCTACCGTACATTAAATCCAATAAATGGAGACACGTATGTGATCTAATAGTGATGAACCCTAAAATCATCATTTTCCACTGCAATCCAGCTAATACAATAAATGTACCTTTCTCACAAATGTCATTTTAATCTTAATTTGCATTGTCAAAACGAATCAATTTCACGGTAAGTGATGAGCTAGCTACATTTTCTAGACCCAGCACCCAGTCAGTCATAAATATCACAGTGTGTAACTTTTAGGGTGTTTGATATTCCTCATGAATAACATTGCCGAGTAGAAAATCTTCTTAGTTTATTCTTCATGAAGGTATATGTAAACTTGAAGCAAGAAGGGACGTAACTCCTAAAACTATATACTTTATTGATCAAATCAAAACAGACGAGTGAACCATGTGGCATATGTCACTAATTCAAAAAAGCAAACAAAAGGTATGCGTGTAGAAGGTATGGGTAGGGGGTAAACTTGAAAATATAAACTACCCTGGAATGCTCTATGATAGGTTCTGAGCCCAGGGATACCCCCTGATGGTGGGGGTGCCCTGTCACCGAGGCTAACCTACTACACCTTAACACAGACACTACAAACACATTAAATACAGATACCTGCACCCCAACTCGTTTCTCACAGTGGGGGCAGGCAAGGAAGAAGTGTTCCCAGGTGGACATTCTGTACACAGGCCAGGGACGCCGAATTGGGGCTAAAAATAGCCGCGCTAATGAGTGTCCACAACTGCCAGGTGACGTGCTTCTGGTGCGTGGACCGCATGGCTGGAGCGCATACATCACTTCCAGTCGGCATGGAATGCATGATGAAGCCGGGTTGAAGCGCATAGAGGAGATGATCAACAAGTAAAGTTACTGATTGTTAAAGGAACCAAAATAATGGCATTAACACAATAACTCTGCGCCTGGCACATTTGCCAAACCATATTACATTCAAAAAGAAATTATGATGACACATGCAGGACAATAAATAGCGGGAATGAAAAGGTAATTCAAGACCCGCATAAAGGAAGACAAAGATACGGTAAAGGGAATTATCCACCAAATAATTTAGGCCAAAGACCAGAAAAGGCAGCCAGTACAGGGGAATATATATATATATATAATATAATAATTGAACAGAGAGGTCAAAAAATGAAAACGATAAATAAAGCAAGTGAAAGTCAGTCTTTCATTAAGTCCCAGAGGGGACTGGGATCGGAAACGGTATATCCATTTGGATTCCTTTTGTAAAATTTTCCGTTCCCAGTCACCCTTTCTGGGGGACTGCGGTACCAGTTGGAGGGCTGAAAAACGTACAGTTCGCAAATCACTAAAATGGTTGGCCACAGGGGTATCATTCTTTTTCTTTATGTCATTGACACATTCAAGAATCCTGCACCTAAGGTGGTTTTACCCACATTGTCTTTGGGGCATGGGCATTGACAAAAGTAAATTACCCCTTTACTTTTGCAGTTAATATATGTAAACTTTCAGATTCTGGGCATGCAGCAAGTGCAAGAGAAGCACGTAAAAACCAATGGGGGAAATGTATCTTTGGATTTTTTTACATCAGCCTTGGATTTAAGTAGGTATATAAGGCCGAGTTCACACTTCAGTTATTTGGTCAGTTATTTCCATCAGATATTAACTGTCAAAGGGGGATTGTGGTTGCCATTTTATTTGAGGGCTTATTATGTGGGGGTTAAGCTAAAGCAAGACATTGGCATACAGTACAGGGAAAAATGTGCAGACCGTGCATTAGAAAAATACCTCCCAGCATCCTGTAAAGAACTAGAAATATTTGAGCCTCTGAAATGAGCCCCTGACTAGCCACTACATCCTGGCGCTGTATGTTTTAGGACACAGTGCAGGGCTGGAAGAATACCAGGGAACGTGAGGACAGTGCAGTTCTCATCTTCCTGTGGCTCCCGCATGCTAATGACCACTTCCATAATGGAAGCAGTCATTAGCATTTTCACAATATGTCCTGGAAGGGGCCCAGGGGCTACATGAAATGATCGCACGGGCCGTATATGGCCCCCAGGCCAGAGGTTTCCCACCCCTGCTCTAGGTGATGGGTATGTGAGCTGCAGTCCCTCACCAGCAGTGTCTGTAAAGCTGTGATTTTGCTGATCACTCTGCTGTCTTTGTACACTTTAGCTTCTTGGAAGCAATGTTCTTGATTCTGAAGATCTCTCTGGGGTGGTGGTCTCACACTGGATATGGTCCCTTGACGTAGAAGCTCTTACATGTGCATCCTTACTCCTTCCTTTCTGGAAACTCCCTCTCCTGGCAGGAAGGAGGACTCTGCTGGAATAAATGGCACCCCCCACCCCCCCAAAAAAAAAAAATTCAACAATAAAACTAAATAAAACATTTGCAGATCCCCCCAGGTCTGGGGTACTGCACCTATAGACTACTAAGATGTGAGTCTGATACTTTCTAAGCTACCTTACTGCTGAAAACAGTCAACAAGCTATTTGGGAGATACTGTATATCCCATCATGGCGATGTTAGTTTTTTTCTGTATTAGATTACTTGACATTATCAAATGACACTTCCCTAAATCACAAACACGGCCCCCATTGTGAGAGGAGTTAGCAAGGAATGCTGCGAGATTTCCGCTCTGAAGCCTGTTTATTTTTAAATGTAGCTCTGGGTCATACTGCAAACTTGGTGGAAGATACATAATGCGCTGTATTTGTATATATTGTATGTATGAAAATAGTGTTCATAACGAGACTTATGCTTTTTATATAATATGATGTGCAACAGAATATACAGCCTGGGCCTTTATCTAGAATATTTATACCATTATGTAATTTATTGTACATATCAATCCAGAAATATTTCTAACCTAATATAATTTCCCTTTGTATCCAGTATAAAAAGTTTACAAGATTCCATTTTACGACCTGTTAGTTTTATTTTTATCATTATTAAATGCTATCATTGTAGGAGATAATGCTTGTATTTATTTTAGGTTTGGAAGCCTATGCTGTACAAACACCATCAGAATCAAGAACACTAAGCACACTGATAGCTGGCACAATGACCAAACACAGTAATGTTCTCTTAGGGACGGCCTATCAGAGGAATGTCACTGGCCACTTAGTGATTAATGCAAGTCACACTGAAAGTGAAAGGTTACAGAGAAGATCTTTAGACTTGCAAGTGAAGTAGCAACTCTGGTGATTGCCAGACAAATTGCTTCAACTGTCTAGGCTTTATAACAGGCCTTCCAAGCCAGAACTATAAGACATCCAATAATTAGAGCATGTGACACAAGCATTTAGGTTAAGTTTTCTCCCACTGACTTCAGTAAAGAACATCACAAGCAGGGGTCTACATAGAGAAGGCTGGACCCCACTGAATATTTTTGAACTGACACACTCAAGCATCCTCCCCACAACCCCGACCTCGGCTCCCTTGGCTAGTCAAGATCGCCCATACCATACAAAACCCACCCACTCATTTCCTGTAAAAAAAAAAAAAAAAATATATATATATATATATATATAATAAATGCTTACCAGCTCTAGACAGGGGAAGAATCAAGAGTTTACATTACAGTATGCCATCCGGATACTGTATGTCCCTTAGTGTACCACACAGTAATTATGCTTCTTTATGCCCTGACACAGTAGTCATGCCCCCTTAGTGCCCCCACACAATAGCTTTTTTTTCCGCTTAGTGCTCCTTTACAGTAATTATTCCCCTTAGTGCCCTCTTCGTAGTAGTTAGGCCCCCTTTGTTCCGCCACACTGTAGTCATACCTCCTTCGTGTCCCCACAGTAGTTATTTTCCCTTACTTCCCCCACACATAGAATGGCCCCTTGTGTCCCCTTCACAGTAGTCTTACCCTCTTAGTGCCCCTACACAATTATTATCCCCCCTTAGTGCCCCCAACACAGTAGTTGTGCCCATTTCACAGTACAATGTTTAGTGCCAGTTCACAGTAGATATGCACTCTTTGTGCCCCCACGCAGTAGTCATGCTTCCTTAGTGCAGCTTTCAAAGTAATCATGCCCTGTTTGTGCCCCCAAGCAGTACTCATGTCCCCTTAGTGGCTCCACACAGTAGTCATGTCCCCATTGTGCCCCCACACAGTAGTTTTGCCACCTTTGTGCCTTCAAGCAGTAATCATTCCCCCTTAGGGCTAACTTTGCAGTAGAACAGCCCCTTAGTTCCCTCTTCACAGTAGTCATGCTTAGAGATGAGTGAAGTTATGAAAAATTTGATTTGGCTGCTTTGCTGAATTTCTCAAAGAAATTTGATTTGTGTTAAATTACTTTGTCACGAAGCGTGTTTTTTTGATGTAGCAGAAGCAATGACGGGGAACGGCGATAGCACCGCCCCCGTCATTGAACCCCTCAGATTCCGCGTTGCTCGCCGACCGCAGAATCTGAGATTAATATTTATGCCTTTCAGGGGCTAATCCAGTTAAAAAATACATACTCACCTTATCTACTTGATCGTGGAGAGGCCTTCGTGGCCATCGTTATTGAAGACACTGTGCGAAATCTCATGCGGTGATATTATGACATCATCACACTGGCCAGGCGTCGTCATCCTGCGCAAGATTTTACTCGGTTTCTGCAATCTACATGACCATGATGGCCTCTTTGCATGCAAAAGGATGAGGTGAGTATGTTTTTGGGGTTTTTTTTTTACCACAATTTCAGGAAAAATAGTAACTGAAACTGGAGGAAGTACTGCATGTACAGTACTACCAGATAGATTCAGAAATCCAGAGTACAGGATTTCATTTAAAACAGTGTGTCTACTATGTCACAAGGTGCTATTACCTGATTAGTATTCCTCCAAATTAGTGAGACCTGCATTCCTTTATCCCATGTTGGGTGCATGTAGAGGACTTAGTGGTCCACAATAGTTTAGTGAAAATCTATGGCACTTCAGAAAGAGTTTTTGCAATTCAAATTTAAACTTTATTACCATGAAAGTTTGTCCAGGTTTAGATATTAAGCAATATTCATAGCAACTTGTTTAATAATGCCGGACATTTCAGTTCATTAAAGACTTTTCTCTATGGTGCTTGTGTGGCCTTTGAGAAGAGATGCTGCTTGGATGTCTTTTCTAATATACTACATAAACACCGTTGAGAAAGGTCCTTAATAGTGTTGAGCAAACTTACAATTTACAAGTTCAGACTTCGGGTTATCTAAGAATTCCGTAATAGATTCTGTTACCACGGATTATAACGGAATTCTATGATGGCATGCACCACAGAAGCCTATAAGAGGCATTCCATATTGCATTCCATCATAATAGAAGTCTATGGTCAGCATAGACTTTGCAAATCGCAAGTTTACTGAACACTAGTCCTTTATGGACTGAAAAGTCAAGCAATATTAAACAAGTGTTATAAATATTGCTTCATATATAAATTTGGACAAACCGGATCTTGTAGGAAGGAAATATTTTCAGTGGGAGATTTGAAAGTTTCAAATATTCACTTTGTAAGTCTGCCTTGTTGCTCTAAAGAATCCTCAGCCTGAACGTGTGATTGGTTGATTGCTTGTGAGCAGAAAATATATGCGTGGCTTTTGCAATGTTTCTGACTTACTTCAAAGTCTGTGGTGGCAGTTCATGTTTGGAGTGTGTAGTCTGTGCAAGTTTGGGGTGATCTATGCGCACTTTGTGACCTGAGAGTGTGGTGTGTGTAGAGTGAGAACTTGTAGATAGTTTGGCCTCTGGCATACTCATCCCTGGTCATGGGACAAGATGGTGCAATCCAAAATTGCACAAAATAAAAAATACTAAATGCTAAAATATCATAAAAAAATATTCTTACATAGTAAAAAACTAACAACGTTCTTTAACCCTTAGACTCCCAGCGCCGTACATGTACGGCGCAAAAAGCCAGGACGCAAGTCCCAGCACCGTACATGTATGGCACTCTGATCGGGCAGGCGCAGGAGCTGACCGCGGCACATGTGGTGTGTGGGAGTTCAGAGATGCAGGATGGCGAGTGGGGGGCCATCGGGTCCCCGCGCTGCTGTGACGGGGACCCGATGGCTCGGATAGCAGCCCGATGCCTTCCTTAGGCATCGTGGCTGCCATCCCTGCGAGCCTGTGCGATCCAGCCCCCTGGATCGCACAGGAAGCAGGCTGTAAGTGTATTACACTGAGTAATATACTTACAGCCAATGCATTACAATACAAAAGTATAGGAATGCATTGTAAAGGGGATCAGACCCACAAAAGTTAAATAAAGTGGGAAAAAAAAGTTAAAAAATAAAGTTTCCTAAAAAAATAATAATAAAAGTTTCAAGGTAAAAAAAAACGCCATTTTCCAAAAAGAAGTTTAAAAAAATTGTAAAAAAAAAAGGTAAAAAAAGAAAGATAAACATATTAGGTATCGCCGCGTCCGTATCGACTGGCTCTATAAAAATATGACATCATCCACCCCGCCAGGCGAACGCAGTATAAAAAAAGAGATGGCCCCCCAGGCGAATGCTGTAAATAAAATTTTTAAAAAACTATGCCATAACAGCCATTTTTTTTCACCTTGCCTCACAAAAAGTGTAAAACCACACGATCAAAACAGCGTATTTACCCCAAAATGGTACCAATCAAACCATCATCTCGTCCCACAAAAAATGAGCCCCGACATAAGACAATAACTCAAAAAAATAAAAATCAATGGCTCCCGCAAACCAATCCATCAAAATCTGTGTTGTAAAATCCATATGGCGCTCCTTCTGTTCTGAGTCCTGCCATGTGCCCCCACAGCAGTTTACCACCACATATGGGGTGTTGCCGTATTCGGGAGAAAATGGGTAACAAATTATGGGTGCTTTTCTCCTGTTACCCCTTGTGAAAATGAAAAATTTGGGGCTAAAGCAACATTTTATTGGAAGAAATGAAACTTTTCATTTTCACAGCCAAGTGTTTCCAAATTCCGTAAAACGCTTAGGGAGTCAAAGTGGCCAGTACCCCCCTTAATATATTCCTTGAAGGGTGAAGTTTCCAAAATGGGGTCACTCTTTGAGGGTTTCCACTGTAGGGGTACGTCAGGGTCTCTCAATTACAAAATGGTGCTTAAAAACTATTCTAGCAAAATCTGCCCCAAAATCCGTATGGCGCTCCTTTCCTTCTGACCACTGCCACAAACCCATAAAAACTGCAAAATCAAAGCAATGTATATTGAAGTTTAATTTGCTGTTAACCCTTGCTGTGTTGCAAGAAAAAATTATTAACATGAATAATCTACAAAAAATTTAAATTTCGAATTTCACTTCCATTTTCCTTTAATTCTTGTGGAACACCTCAAGGGTTAATAAAGTTTATAACATCAGTTTTTTATAATTTGAGGGGTGTAGTTTCTAAAATGGGGTCATTTATTAGTGTTTTCCATTAGGTAAGCCTCCCAAAATCACTTTATAACTGAATTGGTGCTCAAAAAAATGGTTTTGGAAATTTTGAGGAAAATTTGAAAAATGGCTTCTAAACTTCTAAGGTTTCTCACGTCCAAAAAAAGTAAAATTACAAGTAAAAAAACATAAAGTATACATATGGGGGAATGTAAAATAATAACTATTTTTGGAGGTATTACTATGTATTTTGAAAGTAGAGAAATTGAAATTTTGACATTTGCTAATTTTTCAAAATTTTTGCTAAATTTGGTATTTTTTTATAAATAAAAATGAAATACTTTGCCACAAATTTACTATTATCGTGAAGCACAATATGTGACGAGAAAACAATCTTAGAATGGCCTGGATAAGTAAAAGCGTTCCAAAGTTATTACCACATAAAGTGACACATGTCAGATTTGCAAAAATCGGCCTGGGATTTAAAGTGAAAAGTGGCTCGGTACTGAAAGGGTTAAAAAAAACTTCAAGCACAATCAAATGACAGAAAAGTCTGTGTGAAGGAGCCATTAAGCTAATCACATTGATGTGTCCATTGGTTAAAAACTCAGTCAGCTATGACCTGTAACCTGGAGGACCAGCAGAAAGTATTCAATCAGTGTGATGGTCAAGGCCATCCACAACCTGCCCCCTCCCTACATCTCTGAGCTACTATCCCAATACTTCCCCACACGTAATCTCCTATGCTCACAAGTTCTCCTTCTCTCTTCTTATCACCTCTTCCCACAACCCAAGATTTCTCCCATGCATCCTCCATACTCTGGAACTCTCTACCTCAACATAACAGACTCTCACCTACAGTGGAATCCTTCAAAAGAAACCTGAAAACCCACCTCTTCAGACAAGCCTGCAACAAGTGACCCTGCTGCTCCTATACCCCCATGACCAGGGGCGTAGCTAAAGGCTCATGGGCCCTGGTGCAACCAGTTCAGCTTGCCCCCCCCCCCCACTCAGCGCAGGAGCACCTAGCTTTTCTGCAAATATTGAAACGCACCCCCTCCATGCCAAATTCTCAACCTAACCCCTTTCCTCCAGTCCTACTGTTAAAGGGGTTGTCCTCTTTTTACTACTGATCACCTATCCTCAGGGTAGGTCATCAATATATATTGAATAGAGGTCATTGCTCATATGAGAGCTGCTTTCTCTGCTCTGTTCACCTGCTTGCTGCAGCATTTGCTGTGATGAGCAGTAAACAGAGAAGAGAAGGCAGCGCTCATACAAAAAAAAAAAAAAAAGACAACCCCTTTAATGACATACTTGGAAAACATACAGCGCCATAGAACATACAGGTCTTACATCCCCACACATATACCTCTGACATCCAGTGACTTCTCTTCTCTGATGACGTTTTCTTTCCTCTTCTTCTCCTGTCAGACCAAACCGCCATGGTGACTTCTTTCAGCCATGCCTCGTCTCTGCAGAGTTTAACAAACAGACATCTTGGTTTCCTACTTTTACATCATCCTCTCACCTTCTCCCCAACGCCCCATTCTGCCCTTTCCTCCCAATACTATACTGCAGAAACAGTCCCCCTAAAAATACTGGTACAACACAGAAAAACAATACCCCCTGACCCTTCAGATCAAATCCCCATATCAAACCCCAGATGACCCCCCCATCTCCAGACCCCATATATGACCCCCATTAGACCTCAAAACCCCCAATCAGACCCTCATTAGAACCCCAGACCCAAATCAGACCTCCATTAGACCTCTCTAGACTCCCAGTCAGACCCCCCTTCAGACTCTTCAAGCCCCTAGTCAGACCCCCCCCTTTCTGGCCCCCAATAGCAGACTACCCCCCCCTGTGCCCCCCAATAGCAGAGTCCCCCCTTGAGGCCCCCAATAGCAGAGTCCCCCCCTATTGGCTCCCAATAGCAGAGTCCCCCCCCCTTGTGTCCCCCAATAGCAGAGTCTCCTCCTTGTGGCCCCCAATAGCAGAGTCTCCTCCTTGTGGCCCCCAATAGCAGAGCCCCCCCCTTGTGGCCCCCAATAGCAGAGTCCACCCCTTGTGGCCCCCAATAGCAGAGTCCCCCCCCCTTGTGGCCCCCAATAGCAGAGTCCCCCCTTGTTGCCCCCAATAGCAGAGTCCCCCAACTTGTGGCCCCCAATAGCAGAGTCCCCCCCTTGTGGCCCCCAATAGCAGAGTCCACCCCTTGTGGACCCCAATCGCAGAGTCCCCCCCTTGTGGCCCCCAATAGCAGAGTCCACCCCTTGTGGCCCCCAATCGCAGAGCCCCCCCCCTTGTGGCCCCCAATAGCAGAGTCCACCCCTTGTGGCCCCCAATAGCAGAGTTCCCCCCCCTTGTGGCCCCCAATAGCAGAGTCCCCCCTTGTGGCCCCAAATAGCAGAGTCCCCCACTTGTGGCCCCAATAGCAGAGTTCACCCCCTTGTGGCCCCCAATAGCAGAGTTCACCCCCTTGTGGCCCCCAATAGCAGACCCCCATTTAGGACCCCAAATCAGACCTCAGATCAGACAATAAAACAAATAAATAAACTTACCTCTCCTGTGTCGCTCCTCTCCCGGTCCTGGCTGTCTACACGCTCTCACCTCTTCCTGGGCCCGAGCTGCAGTCACCTGACCTCCTGCAGCGTCAGGTCAGAGTGTGCTCTGTACGTCCTGACGCTGCAGGCAGTCAGGACACAGCAGCGCGGACCCCAGGAAGAGCAAGCAGGAGGAGGGGTAAGTACTGTACAGCGCTACCAGCACTTCACTCCCCCTCCTCCTGCACTGCATCTTATAACGGGAATAGTAGAGCACCACTGGTATGGGGGGCCCTCTGGGCCCCCCTGGCTTAGGGGCCCGGTCGCAAGTGCGACCGCTGCGACCCCTATAGTTACGCCAGTGCCCATGACCAGCTTTACCCTTGCCTACTGTATCCTTCTTCCATACCTTGTAGATTGTAAGCCCTCACAGGCAGGGGCCTCTCTGCTTCTGTACCAGTTTGTAACCCATCTTGTTCATGCTTAGTACAATTGTATGTATTATGTATGTGCACCCCTTTTCATATGTACAGTGCCATGGAATGAATGGTGCTTTAATAATACATAATAATAATAATAATAATAATAATAATAAAAAATAGTCACAGCTTCTCCAGCATACTGTATGGTATGGTTTAGGACATCATGTGGTAGTCTCGTCAACAGTCCTACCCAATACTCTGTCGACTAGTTTAAACCTCTAGTCAAGGACAAGAAAACAGGCAAATATGTGAATACTTTTCTTATTGTTGCACATAAGTTAAAAAGGTCTGAAAATGTATTACCGAATCTCCTGTTAAGCATCCAGAAAAGGAGTCGCATTTGTTCACGACATGTCAATTAGTCAGGACAGTGGCCACAAAATGCAACCTGTGATCAGCTTATTTTTGTGGACATTTTTCATTTAAATCAATGGGCTGCCTGTAAAATGAATGCCCATGCCAGGCTCTGTACAGGGAGAAAACTAATAGGGTATCTGACATTTATTTTGATAGTCGGACAACCCTTTTACGTCTGTACAATTTTTGATAACACCTAATAAGTGGTACACTGTGTAGATGAATTAAATATATAAAAGTAAAAACAAGTAGAGCTATATTTTAATTTATTCTATTTGCCTCTCGTTTATCTTGCTCTGTTTTAAGGATAATGCACATGGAAGAGCTTAGTGTATGTAGGTTTTACAGACTCCTAATACAGAACATAGTCTCCATATGCTTTATGTATGGATACATACTCTTTAGAAGCAATTCTTTCAGGGGATAATGATAGAGATGAGCGAATGTGTTTAGGGTCTGAGGCAGTTGAATTGGCCATCAGATTTGATTTGGTCTAAACTGAAAGTGCTCTAATTGCCCTGAAAAGTGGTGTATAACACTCTGGGGTCTCTTAGAATTGTATCCGACCACGTTCAAGCTCTTTAAAGCCAAAACACCATTAGTAATATAAAAATGACAGCAATATAACAAAGACTGTTTAAGAACAAACTGGACTATTTTTAAATTAAAAACTAATCCAACATTTATCCTGTTTTAGTGGAAGATGCCTTCTTCTGAACAGTAAAATGCCAACCACAATTTTGTGTGATTTGTACTAGACAAATTCCAAAAAATTAGGATTAATTGGAAACCAAAATTATTGGGGAATTCACAATAAATTTGATTCATTTAGAATTAATTCGCTGATCTCTAAAGAATACTTATACATCTGGCATCCAACAGACAATGTCACAATTTTTTTTCTGTTGAAATAATATGGAATTGAACAGAAAGTACCACCCTATATATAGTATAGTAAAGAGTCATGAACTTCTATTGGAGCTGAGTAGATGAGCGTTTACACCGTATTTATATTCTGTACTCTTGTCCAATTTTTTTTGTCACTTGAGAAAGGTTTGGATCCTGTTAGTGGAAAGGAAATATCTCATTTTAGAGTGGTTTTCAGTGATTCCACTGCTAATATCCGAACCTTATTCAATTTGGAAGCAAGCCCTTATGTGGAGTACAGCCTAGGGGGATTCACAGTCAAAATTTGAGCCAAAACTGAGTTTTTTGTTTTTTGGCTGAAGAATTACTTTTTAAATATAGCCCCATCTATAATTTCCTTCTGCCCTACATTTTAAAAGCATACTTTTCTCAAGCCACTATGTTTTCCTTTCTGTTAGCCTGTGTACTGTAATTGACTAATACATTACTTCACAGTTACAGTTGAAAGGGGTTTTTCTCCGGCATTTTCTGATACAATTAAATTGAAAAATTCTTCTGACATTGTTCTGTTCTATGTGAACTGAATTGAACTTGTTCTCTCCCATTAACCAGGCCACAGACAACCCATTTTAAAAGTTTGTTTGATCTTGATGAAGAATGTCTGGCTGGAAAGAGAGGTTAGCCACCGAACAGATGAAAAGCTAAAACACTATGATTGGGAAAGACATTATAAGGTGGAACAAAACTGGAGTAAAGTCATTTTAAACTTGATTTGCAAATGCAAACGTGTTAGGTGTAAGTACTTGGTTTACATGCATTTCAGGCCTATAAAATATTAAATATCATCAAAATAAAGGTCTATGGTGAGACATTTAAAATGTACAAGCTTTCAAATATAATTACAGCAGGAATTCCATCCAATACTGCATCTTCCCGGGTCTCCCAACAGTCATCTATGTGCATAACGGTTGTGTTGACAATGATACATGATGACTGTTCTCCGATGTGGCCAGCCAATAGACCATAAACCATAGTCAGGTGATGTGTTTTTACTATGAATGATATGTGGTCATTCAGTCAATGGTGAAGAAGGTAGCCTTAAAGGGATATTTCATCTTTTTTTATATTGATGGCCTATCCTCTTGTTAGGTCATCAATATCAGATATCAGTGGGGGTCCACCATCCCACAACCCTATTGATCAGCTATTTCAGGCTACCGCCGGAAAAAAAAGACAGTAAGCAGAGCCGGAGTAGTAGTACCTAAGTGGTACAGGAGATGCAGTACACCAGCATGACCACTACACAACAGATGGAGCCTTCTGCTTCTGGCTCCATCTATTGTTTAGTTTTCAGCAGTGGCAACTGCCCGGAACAACTGATTGGTGGGGATTGGTGGGGATGCTGGGTGTTGGACCTCAACTGATCTGATATTGATGAATTATCCAGAGGAGAGGTCATCAATATCAAAAAGCTGGACTACCCTTAGTAGTACCCTTTTAGTAATTTTTTCCCCACTGTATTTTTTTAATAGTCTATTTCGGAGGTTTTCCCCCATAAAGCTTCATTTTAGGGGTCAAAATCTGACTGATATAAGGGTAGCCATTTTAGATACATTTATAAAGAGCCTATTCATTATTAGTTCTCATTATAAAGAATTGGTCAGCTGCTTGAAACCCCTTCTAGGAAAATAAGGGAGGATACAGATACAAACTTTTGGTCTGTACTGTATATATATATATATATATATATATATATATATATATATATATAGCAAATAATGAGAAATATTAATTTTTTTTGCAAAAAAAAGAACATGGAGACTACGCATTAAAATGCACGCATGCAAATATGAAAAAACTTGCATCTACTGTTGTGGCTCGAAATTAGGCTTCATTCACACGACCGTATGTGTTTTGCGGTCCGCAAATTGCGGATCCGCAAAAAAAACGGATGACGTTCCGTATGGCATCCGTGTCCGTTTTTTTTGCGGATCCATTGTAACAATGCCTATCCTTGTCAGCACAACGGACAAGAATAGGACATGTTCTATCTTTTTTGCGGAACGGAAATGCGGACATACGGAAACGGAATGCAAACGGAGTACCTTCCGTTTTTTTTGCGGACCCATTGAAATGAATGGTTCCACATACGGTCCGCAAAAAAAACGGAACGGACACGGAAACAAAATACGGTCGTGTGAATGAAGCCTTAAAATGACCTTTCTCACTGAATTTTTTTGTCTAATGGAAGCAACCATGCAGTTTTAGGATCTAATGATGGAATTCATTGGAAAGAACAAAAGTGTCAGTGTAAATGCATATAAATGCATGCTTGAGTGACATTACCAGTTAATCTCTATTAATATATAGGCTTTATGCATGTCAACTTCCATCTGTGCTAACAAATAAAACAATTAAGCAGTGGTTGAGCTCTTTCCAATAGATTGATGAAAGCCACTTTTCTCAATGTAAAATAGTGTTGCTAACTCTTTGCTAGAGATTGACAAAAAATGTACCAAATTCAGGATTAACGGTGAATTTGGCATGTTGACTGCATTTACTGAATCCCAAATATTATTTCTTACTGCAAGGTTAAATAGAAATGATCTGTTTTCATAAAATCTAAATTATAGATCCATAATATACCATAATTTTCACCCTATAAGACACACTGGCACATCAGAAGCACCTAGTTTTTAGAGGAGGACAATAACAAAAAAAATTTCATTAGATCTCAGATCAGACCACCAATCAGACCCCAAATGTTAATCAGACCTCAGCTGACAGCCCAAATCAGACCCCCAATTTTATTAAGACCCCAATAAGACCTCAGATCAGACCCACAATCAGACTTCAGCTCAGACCCCAATGTGAATGACCCCCAATCAGACCTTAGATAAAAGCCCCAATATAAATAAGACCCCCTATTTAGAACTCAGATGAGACCCCCATACCTCAGATAAGCCCCCATGCCTCAGATCAGACTCGCATGCCTCAGATCAGACCACCATACCTCAGATCAGACCCCATGTCACAGATCAGCCCCCGGCCTCAGATCAGCCCATAGCTTCAGATCAGCCACCAATGTCCTCATGCTGTGTGCAGCCACAGCACAGCCGATGGCAGAGGACCAGGAACTGGTGAGTACAGAGCCTGGGGAGCAATGCATTCACTGCTTTCCGGTGCTCTGGTACTAATGAGCATCTCCATAATGGAAGTGCTGATTAGTATTTGCCCCATAAGATGCAGTGACATTTTATGCAGTACATAATATACAATATTTTTCACCCTATAAGATGCACAAGTGCATAATAAGCACCTAGATATTAGAGGAGGACAATAAGAAAAAAAATATTTCATTAGACCTCAAATCAGACCTGCAATCAGACCCCCAATGTTAATCAGACCTCAGCTCACAGCCCCAAGCACACCCCCAATGCTAATAAGACCCTCATTCAGATCTCAGCTTAGACCCTAATGTGAATGACCCCCAATCAGACCTCAGATAAGAGCCCCAATATAAATAAACCCCCCCATTCAGACCTCAGATGAGACACTCATACCTCAGATCAGACTCCCATGCCTCAGATCAGACCCCATGCCTCAGATCATGCCCACTTTGGGGGGGGGGTGTCTTATGGGGTGAAAAATATGGTAGATATGTTTTTCTCCTATAACAGTAGAGTCTGAAATATTTTAAGCTTCTGTAGGCACTGTAGAAGACAGTGGAACACATATTTTACAACCTGATTAAGAAGTCAATCCGCCCTCGAAATGCGTTATATAGAAATCATTAATAATGTTCCTTATTTGGATGAAATTGCTTCTGAATCATCTTTTGACTCCAGATGTTGGCAATTGTTGGGAGTGCTTTAACACTTACTTCTCTGCATGAAATTACATAAGTAATAATTCCATAATATATAGCTAAGGCCTCTTTCACACGACAGTATTTTTTGTGGGCTTCGATCCGCATTTTTCATGTGAATGCATTGCTCCCCAGGTCATTCGTTTCTATGGGTCCGCAAAAAATACTGTGAGAGAGCATACTGTGTGCTGTCCGCATCCGTATGCTCGTTCCATAGCCCTGCAAAAAAATAGAACATGTCCTATTCTTGTCCATATTGCGGACAAGAATAGTACTGTTCTATTAGGGGCCTGCTGTTCCGTTCCGCAAAATACGGAATGCACACGGATGCCATCCGTTTTTTTTCCAGATCCGCAATTTGCGGACCGCAAAACAAAACGTTCGTGTGAAACTAGCCTAATAATGTGATTTTTCCCAGTTGCATAAAGAGTATGATAAAGGACCTGCGTTATACACGGCCGATGGTTGATATGCAAGTGGATTGGAGCTCATTTAAAGGGCCTTTCACATGGCTCAATGCAAAATGAATGAGGGCAGAATGAATGTTATTAAGATCATTTCGCCCCAACTCATTTTGCAGATGCGATCATCTGACAGTATTTTGCACATTTATCAGGTGGTTGATGGTGCCTTTATATTGGTTAATTTTTGGAAATGAGCAGTTTGTTCCCCACACTCACCCTAATCCTCAAGCAGTGTAAAAGGGCTCTTAGGCAACAAGTCTTTTCTTCTAGTACTTTATCTAAACTACCTTGAAAGTAACGGTAAACTTTAGAAACTCAATTAAACTTGAAGTGAATTAAACCCAAGTTCAAGCAGTTGTTTGTCAATTATCGGCTGATAATTGACAAACAACTTTGCTAAAGCCACTTTTACACAGCTTGATGTTCGGGCCGATTATCCAGAACGAGCGTTCATAAGAATGTTCGTTCCCAATAATCGGCCTGTGTAAAGGTGCTATTCATCAGGTAAAATGGACACCTCAATCACCATTCCCGGGGAGAAGATTGCGCTGTCTAAACAGCACTCTGCTGCCTAGGAACAATTATTTTGTATGGAGACAAAGGATAACAGGAGCCATCACTCGTCTTTATACTGTGGAGGTGATCGACTCCACTTAAGCAGTCATTTGTTAGGAGGAGATAATCAGCTGCTCCTTGCAGCATCTAAAGGTGCCATTAACAAGCACTGAACAATTTGTTATGTAATTCATCAGTGCTTGTTATGGGCAGAATTCATCAAGTATAAAATGCTGCTCTTCTTGATGTGGATTATGTTAATACTGCTGTTTCTTTTCTCCATTCCTCTTGGCTCTTCTAGTATGGAAACATGACCATGTGTAACTTCTCTAAATTTGTTTCAATTGATGCTCACCTCTGCCATCCAGAACCAGGTGGTACTCCCTTCAGAAGCCTACTGCTTTCCATGGGTCTCTGCTCTACCCTCTAGACTTAAAGGGGTTGTCCAAGTTATTTTTTTGTTCTTTGTATGTTTCTCACTAGTCAAATATAACAGCTTTGCCATGCACTTTGTGCTTCTACAGGTGCCAGTTTCTCAGATTTCACTGAAGGTCACATGACCTGTGATGTCAGCTTCTCTCCCTGCTCTGCTGATGTTTCGTGCACAAGCAGATAAGAGTCTGTACACGAGAAGTCACTGTGCTGGCCATGCCCCTTGCATTGGCTGAGCTGCCCTCTGCTCTCTCCCTGGATTCTTTCAGATAAAACATTAACCCCTTCAGCAGCAGACTCAGACTCAGGGCTGAAGGCTTTACTAAATAGCTGCAGGCAGTGAGGAGACAAATGCTGGGGACAGGAGCTGAAAAGCTGGAGGAGTTCTGCAGAACATTGCACAAGAAAGGTAGGGAGACGTTCCTGTGTGTACTGTATCAGCAGTGTCATTGTACAACTGGGACTTGTAGTCCTACACATATAACATGCTGCTGAGTATCCTAGAAGGCAGGCATGTCACTCAGGGAAGCACTTGTATTCACTCCCTTTGCAGATCAGGGTGAGGGGCAGAGATTGTGGTTATTGTAGGTAAACAAAGGGCCAGAAGAGAACCAGGGAAATGAGGAAATATATTTTTTTGCCTAAAACTTGCTTAACTTAGTTATATATTGCTGCCCATAAGATTTACAGTGCTGTATATTTTTTTTTTCATAATTCGGACAACCCCTTTAAAGAAACTACAAGACATGTTGTCATTTTGATGGTTAAGAATTTTCTGGATTCAGAAGAGGTGATGTCCACATAAATGGCAGACATAACATCTAGTTTATCTCCCATCATGTCCTCCATCTGAAGTCTTGCATGTTTGCATCCAACATCTATGAATTAATATGAAGGACAAACTCCTGTGCCAGCCTAGCAGCCATGGTAGCTACGATTAAGGCTAGTTTCACACGAAAGTTGTGTTTTGCGGTCTGCAAACTGCCAAAAAAAACGGATGACGTCCGTATGGCATCCGTATTTTTTGCGGATCCATTGTAACAATGCCTATCCTTGTCCGCAAAACGTACAAGAATAGGACATGTTCTATTTTTTTTTTGCGTGCTACGGAACGGACAAACGGATGTGGACAGCGCACAGTGTGCTGTCAGTATTTTTTGCGGACCCAATGAATGGATCCGTGTCCTATCCGCAAGTTATGCGGATTGGAGCCCGCAAAAAATACTGTTGTGTAAAAGAGGCCTAAAGTTCAAGAATTTCAAGGAAATTAAAGGGGTTGTGCAGCCTCTACAAAAGAGACGACATGTAGGTAATTTTGAAGTGGAAGCAGTGCTTGTACAAGTGCCTCTAACCCTTTAAACAGCTGATCGGCGAGGGTGCCAGGAGCTGAACCCCCTCCCCCCTTCCTCCCCCATCTGATATTAATAATATTAGGTCATCAATATCTTTCCACTGCACAACCCCTTAAGACCTGACCATGTGATCACTTCTTTTAGCAGTTTTAATATAAAATTAGGGAACCCTTGTATTTCTTTCTGTTACTGAAGCGTGCCAATTTTAGAGCAAAGGGAAAATTAAAAAAAAAATATTTCATAAAGTTAATGTAAAAGCACTCAAGTAAAAGAAAGGCATTAATAATGTCCCTTGTATGAGTTCACATCTTCCACTCTTCCAATCATTTTCATGACCTCAGCATCTATAATGTAATATATGATTCTGTAATGCTGCAAAAGAGAAATGAATTATGAGTTTCAATTATGACTCTTGGAAGAAATATTCCATTTTGCCATTCACTGTCATCATTCCAAGGTTCTAACTTTTATTCTAGAATATGCCATAACAAAATTTCTGCTCATACTTAATCACAATGTATATTCAAATTCGGATTTGTTTTATGATTTAAAATATGAAGGTTTTTGAATACTGGATTACACAAATTTTTATATATTCAAATATCTGAGTCAATTCAACCTTGTTGTTAAAGAGGACCTTTCACCACTCCTGACATGCCTGTTTTAATAGCTTCATGCATTCCCAATGTAATAGCAAGTCTGGAGCATCTATTCTTATGTCTCTATGTTGTGCCATTCCTTTAATATTTGCACTAGAAGTTATGAATGAATTGCTATTTGTCTTCAGTAAGGGAACAGAGGGGAGGTAACAAGTTTGGGGTGTGTACCTGCACAGTCTGAACATGGCAGCACTGATTGGCTAGAGGCAGTCTGTGCAGGTACACACCCCAACTGGCCACCTCCCCTCTGTTCCTTTACTGAAGGCAAATAACAATTCAGTCATAACTTCTAGTGCAAATAATAAAGGAATGGCACAACATAGAGCCATAAGAATAAATGTTCCAGAATTGTTAGTACGTGGGGAATGCATGGAGCTATTAAAACAGGCATGTCAGGAGCGGCGAAAGGTCCTGTTTAACATATTTGATTATTATACTGTATATCATTTTTATTAATGTATAATAATGCTTTGATTTACAGTTGTGTTAAAAATGAAGCTAGTTATAATTATTGTAATAACAATCTGGATCTGGACCATAGTAGATAAATTGCCCCCTAAGTTCCTGGGTTCAGCCAAAAGCCTAGCTGTACTCTTCTCAATGTGCCTGGCTTTAAAATTTTCATTGGTCCTGTCTTGCTTTCATTTCCTGCTGGTTATCATTAGTAGGTCTATGGCCACGAAGGGTTAATGGGATAGTGCCCCTCTAACCCTAAGGGGCATGTTTCTTAAGGATGCTGATTGACAGTTTTCTTTGTGTTGAACATAGGAAAGAAAATCATCAATCATTGTCTGGGCATAGGGGAGGGAGGGGGCAGCATGCACATCAGTGCGAGCTGTGGACTCTGACAGACCAGTACTCTGAAAGTTCTGAATGCCATTACAGGAGTGACAAACTACTGAAATTTGCAAATTTGTCACCTTGTTAACAGTGAGGTCAACATCAGTGAGGGCAGCATAGGGGAGCTGACAGGTTACATTTAAGACTCATACACTAGTCTTGAAACTTATGAAGCTCAACTTTATTAAGAGGAACATGTGGTGCACATTTTTTGTAAGGTCACAAAGTCATATAATGATTTCACCCTTAGTATTTAGGCCTCCTTACTTAATGAAATCTTTCTTTTCACCCCTCTTCTATGAGGTCTCAAGTTTAAGTGAGTTCTATTTCCCTAATTCAGGGGATAGAGGACAATAAAGGAATACTTTACAAAAGTTCCTCAAAAGTTCTTAAAAATATTTTTGTTCATGTAAAACATTTACTTTAAAACAAATCAAGGCAAGATAGTGGGGGCTAGTGTCTTAAAATGCATTGGCATAACATTCACCAAATTTATTAAGAGGAGCAGATCTCAATCTTTTTGGTTTATCTTTTGAGGTTCATGCACTATAAATGGAAATCTATGCATCTAGGAGCTGGCGTACATTTCAGGTTTTTTTCTTGGAAGAAACGCAGTGTGAGAACAGGGTTACACACTGGGGGTTTTTTTACGCTGCGGTTCCAGTCCCTGTAAAACCTGCAGGTTTGCTGTTCCTACAAAGATATTTCGCGGCTCTTTTAGTTCTACCACATTCTCTGTGCGGCATTATATTAATTGCAACACTGAGAATGCAGTTTATGTTATTGAATGTACTCATTGTAAGCTTCTCTATGTAGGAAGCACAACAAGGAAGTTTAAAAATAGAATCTTGGAACATTTTTATTATATTGAGAATTCAATGTATTTGAATGTTTCCAATGTGGCTAAACATTTTATTAATACGCATGCCAGATCAACTAAAACTTTCTCTGCATATGCTATCGACCATATCAAATGTCCAACCCGTAGAGGTAATATTAAATATATGGTTCTCAGTAGAGAGGCTTATTGGATTTTTCACCTGAATACGAGGTTCCCAAATGGTTTAAATCTCCGTAAAGAGTCAATGTGTCAGTACTAGTGCCATTTGTATGTGCCTGTTGTACTCAATGAGACGCTCTTATATATATTTAATTTTTTTGAGTATTTCTCTTTTTCATTTAATTTCATGTGATTAGTTTGTTATTTTTACTTTTTGCGATTTTTTTTTACTATGGTATGAAATTGAACTGGTGGGAGAGCTAGGAATGCTTTCCTTGCCATACACCTGCCTTTTAATTATACATGGGTTTGTGCACAGGAGTCTTGATTTGTAATTCTGCCCTAATCCCTCTCTTTTTTGGGGGGCGTTATTTTCTTTCGGGAGCTATTTTACTCAGTTCACTCACCTATGTTTTTCAGTTATGATTAAGGACTGTGTGTTTGTCCGAAAAACGTAAACTGTCTGTGAAGTCTGTACACCGCACTTGACTGTGTTGAATGTTCAAATAAAGTGTCCGAGAAGTGTTCAACCGTTGCTGGACTTTCTACTAGAGATGAGCAAATGATCCAAAATTCGCTTCTGCGAATAATTGACAAATTTATGACAAGATTTGTAATAATTGTTGTTTTGCAATCATTACTGCACAAATTAGAAACATACAGTCTAAGTGTTGTTAAAAGTACTCTACTGAACTGAATACGTAAGCATTAGCGTAAAAAGTGTGTACGAATCCTTAGTGTACTATTGACTCAATTGCATCATACGCATGCACGAGGCTAAGCCGTGGCGTACAGTCTTCAGAGGCAGTCCATATGAGGTAGAAAAGTAAGGTGCTCACTGTTAGCTATCTGGCTAAGTGCATAATTTACTAAAAACACCATACAATAAGTGCATAATAGGACATATTGCAGTACGTAATAAAGAATACACACAATGGGCTAAAGTGCTTGAACATTGCTGAACCTTTAAAAACATTATTGCTAAAATACAGCAAAGACATAATTATGCAAACAATTTAGTGCAATCAATTTCACATTTGCAAGCATAATAGGCTCAGATATACGCTTGAGTGTCTCCATATGGCTGCTTGGCATAAAACACTGGAACACAGTCCAAAATTCAATTGTAATCCACGTGAGGTAATTTTGTAATCCAAACAGGTATCGTGTAATCCACATGGATAATATAAAATAGCAGCAAATAGAGAACCCTTTTTGCAAAGCAGGCTCCCAAATAACCTGAGAGGTGGGGAAAAAGGAAAATAGGTGTGCTTAGGAGCAACTGGGAATTTTCTGCAGAATGGGGGGGGAGTCCTGACAAGCCATGTCCATCTGGGTGAGAGTCAAACAGGGGGTAATAAAAACAACATAAACTAAAAACAAGTGCCAACTAGCTCTCACCCGTCAGGTGCAATCCATGTTGTGGCTCCCATAGGTCCTCCAGAGGTGTCCTTTAAATCAGGCAGTAGAAAGGTTCCTCAGATGGGGGACCTGAAGTCCTCCTCGCTAGAAATGCTACTGAATGACATCAGAGGACGCTCCTGCCTCCTGTAGGCCAAACTGGCTGCCGTGATGGATCTCCACTGCCCTTTTCTGCCAGAAGTCGAACTTGACTGGGTCTGGGTGGTGGACTATCACGGACATTCCTGCGACAGATATCAGGTCTGTCAGATTGGCAACCCGTGGGTTAAACTGACAGGTTCTCCTTTGGTTGTTTTGTTGCTGGCATTCACCACACCCTCCCCCTTCAGGTGTAGGTGTTTTATCAAATATATTTGTCTATTTAGTGTTGCTTCTCCCACCATGATGTGTGGTTTATACTTTCTGTGGTGTCTGTGGTTTGCTGGTGTGTGTTTCTCTGTGGAGATCCCATTGCTGCCATTATCTTCAGGAAAGTTAAGTGTCTTCTTTCCCTTTCGTTTAATTGTGTATATCTTCCCTGTGTTTTGGTGTTTGGGCCTGAGGGGAGACTACTGTTCGTCCAGGTTGGTGGAGGAACAGTTTGTCTCATTCCAGTCACTGGCTTCAGGGTCCTTTACGGACAGTTAGGGTCCCAGGTTTCCAGTGTATGAACTCACCTACAGTACAGACCAAAGGTTTGGACACACCTTCTCATTCAAAGAGTTTTCTGTATTTTCATGACTATGAAAATTGTAGATTCACGCTGAAGGCATCAAAACTATGAATTAACACATGTGGAATTATATACTTAACAAAAAAGTGTGAAACAACTGAAAATATGTCTTATATTCTAGGTTCTTCAAAGTAGCCATCTTTTGCTTTGATTACTGCTTTGCACACTCTTGGCATTCTCTTGATGAGCTTCAAGAGGTAGTCAACTGAAATGGTATTCCAACAGTCTTGAAGGAGTTCCCAGAGATGCTTAGCACTTGTTGGCCCTTTTGCCTTTACTCTGCGGTCCAGCTCACCCCAAACCATCTCGATTGGGTTCAAGTCTGGTGACTGTGGAGGCCAGGTCATCTGGCATAGCACCCCATCACTTTCCTTCTTGGTCAAATAGCCCTTACACAGCCTGGAGGTGTGTTTGGGGTCATTGTCCTGTTGATAAATAAATGATGGTCCAACTAAACGCAAACCGGATGGAATAGCATGCCGCTGAAAGATGCTGTGGTAGCCATGCTGGTTCAGTATGCCTTCAATTTTGAATAAATCCCCAACAGTGTCACCAGCAAAGCACCCCCACACCATCACACCTCCTCCTCCATGCTTCACGGTGGGAACCAGGCATGCAGAGTCCATCCATTCACCTTTTCTGCGTCGCACAAAGACACGGTGGTTGGAACCAAAGATATCAAATTTGTACTCATCAGACCAAATCACAGATTTCCACTGGTCTAATGTCCATTCCTTGTGTTCTTTAGCCCAGACAAGTCTCTTCTGCTTGTTGCCTGTCCTTAGCAGTGGTTTCCTAGCAGCTATTTTACCATGAAGGCCTGCTGCACACAGTCTCCTCTTAACAGTTGTTGTAGAGATGTGTCTGCTGCTAGAACTCTGTGTGGTATTGACCTGGTCTCTAATCTGAGCTGCTGTTAACCTGCGATTTCTAAAGCTGGTGACTCGGATGAACTTATCCTCCGCAGCCAAGGTGACTCTTGGTCTTCCTTTCCTGGGGCGGTCCTCATGTGAGCCAGTTTCTTTGTAGCGCTTGATGGTTTTTGCGACTTAACTTGGGGACAGTTTCAAAGCTTTCCCAATTTTTTGGACTGACTGACTTTCATTTCTTAAAGTAATGATGGCCACTCTTTTTCTTTACTTAGCTGCTCTTTTCTTGCCATAATACAAATTCTAACAGTCTATTCAGTAGGACTATCAGCTGTGTATCCACCTGACTTCTGCCCAACACAACTTATGGTCCCAACCCCATTTATAAGGCAAGAAATCCCACTTATTAAACCTGACAGGGCACACCTGTGAAGTGAAAACCATTTCAGGTGACTACCTCTTGAAGCTCATCAAGAGAATGCCAAGAGTGTGCAAAGCAGTAATCAAAGCAAAAGGTGGCTACTTTGAAGAACCTAGAATATAAGACATATTTTCAGATGTGTCACACTTTTTTGTTAAGTATATAATTCCACATGTGTTAATTCATAGTTTTGATGCCTTCAGTGTGAATCTACAATTTTCCTAGTCATGAAAATACAGAAACCTCTTTGAATGAGAAGGTGTGTCCAAACTTTTGGTCTGTACTGTACCTTCTAGGCCTGTTCATACTGTTAGTAAGCCAGGACTGGAGTCGGGGTTTAATAGGAGATGACCATCTGCCTTCACTAGTTCCAGGCCTAATCCCATTTCCTTTCCCCCCTCTTCCTCCTGCGCTTGGTGTGGAATATCCCCCCCACACCAGAGCGTGACATGGTCTCACTGGTGAGCGCTGCAGCCACTTGCGCCTTTACTTTTCCAGATACTCCTGCCGGGACAGCAGGGGTAAGGACTTCTGGCTGCAGCGGTTCAGGAAAGGTTGCACCCAGGGAAGAATTGCCAGCAACTCTGGCTGCAGCTGACTTCATTTTCCAGGGTAGTTGGTACTGGATCACCGTGGACTGGAAAGTAAATGATGATGTCGTCAGCTGAAAGGACTGTGATGGTGGTGGTGGTGGCAATCCAGGGATCAGAGGCTCCGGCTGTGGCTTCTTCCTAAATGGAGGGTGACATCTGATGACTCCTGTAGGCAGCGCATGCGTCCTTCGCCTGGTGGTTCCTCCGGGGAAACTTTTGGTGTTGCTGATGCAGGTACCAGGGGCTTAGATAATAAGGTAACCCCAGTAGCAAAGGGGCCTTTCAGGGATGCCATGCAGGTATATTCCCCCTGATCCCCCACGTATAGACTGTGTGACGGGGTTGCGGCCCACAAAGTACTCCTTGCCATCCTCGTCGTCCGCAAGGAAGCCGCAGCCTCGCTCCACTGAAAACCATAGGACGGTTCCCTTACGCCGCTCCATGAAGAATAATGCGTACGTAGCGTACGTAGCGTACGTAGCGTACGTAGCGTTAGCGTTCAAAATTTTAAGAACATTTACGAATAAATCCGGATTAGCTTCGAAGTAGGAAAAATGGAGGTTTCAATACGAATCTACAAAGTGGCAAATAGATTCGCTCATCTCTACTTTCTACTTCTGTCGGATACATTTCAAGTGTAAGTTACGCCATGGATGGATTACGTCCACCCAAGTTATGCCCAGATTTTAGAAAAGTGACAAGCATGGCATAAAAGGTAAGAAAATTTGCCAATTTTGAAAGAATTGGGGAAACTAGGCAGGAGAGATGAAGATGAAGATCACATGACCCAGGAGGGGCCCCAACTCTGCCAGGTTGCCAGGTTGTCATTGTGGTAGCAAATCAAGAGGGAAGATATTGTCTGGTCTATCAAACATTATGCTAGCTTTGAAGCACAGATGTAATTGAGAGCTTGGGCACTGATGTCATAAAGGAAGCAAGTTCTTGGCAATAACTAAAGACAATTACCTTTCTCATCCGGTAAAGGATTCAACTAGAAGGAGAACCATACTGGGCTTAGTATTAACTAGGGATGAGCGAATCGACTTCGGATGAAACATCTGAAGTTGATTTGCATAAGACTTTGTTCTAATACTGTACGGATCGGGAGCAGAGTAAGAATCTTCATGATAAATCTTCTATACTGTAGTATAGCTAGGCAGATTTGCCTTTCAGGTTCCTGGAAAAGCTGAGTTACAACCAAGTGGATCTGCAAATAGACTGCAGAATACAAAATCTACCAAGATAAATCCCCCTCCTCACTCCTAAATAGTACCATAGCTAGGCAGATTTGCCTCTCAGGGTCCTGGGGAAGCTGGGTTACTTGCACACTATAAGGATAACATTATATGATTATCAGATTAGTGTGTACAGCTCCACAAGTCTTGTAATGCATGTCTCCAATACTGATGAATGTTAGATTTGTCCAGACAGACAGTGAGAAATCAATCCTGACTATATAGTGTAGGCAAACTTGACATTCAGGTACATAGGAAAGATGGGTAGCACTTTATTTAGTGTCATTGGGACGGTACTGCATCCATACACGTCTGCAAGGGAGATACTCAACAACGCAGCTAAAATATATATGGGTATATATAGAGTAAAGTTATATATACATAAAAAAGGATAATAGAGGTGATGATAAAAAATGGGATGAAATGTAATTATGTGGCTCATAATTCTACATTTCATCCTTTTTTTATCATCACTTGTTATCCTTTGTTGTGTATATATACATTTACTCTATATATACCCATATATATATTTTAGCTGCGTTGTTGAGTATCAATATTATTAACATCATATTAATAATGTGGCTCTTATACTGGCCTCTCTTTACTAAGGTAATAAACAGATGAATTTGACAGTTCCAGTCCAGGTAACATAATGCCTTGACACCAGTCACGTAACCACGCTCTTACAATTATGCGAACGGCATTTTCAGACTTGTTGTTTAGTCTCCGTGACAATGATCACGTGATCACGCTCCCCCATGCCACGATACCTTACTTTTGTAGGCCTGTTCTTTCACAGTTCCTGGCATCGGCTATCGGTCACATGGTCGCGCCCTCGCGATCACGTGACCGGTATTTCCAGAGGCCTGTATCGTCTGTCCTCCATGACAATGATCACGTGATCTATCTCCTTCGGTACCTTTTGAATTTATTTTATTTTGCTTAAAGGGAACCTGTCATCTCCGAAACACCCCCTGAACTAGAGTAAGCATTGTATAGTGTAAATGATGCTGAATCAGAATATGTAAGTTTTATCTTCATACTCACTTCCATTCTGACGCTGTGCTCCCACAAACCTGCAGTAAAATGCACTCACTGGACTCTTCTTTGAGTCCTCTCCATTATGTGAGTGAGAACCGGAGTCCACTGAGTGCATTTTACTGCAGGTTTGTGGGAGCACAGCGTCAGAATGGAAGTGAGCATGAAGATAAAAATTACATAACCGGACTCAACGTCACTTACACTATACACCGCTTACTCTAGTTCACGGGGTGTTTTGGAGATGACAGGTTCCCTTTAATAATGAATAAAATTTGATCCCCATATGTTTTCTTAACCATAATAATAATACAGCATTCATTGTGTTTGTGTAATGTTTATTCTTCATGAAATATGTTTACCTGAAATTGGGGATGTTCCCACCCCTGAATACTACCCTCCATGTGCTGTTTGGCGTTTTTTTTTTTAATGTATTTATACCTCTACATGTGCACTTACCTGTATACTTGAAGAATGGGGCTTTAGTACCACCAAAACGCGTTATTTTTTTATTTGTAATACCTGTAACAATAAAAGAAGATCTATTCATTTTAAGTTCCACTGGCATCGGATTATTTGCGCCTAAAATAGAATTTATTACCTCCTCAGTAGTAATAAGTCCCCGCCAAAAGTGTCCCCATTAGTAATAAAGCCCCTCTATAAGGACCCCTGTAGAGCCCTCAGTAGTAAATAAGGTCCGTCTATCATGCACCCAGTATATATGCTCTCTATAGTGCCCATGTAGTTATAATGCTTCCCTGTAGTGTCCACAGTATTTATAAAGTCCTCCTCTAGTGCCCTCAGTAGTTAGACTGCCCCTCATAGTGCCCCCAGTGGTTATAATGCCCTTTGTAGTGTTCCCAGTATTTATAACATCCCTCTGAAGTGACACCAGTGATTATAATGCCCCTTATAATGCTCCCAGTAGTTATAGAATCCTTCTGAAGTGCCTCCAGTAGTTATAATGCCCCTTTGTGTGTCCTCAGTAGTTATAGCATCCCTCTGAAGTGCCCCAAGTAGTTATAATGCCCCTTATAGTGCCCTCAGTAGTTACACGTATAGCGTCCCTCTGAGTAGTTATAATGCCCGTTGTATAATGCTCCCCTGCAGTCCCCCAAGTAGTTATAGTGTCAACCTGTAGTGCCTGAGTGGCACTCCATGTTTCAGTCTGTGAAGCAGGCCACAGGCATCCTCCAGCCTATAACCTGAGCTGCTCTGGTCCAGGCACAGAAGTTCGCTATGAAGTCATGGTGCTACCTGCATCCTGGTGCAATGACATCCTCGTGACCACCTACAACCCAGCACATGCAGTCGCTATGATGTCATCACTTTCTGACCACCTGCACTGCCTTATAGGCTTCAGGACTAGTTGTGACCTATGAGAGTGAACAACGGGTTCCCATGCCCCACCACACTATTTAGCTGTATTGCCATTCTGAGGACCAGTACTTTCAGGGCCCAAACCCTCTATGTTTTGACCTAGCCTGTGGAAACCTACCTTGCATTTGCCAAAATTGCCAGATGGCAGTTTGGCCTTGATAGCATTGCTGTATTGTTTTACTATAAAAAGCTTTTCTGTAACCAGTAAAAATTTACATTGCATTAGACATCCATTAGATGATCTCACCAGTTGTCTGGTACTGAATTGTTATTCTGTGCAGAGACAACAGCATTTTTTAAGCAGCTCTTCCTGGGGAATAACCTCTTCCTGAAACATGCATGAATATTAAGGTACATTATATACTGTGACAAATGTCAGAGTTCTGCCTCATTCACACATCAGTGTTCGCTCAGTGATTTCCATCAGTGATTTTGAGCCAAAACCAAGTGCAGCTCTAAAGACAGAAAAGGTGCAGATCTTTCCCTTAGGCCCCATGCAGACGACCGTATTTCACGACGACAGTGTTTCACTGTACGGCGGCAGCCTCAGGAAGCACACGGCGTCATAGCAACCAATGACGCCGTGCGCTCCCGTCCTCTAGGGCAGCACAGGCCGGGCTTTCATGGCCCATATCGGGTCGTGAAATACGGTCGTCTGCATGGGGCCTTAGACCTTATGTCTGTGGAGGCTCCACACCTGGTTTTGGCTCACAATCACTGATAGTAATCACTGACCGAACACTGACGTGTGAATGAGGCATTAGTCAGTGATGCATATGCTATTATACGTGTGTCGGATAGGGTCAAGGGCTATTCCACTGAAAGTGAAAATTGTTATGCATGTTATGAAGTATATCTTGGAAGAAAGGTATAATCCCAGGCTTGACTGCACCTCCACATTATGGGTCAAATTGTATAAGCCAACATTCATATAACGAGCAATGGACGTTTTTTAATGGGCGACACAAATCTGTTTTCTGAACAATGGTGGTCAATGGTGATCAATGGTTTATTCACATGACCAGTTTTTGACGGCCAGTGAATAACAGTCGTCAAAAAATAGGACATGTCTTTTTTGTCCATTTTCACATGTGTGAATGTAGCCTAAATGTTACCTTTTGGGGTTATACTGTACAAGAAGGTGTTTATTTAGTGGCAAATATACTTGGCTCTAAATGTATGGCTCCTGCATGGACACACAGGGTCAGGTATATAAAACTCACTTTGTTGCCCAGAGCAACCAATCACAGCACAGCTTTGATTTTTCCATAGCAGAAGACACAAAAGTGGTTTCTATGGGCAACAAAGACAATTTTTCATTTAGGCAGTGTCACAAACCCCCTACAGTGTTCAACTAAAAGGCTTGTCCTAAATTAGAAAAACACAGCTACTGTCTTTCAAAACAGCACTACCCCTGGCGACAAGTTATGGTATTGCAGGTCAGCCATATTAACTTCAATGGAACTGAACTACAATGACAGATACAACCGAATGACAGCACTGTTTTTGAAAGAAATTAGCCATTTTTCTAATCCTGGACAATTCCTGTTTGGCCTGAATTCAGTGATTTGGTCCAACAGATCAAGGTCTAGAATGCTGTGCCATGAACGAAGAATGTTCAGATCTTGAAAATAACCTTGACTCTTGACTTTAGGGAGGTTTAATATACAATTGCATAGTACATGATAATGGTTGATGCTAATTCTTAAAGGGGTTGTCCCACGTAAAATATTCTACAGTTTTCAAACCAGCACCTGCATCTGAATACTTTTGTAACTGCATGTAGTTAAAAATTTAGCATAGCCACCGAGTTATTCAGTAAAATGTATCTGTATAGCACCACCTGCTTGTCCTGCTCACTGAGAAGGCCACACATGCTCAGTTTCATCCTTCAGCTGCCTCCTGACCTGTGATAGGGAGAGCTGAGACACACCCACAACTAACTCCTTCCCCAGCTGCAGCAGAGAAGACACTCCCCTTGAGCTAACAGCTGGTTGTGCTCAGTCCTGAGGTTAGGTCATCAATAGTACAATCCCAGATAACCTCTTTAAACATCGCCATTTGGTCGCCATCTGGCCCCATTAACTGTAATGGGGATAGGCAGAGAACTGTCCGCAACCCTGCAAATATGTCGAGAATTGGACAGAAGAAAACTGTTGCGCGTGATGTTTAAGATTCCAGCAATGCCAGAATTTAGAGTGATCCGTCAGGCTATGTGAAACTAGCCTTACTTATGTTCCATGTTTTCTAGCTGATCTTGAGTAGGTCTGCATGTATTCCACTACACCCTTTTGATGAGTTATGCAACCAATTCCCCCTTTTTCCGCTTATTCCGTCTAATACTTGCTACCACATCCTCTTGTTCCTTTACCCAGGGCTGTTTCTAGAGCCGGGCGATGGGTGCCACCGCACGGGGCGCATCACTACAACGAGCAGAAGGGGGCGCTGTTGTTTACAAGTGATCAGCAGCAGGGCCAGGATGCAACTAATGAGCGCTTCCTTTGTAGAAGTGCTCATTAGTGAAGGAGGCTGAAGAAACAGTGAGCACAGCATTCCCTGCGCTAGCTGTACTCACTGTTGGCCCTCTTCTCTATGGCTGCAGCATTTCCAGGGCAGCCTCTGCAGAGTATGAGGGAGGAGGAAGGGCCTGTGGGAGAGTCAGGCAAGGAAGCGGGGCCAGTGTGTGAGGAGGACAAGGCACTGAGAACTGACTGTGTGGAGCTGCATGAGGGAGAAGGAGGCGGGGCTTATCTGGGGAGCAGTCAGGCAGCTGACCTGTGAGGAACTTACTTCATGGTGAGTGAACCATCATGTAAATATAAATGTGCTAGAGCCTGTGCAAGAGTGATGTGCAGTGTATGAGGAGAGGGGGAGGGGCTCAGTTCATGAGGGGAGATGCTGTGTGGAGGATGGGAGTGCTCAGTACATGAGGGGAGATGCTGTGTGGAGGATGAGGTACTCAGTACATGAGGGGAGATGCTGTGTGGAGGATGGGAGTGTTCAGTATATGAGGGGAGATGCTGTGTGGAGGATGGGGGGCTCAGTAAATGAGGGGAGATGCTGTGTGGAGGATGGGGGTGCTCAGAATATGATGAGAGATGCTGTGTGGAGGATGGGGGGCTCAGTACATGAGGGGAGATGCTGTGTGGAGGATGGGAGTGCTCAGTATATGAGGGGAGATGCTGTGTGGAGGATGGGGGCTCAGTACATGAGGGGAGATGCTATGTGGAGGATGGGGGTGCTCAGAATATGATGAGAGATGCTGTGTGGAGGATGGGAGTGCTCAGTATATGAGGGGAGATGCTGTGTGGTGGATGGGGGTGCTCAGTATATGATGGGAGATGCTGTGTGGAGGATGGGGGTGTTCAGTGTATGAGGGGAGCAGATACTGTGGAGGATGGGGGTGCTCAGTGTGTGAGGGGAGCAGATACTGTGGAGCATGGGGGTGCTCAGTGTATGAGGGGAGATACTGTGGAGGATGGGGGTGCTCAGTGTATGAGGGGAGCAGATACTGTGGAGGATGGGGGTGCTCAGTGTATGAGGGGAGATACTGTGGAGGATGGGGGTGCTCAGTGTATGAGGGGAGATACTGTGGAGGATGGGGGTGCTCAGTGTAGGTGGGCAGATACTGTGGAGGATGGGGCTGCTCAGTGTATGAGGGGAGATACTGTGGAGGATGGGGGTGCTCAGTGTATGAGGGGAGCAGATACTGTGGGGGATGGGGGTGCTCAGTGTAGGTGGGCAGATACTGTGGAGGATGGGGCTGCTCAGTGTATGAGGGGAGATACTGTGGAGGATGGGGGTGCTCAATGTATGAGGGGAGATACTGTGGAAGATGGGGCTGCTCAGTGTATGAGGGGAGATACTGTGGGGGATGGGGGTGCTCAGTGTAGGTGGGCAGATACTGTAGCGGCATAGCTCCAGTACATATTGTGCATAAAAGCACACTATGACAGGACATAGTGCAGCACTGGCGCCAGGACACAGCGCTAAGAGCGATGGTGTCTAATGGAGGAGGAGCAGAGCGGGGAGTATACACCGTATATATATATATATATATATATATATATATATATATATATATATATATTTTTTTTTTTTTTTTTTTAAATTTTTTTTTTCTAGTCTGAGGGCTACATTTAGTGAACTAAGGAGGGAGGTGGAGGTTATAGGGGGCGACAGGTTTGAATAAATTTGTGAGCTGATCTATATGAATTTGGGGGTGGATCTGGCCTCTGAATGGATTTGGGGGTTGATCTGGATTAATTTTGAGATCTGGTCTGGAGGTCTGCATTAATTTTGGGATCTCATGTGGGCTCTGTGTTAAGAAGGGTTTATCCAGCCATGTGAAATTCATTTTTGAAAACTGATGTGAATGTGATAATAAAAGTAGTGATAGATCTCTGATCCCTGTCCTCGCCGGCAGGGCCATATTTAGGGTTCATGCTGCCCTAGGCACTCTCTGTGATGACGCCGCTCCCCCAACGCGACCCATTCCCGCACGCCCCCAAATAGTAGCATAGTAGCCTCTCCTCAGTCCCCCCCCACCCCATAGTAGCCCCCTCACCCCACAGTAGCATAGTAGCCTCTCCTCAGTCCCCCCCCACCCCATAGTAGCCTCCTCCCCCCACAGTAGCATAGTAGCCTCTCCTCAGAACCCCCCACCCCACAGTAGCCTCGTTACCCCACCCCACATAGTAGCCTCTTCTCACCCCCCCACCTCATAGTAGCCTCTCCTCATTACCCCACCCCCCATAGTAGCCCCCTCACCCCCCATAGTAGCCTCCTTCCCCCACAGTAGCATAGTAGTCTCTCCTCAGTAGCCCCCCAACCCCATAGTAGCCCTGTTACCCCACCCCCCATAGTAGCCTCCTCCTGGACTTATTACATTGACCTATCCTCCCCCCCAACCCCCTGGATACTAAAAAATGGTCCTCTGCCAAGCCAATTAACCCTCGCCCAACTACCCCACCATCCCCATACACCCAACTACCCTCAGTCTGTACCCCCCCACCCCCCATCCAACCTAATCCACCCCATCCAATCAACCCCCCTATCTAATTACTACTGTATATAACCTTAGACACCCCCAGCATCAAATCACATTGTAAATTTACCTGACGTGACAGTGTGGCGCTCTGCTGTGTTCTCTAGTCCGGTCCTCTCTTCACTTCCTGGCACGATAATGGCGGCTACGTGACGCTGGACGTCATTGGAGCAAGCAACAGAAAGATGTGAGCCTGTTCCAATGAAGAGGCAGCTACTGGAGAGGGAGGAGCGATCCAGTCCTCAGCGGGCGCCAGGCAGCAGACTGCAGCAGTAGAGGGAGCCGAGAGGGACAGCATGGCGCCGGTGACGTATGATTGTATGCAACTATCTGTGCACAGTACCTCCCACCCAGGGGCGTAGCTAAAGGCTCATGGGCCCTGGTGCAACAGTTCAGCTTGGGCCCCCCCACACACCTGCCGCTGGTGCACCTAGCTTTTCTGATGCCCAAGGCAAATATTGAAACGCCCCCCCCCCATGCCAAATTCTCAACCTAATCCCTTCCCTCCAGTCCTACTGTTAAAGGGGTTGTCCTCTGTTTACTACTAATAACCTATCCTCACGATAGGTCGTCAATATCAGATCAGCTGGGGTCCTCCGGCACCCTGACGATCAGCTGTTTGAAGAGAGAGCAGAGCTCATATGAGAGCTGCTTTCTCTGCTTTGTTCACCTGCTTGCCATAGAATTTGCAGTGAAGAGCAGTGAACAGAGCAGAGAAAGCAGCACTCGTACAAAAAAAAAAAAAAGACAACCCCTTCAAAGACATACTTGGAAAACATTTCATATAGCACTACAGAGCATACAGGGTCATACAGCGCCACATATGTACCTCTTACATCCAGTGACTTCTCTTCTCTGATGACGTTTTCAGCTGTGCCTCGTCTCTGAAGAGTTCAACAAACAGACATCTTACTTTCCTATTTTTCCATCATCCTCTCACCTTCTCCACATCTCACCCTGCCCACCCCCCATACTATACTACAGAAACAGCCCCCCTGAAAATACTGGCACCACACAGAAAAACAGTACCCCCCTTACCTTTCAGATCAGATCCCTATATTAAACCCCAGATGAGACCCCCCATCTCCAGACCCCCATTAGACCTCCAAACTCCCATATCTGACCCTCATTAGACCTCCAAAGCCCCCAATCAGACCCTCATTAGACCCCCAGACCCCCTATCAGATTTTCATTAGACCTCCAGACACTCAATCAGACCCCCATTAGACCTCCAGACCCCCTATCAGACCCTCATTAGGCCTCCAGACCCCCAATCAGACCTCCAGACCCTCAATCAGACCCCTTTAGACCCCCAGTCAGACCCTTCAGGCCCCTAATCAGACCTCCTTCAGACCCCAAATTAGATCCCCAATCATACCCCCCCCCCTTCTGTCCTCATATCATACTCTTGTGGCCCCCATATAGAACTCTCCTTCTGGGGCCCATGTCAGACCCCCCCCTTCTGGCCCCATGTCAGAACCACTTTTCTGGCCCCCATTTCAGACCCCCCATTCTGTCCCACCATTTCAGATCCCCCCCATTCTGTCCCACCATTTCAGATCCCCCATTCTGTCCCACCATTTCAGATCCCCACATTCTGTCCCACCATTTCAGATCCCCCCATTCTGTCCCACCATTTCAGATCCCCCCATTCTGTCCCACCATTTCAGATCCCCCCATTGTGCCCCACCATTTCAGATCCCCCCATTCTGTCCCACCATTTCAGATCCCCCCCATTGTGCCCCACCATTTCAGATCCCCCATTCTGTCCCACCATTTCAGATCCCCCCATTGTGCCCCACCATTTCAGATCCCCCCCATTCTGTCCCACCATTTCAGATCCCCCCATTCTGTCCCACCATTTCAGATCCCCCCATTCTGTCCCACCATTTCAGATCCCCCCATTCTGTCCCACCATTTCAGATCCCCCCATTCTGTCCCACCATTTCAGATCCCCCCATTGTGCCCCACCATTTCAGATCCCCTCATTCTGTCCCACCATTTCAGATCCCCCCCATTCTGTCCCACCATTTCAGATCCCCCCATTCTGTCCCACCATTTCAGATCCCCCCATTGTGCCCCACCATTTCAGATCCCCCCATTCTGTCCCACCATTTCAGATCCCCCCATTCTGTCCCACCATTTCAGATCCCCCCATTCTGTCCCACCATTTCAGATCCCCCCATTGTGCCCCACCATTTCAGATCCCCCCATTGTGCCCCACCATTTCAGATCCCCCCATTCTGTCCCACCATTTCAGATCCCCCCATTCTGTCCCACCATTTCAGATCCCCCCCATTCTGTCCCACCATTTCAGATCCCCCCATTGTGCCCCACCATTTTCAGATCCCCCCATTCTGTCCCACCATTTCAGATCCCCCCATTCTGTCCCACCATTTCAGATCCCCCCATTCTGTCCCACCATTTCAGATCCCCCCATTGTTGCCCCACCATTTCAGATCCCCCCATTCTCCAGCGTCAGGTCAGAGGGCGCTCTGTACGTCCTGTACGCCACCCGACAGCACAGCGCCCCCCCCCCCCGCGCCCCCCGCGGAAATAAATAAAAAAAAAAAGTTTTTTTAACTTTTTCTTTTTTTTCCCCACAATCCTTAGATTTTCACAGCGGGGTGTCGCCCCCCCGCAACCCGCCGCCCTAGGCACCGTGCCCCCGGTGCCTAGTTGCTAATACGGCCCTGCTCGCCGGTCTCTGTACTTCTATGTCCCCCTCCACTGAGACATGAGACCGCTGCGGCCAGTGACTGAGAAGTGAGCGGTGGGATCAAAAAAGTGTCACTACTTTTATTATTTTATCATGTTCTCAGCAGTTGGAAAGTAAACTAATGTATGTACATGGGGCAGCACCGGGCGTAGTATTGGTGGACACTACAGGGTGGTAATGTTAAAGGGTGCAGCTATATAGGGGGGTTACTTGCTATATAGGGTCGGGGTGGACTGCAGAAAAACAAGGCAAAGTAAAGGTATAAGCTGAATTCCCTGGTCCCTAATGCTAAATCTGTAGCAGACCTCCTCTACCCTGTGCCATTTATTAATAGTGGCGTCTTTTTATGTGGCAGAGGAGCCTGCGCTCCCCTGACTGAAGACGTCTGCGCATGAGCTTCTGGAAACAAACTGAGAAGAAAAGGAAAGTGAAGAAACTGAAATCTGTGGAGACACTGCCTGTAAGTCACTGGGTTTACCTTGGGTAACTGATTCTTTTAAAATGTCTTTTAATCTCTTTATTAGAAAGTAAGGTCACTTTAAATGTGAATGGGGGGGTGCTTTTGTATTATTTGCCCTGTTGGCAAAATTCCCTAGAAACTGCCCTGCCTTTACCCCACAAACCCTTCTTATGCCCTATTATTCACATGGTGGCTGGTGGCTGTAGGTAATAAACCATCCCATTGTTCTCTATGATGGGGTGCACAACTGTCTGCACGACCAGCAAATTAAAGCCTTCACTACTCCAAGAAAAGACATGTCCGGTTTTGGCACTGTGCCCGGGTAGACACCTCTGGAAGCCGAGGCAGATTTCCTTTCACGGTTTAGCTCTATTCAGTAGAACAAAACTGCAGCATTTAAACTGAAAACCGCAGCAGGAACTGTGGCAGTTTCTGCCGTGGAATCTATGGCGGATTTTGCCTTTTACAAAAATCCTCTCTGTTACCAAGGCCTTAGGCTTTCAGTTTCTCTTGTTTTATTTCATCTATTTTTATTTGTAGTGTATAATCCCTAAGGTTCAATTCAAACTGAAGTTTGTAAAAAGTAGGGAGGAGACATGCAATTGAAAACGGCTGTTGTTTTAGCCATTTTGGTTAGGTAAAACTACCAAATACCACCACAGCCGAACTCAATCTTGTACCCTTCCCACTTATACTCTTCTCAGGTCTCTTGTTCTCTAAATTCAAAATTTATAGACACAGACATAATTTTAACTTCCTGGGTCTCAAAGCAAAATCTGTAACAGCACCCTCACCTACTATTTTCAAGTTATAATCTAATGTGGCAAGTCAGACCCCAGGGCCCAGATATAACCGTTACCTCTACTTTGCCTACACCGGTTGAACTTATTTGCTGAATTTCAATGTTATTTTCATATTGCCCAGCTACGAAAGATCCCTTTTTCCTAATTTGCTCATGATAGATCTTTTTTATATTTTTATTATTTTAAACCTGTCGGGTAAAAAAATAGTCTTTCCGCTTGGATTATGTGAGAGTTCAATTTTTCTGTAAATCCTGAAATCAAATAAATAAATCTTTATATTGTATATAGTACAAAAACAGTAAAAAAAAACCACAATTAAGCAAAGTATACAAGTTTCCAATCAACATTAAAAAAAAGCATGTCGCTGAATTATGAAGTATGCATCATTAACAGAACTGTGCGCTTAATATCCTTCATTTTATTACATGCATTTTGGAAAATTATTCAACACTATTGCATAAATAAATCAGAGGAAAGCATTATTAACGCATTAAAGGGCTCATAATTCTTGGTGCATTCTAAAGAAAATTATACCTCGGCAGCTTCAGGCAAATTAGGTTCATTCTCTCCCAAAAGGCTCAGAAAACAATTATTTTGTACAATTTGGCTTATGTTAATTAAGACAATTAGACCCGTGAAATTGCTTACTAATGTCATACCTTGAAGATGTTTGAAAATAAGAGCTCTCCACGTGTATAGCTGGCAGGCTGAGCAGATACATTGATTTAATTTCATCCAAACCAATTCAATCTGCATAGTCTGTTTTCCATTTAATTGATGTGACTCTTCTGTCAGTCTGCCTCCATTCTCTGTTACGCTTTTGGTAGTTGGCCAGATTGTTGTTCTTGTTTATGCTACCGGTTTTAGCAGAAATATGAAAATCATAACAGCAGTACCCTTTCAAGGTCTAACTCTGATATTTTACTGTACTGGGAGTATATCTGTGTAAGTATGCCACATAATCAAGAGTTATTATAAGGAGCATAATAAAGTGTGCACTGCAGATTTATGAAGTATGTATATAATTGTTACATCAGTGGCCCAGCCCATGTCCTGTGAAGGTGTGCTGTATTTGTTGTTTGTTAATGTTCCGACCTCTGCCCCCTCACTGATCATTAGCTACCTGACCTGACCTCTGTATTGACCATTTGCTGCCTGCCTTGACCTAGAACGTATTGCACATACTCTGCCTGCCCTGACCTCGGCCTGTCCTTGACTATGATTTTGCCTGACCCAATGGGTCAGCCATCAATCGCAGAGACTACACCAGTAAGTTGCAGTAAGTTCCCTGCAGTGAAGTTCAGATCCCTGGGTTAAAGGGTGAATACAAGGGGACTGCCAAGATAACACCCTTAGGATTAGCCCAAAGCCAAATGGTTGTCACAGTGCTTCCATACCTACTGCCATAACAATAATATATAAAGTATATTTTGGTGCGCAGCTTGAAATGGATGCATTGCACTTAAAGGAGTTCTCCAGGATATAGATTTTATCATTTAGCTCTTTGTTAAAAAAATATTCTATATTTTAAACCAGCACCTGCATCTGAATACTTTTGTAACTGCATATAAATAAAAACTTTGTAGCGTAATCATTGAGTTCATCAATAAAATGCATATGTATAGCACCACCAGCTGTTTGCTCTTTCTCTGTCCACCTCAGTAACATTGATGAGGTGGATGCACTTGTTCAGTTCCATCCTTTAACTGCCACCAGCCATATTTATATTTGTTAATTATTTATTATACTTACATAACACATTCCGCAGTTCTTTACAGACATTACCATCATGCTGTCCCCAATGGGGCTCACAATCTAAGTTCCCTATTAGTATGTCTTTGGAGTGTGGAGGAAACCGGAGTACCCGGAGGAATCCCACGCAAACACAGGGAGAACATACAAACTCCATGCAGATGTTATCCTTGGTCGGATCCAAACCTAGGACCTCAGCTCTGCAAGGCATCAGTGCGAACCACTGAGCTACTGTGCTGCCCACATTTCCTGTTAGATGCATTGACAGTTACAAGGGCAGAGCTGCAGCACAAAGAATATGCCTGTGAAAGGACGTGCCACCTGAGCTGTGACAGGGAGAGAGTTGGTAGAAAGAGATTGTCTTGTACTATATAACATCTGATATTCATTTTTTACATTAATCATGGGATAACTCCTAAAAGATGCCCTACTGGCCACCACGGAACTAAGCGCTGCTGCAAAAAGGCTCTATAGGCATTGTTCATGTGTGTCTTGTAGATTGTACAGATCGACCCATATACGGACTTGCAATTCAGTGGTAACTGGAGAAAGGAAGGCCATTTTGTTAAAAATATATTTTCAAAACCTTATTCCATTATTTCGGAATAAAAGAGCTGAATAAAAGGTATTTCTTATACAATCCATATGCATCAATACAATCCATCTTTGTAAATTCTCTGGTAATTAAAGTTTATCCCCATCCAGTACATCGGGAATAACTAACCTAATTGGTGGAGGCCCAACCTTTGGGAACCCCACCAATCTTGAGAACTGGGATCCTGTATGCTCATCCTGATGTAGGAAGTTGAGCATGACCCTTGCCACCCCATTTATTCTATGGCAATGTTACTCAACTCCAGTCCTCAGGACCCACTTGCCAGTCATGTTTTCCGGATTTCTTGAGGAATGGAGTTGAGGAACACAGCTCTATGGGGCTGCCAGAAATACCTGAGTGCTGGGCTGTATATCCAGCAGTGCCATAGAGAATAAAAGGAACGTAGGGTTCATTCATGCTCCCTGTTTAGACAGCACAATCTGCTGTCCGGAAACAATAATTGGTGTGCCTACAGTAACAAGGGGATTACCCGATGAACGAGCATTTTGCTCGTTCATCAGGTGATCGGCTGGACATTTTGATGGGCAGATTGTCTGTAACGATCATTCGTAGGAACGTTCGTTCACGATTATCTGCCTGACAATCAAAGGAGCTCTGAATGCTCTGAATGACCCGTTTAGACAGTTTATTTTAGATGCATAGTAATAATAATAAAATGCTAAATTTAAAGGAATTTGGTTCCACTAAAGAAAATAGAAAAACTTTTAGATAGTCTTAAAAATAAATAAATAAACTAAGAATGAGCTTAATCATTTGCCAGTGACCCATTGAATGATGTTGTGTTTTCATTTTTCTGTTCATTTGTAAACAAAATATTTGTAATATATCTTTTAAGCCCTTCCCGCCCAGTGCCAACTAGTACAGCACTGGATGGTTCTTTAAAGATGGCGCCCGCTCCTGAGCAGAGCGGACACCATAGCCGTGGGTGGACTGCTGATTCATACAGCAGACACACGCGGCTGATGTCCGCAACCGGCAGTAATGCTGATCGCGGACATTTAACCCCTCGGATGCCATGGTCAATCCTGACCACGGCATCCGAGTGCTTAAAACACCGGAAGCACACGCAGGAGGCTGCTGCATAGTATTTCCTATGGAACCCTTGCCTGTAATAGGGCTACATAGGAAACTACTCAAATCAGATGATTGCTTGTTATAGCTATAAAAAAGTGTAAAATAATTAAATAAATAAAGTTAAAAAAAAATAAATTCAAATCACCCCTCTTTCCCCAAAATAAAAATAAAAGTACTAGAAAAATTTTAAAAAATACACATCATGGGTATCGCCATGTGCGAAAACGCCCATACTATAGAAATATTTTTTGAAAACATACGGAAAACAGCGAAACGGAAAAAAAAATCTAAATGGCCGATTTGCTGTCTTTGGTCACTTTATCTTCTAAAAAAAATTAAATAAAAAGTGATCAAAATGTCATATACACCCCACAATGGTATCATTGGCAGTTTCACCCGATTTGGAATTTTTTTCCCGCTTCCCACTACATCATATGCAAAAGTAAATGGCGGCGTTGGAAAGTACAACTTGTCCCCTAAAAAACAAGCCCTCATACAGCTATGTGAACAGAAAAATAAAATAATTAAAGGGAACCTGTCATCTCCGAAACACCCCCTGAACTAGAGTAAGCATTGTATAGTGTAAGTGATGCTGAATCCGAACATGCAATTTTTATCTTCGTACTCACTTGCATTCTGACGCTGCGCTCTGACAAACCAGCGTTAAAATGCACTAACTGGACTCCAGTGCTCACTCACATAATGGAGAGGACTCAAAGAAGAGTCCAGGGAGTGCATTTTACTGCTGGTTTGTGGGAGCACAGCGTCAGAATGGAAGTGAGTATGAAGATAAAACTTACATATTCGGATTCAGCATCACTTACACTATACACTGCTTACTCTAGTTCAGGGGGTGTTTTGGTGATGACAGGTTCCCTTTAAGGTTGTGTGAACGCAAAACAAAAACGCAAAAACAAAAAACCTCCGGGGGTGAAAGGGATAAATACCGTATTGCTAAGGACATAATACAGAGCTAATTTTAGGCAATGAAGCCTGAAAAATGTGAGCCATCTATTTTTTAGGCTACATTGACTTCTATGGGAAAGTCAATATTGTGCTATATTGATTTTCACATCAGTTGTGAAGAAGATGATTTTGAAATTTGAACTTCTTATGTTTCCTCTTTCATTACTCTCCCTGAGATTACATACTCACATATTTCTCTGCCTAACATACTGCCCTTACGTTGGGTTTGTCCCAGCAGTTACTGACTGATATTTAGCACTTACTGTATAATGCATGAGAAAGACAGTATACTAGATCATTTGAAAGCATTTACAATACTCTTGATCTTTGTCTATGACTGTTTATGGCAGAAATCCCCAACCTTTTTTTACCTTGTTAACCACATTTGAAAGAAAGTCAGGAGCCACAATCAAAGTGAAGGTGGTAGAGAATAATTATTTGTTATTCAGTGCTGTTGGTCCTACTGGTGATGTTTGGTGATAGAGATTGCATGGCTATAAACTTGACTATAGTTTAGGACATACTGTATGTGGTCAGTGTTCCATATACTATACTTTTGCCCATGTAGAACATGGCAAGAAAAAACCTTAGTAGAACATCAATAGACACTCCAAACCATTGTTATCACTCAGAAAGCAGTAGTAAAATAATGTCACCAGGTTTTGACAACTCTCCGAAGACAGGACCTTTAAAAAATTTGAAACCAAAAGTACACTGACGAACAAAAGGGTAACAATGTTTTGAACATTTGACTTTCAGGCTCCATATCTCATCATCCACTACAGCTTTGAACGTGAGACTACCATCATTTTATAGACAATCATCTTGGCTATCTCATACATAAATTGGACTTGCAACTATATAGCATGATTAGTTATGCAGATTCCTGTCATGTAACTGCATAGTTACTGTTCTTTCCTAAAATTCTAAATTTAAATTTGTATTATTTTTGTTAGTATTTTGTAAATGCACCTTTGGCTTTCACCACTGCCTGAATCCTTCTGGACAAGCTCTCTATCAGATTCAAGTATGTCTCAACCGAAATCTGTTCCCAGGTCTCTTCTACACATTCCCAATGTTGGTGCATACTGGTTGACTGACTTGGGTACGAATACAGCTTTTTCTTCAACTCTACCCACGTGTTCGATTGGGTTGAGGTCTGGGGACTGTGGGGGCCAATCCAGCACCTCTACTTCATTGTCATTGAACCACTTCTTTGCCAATCTCGACGTATGCTTCAGGCGTTTTCCTGCTGGATACCCATAGTAGTCGAGTGTAAAACAGATAGGAGAGGTGACAGGTCCTTGTTAAAGAAATTTCCAGGAGTAAAGAAAAGGTCTGTTTTTACCATAAACAGCACCACTCATGCCCATGTGTTGTGTCAGGTACTGCAGCCCAGCCTCTTTTTTTTTAATCCTTGACCTCTTTAAAGGGGTTCTCCGGGAATTAAGAAAATGTAAATACTTAAATATTATTTTATAATAAATATATTCACAAATACCTTTCATTAGTTATAATGGCTCGTTTTGTCTAGGGAGCAAACATTAGGAAAAAATAAAATAGGCGCCGTCCTATTAGTACAAATAAAATCTGTCCTAATGACACAGCAGGACAAGTTACTTCACAATACTGAGGTAAAGAGCTGCCTCATCCTCCTCTCTGCTCTGCTTGTCAGGGTTAAAGATGAGGAGACATGAGAGGAGGGTGAGGTGTGGCTAATGCGCAGAAGCACTTGTATGTAGTCTCCATTACCAAAGCCCCACATTACCCCTGTCTGTCCTCTCTGTACTTCATGTCTCCTCATGAACTCCATTCCAACAGAGATTTAGCTAAAGTTCTTATCTGTATTCAGGATCATAATCCCTGACAAATAGAGAGGAGGACAAGGCAGCTCTTTACTTCAGTGTTGTGAAGTAACTTGTCCTCCTGTGTGATTAGGACAGGTTTTGTGTGAACTAATAGGACGGCAGCCATTTTGTTTCTCCTGATGATTGCTCCCCAAACAAAACGAGCCGTTATAACTAATGAAAGGAATTTGGGAATATATTTATTATGAAGTGATATTTAAGTATTTTCATTTTCTTAATTCCCGGAGAACCCCTTTAAGGCAATTTAAAAAGGATTCAATTCTATCATACAACTAATACCAAAGGAATGCATATGAATTTTACACTTTATTAAATCTGAAGTTACAGTTAAGTTTTATCATACGAACTTCAAACTTAAAAATACTTTATTATTGATATGGTAAAAATAGATATTTGCTAATAATCCATATATTTAAGCCTATTGATGTTAGATGATGTTAGATACATTTTAGATGGGAAAGCAGGACAAAGTACAGTAGATGAATGCATATAGAGAATTCTTAGTATTACCAGTATTATGTTCAGGAGGTGGGCAGAGCAGGAAGTCAGTGTGGTACAACCTCAGCCAATAGCTGCAGAGCAGGAAGTGACATCATAGTATGACATTTTGACGACTTCTCCTGTACAGCCCAGTAACAGGCAGTCATTTTGTTACCGCCTGTGCTGTTATATCCTCTGTAATGTACAATGCACATCGAAAACTTGCACTTGAGATACCAGAGACCAAATTACCATCGTCCATGCAGGCAATAGTGTAATACTGAATTAGGTCCCAGCAGGAAATGTATATAAAACATGTATTTTCTGATTAATGCATTTGTTTTAATCTCCAAGGGGCAAACAAACAAGTAGAAGATCTGATCAGAACTCAGGATAGCGGTGCATGTGGAAGGGGTGTGTTCCCGGTCTTTTCATAAAACGTAAAGTAATATGCTTTTATTTTCACAACATCAATTGTTACATTAGCGTTAGGATGCTCAGGCATCCTAATGCTATTTTAATCATTTATGTTGTGAATATAAAAGCGTATTGAAGAAGAGAGAGTGCTGGGATTTCTTGTTTCCTTTCATTTCCTACCCATGAGGGTCATATGGCCCAGGTGCGTATTTTCTCCTCATAGTTGTATGGCGCATGTGTGGTCATTTTGCATTATGAACATTACCCCTGATGAAGCTGCATGACTTGTTGCAGCAATATGCATGAGGTTCAGCCCCAGAACACTCTCAAACGGTCCCTGCTTTATAATAATCGGTTGTATGGTACCTTTTTCACTTTGTATATTTTACACACTTGCACAAGCACTTTAATGATCTTTCATTATGTGATGTGACATTTGATATGAGTTTTTGGTTGTATTTATTTATTGATTTTGGTATCCATACTTTAAGGCCTGTCTCACACGAACAATGCAGATTAGGTCCGGATGCGTTCAGGATGCGTTCAGGAAAACCCGCACCATTTTGCAAGCAAGTTCAGTCAGTTTTGTCTGCGATTACATTCAGTTGTTCAATTTTTTCCGCGCGGGTGCAATGCGTTTTGATGCGTTTTTCACGAGCTTGATAAAAAACTGAAGGTTTACAAACAACATCTCTTAGCAACCATCAGTGAAAAACGCATTGCACCCGCACTTGCTTCAGGATGCAATGCGTTTTTCACTGAAGCCCCATTCACTTCTATGGAGCCAGGGCTGCATGAAAAACGCAGAATATAGAACATGCTGCGTTTTTCACGCAACGCAGAACTGATGTGTGAAAAAAACGCTCATGTACACAGACCCATAGAAATGAATTGGTCAGGATTCACTGCGGGTGCTATGCGTTCACATCACGCATTGCACCCGCGCGGAAAACTCGCTCGTGTGAAAGGGGCCTAAGGGTCAGTGAATATTTCAATATATTTATTATCACTTGATATTTATTATTGGTAGTTTCTTTCAAGTACCTGATGATGATTAGAGATGAGCGAGTAGTGTTCGATCGAGCTGGTATTCGATCGAATACTACGATATTCGGCGTGCTCGATTTCTTTCGAGTATAACGGCGATGGCGCACTTAGAATTCGTTTTCCCTCCCACCTTCCCTGGCGCTCTTATTCCACCAATCACCATGCAGGGGGGGGTATGACAGGCACGCTGAGCACGCTGGCAGCGCGAAAACGGCGTCTACATGCATTGGCTGGAAAAACCATGTGACCTCGAATATTAAAAACTCAGCTCTTCCTGCTCGTTTGCATATGCTGCGTGAACTTAGTCAGGGACAGAGGCTGGAGAAGGGAGAGACAGGTTTTAGCTGTTGGACAGGCAGGAGCGTGATTAAAAGCCCTTATCAGGGCTACTATAGTGCAGTACAGTGATAGCTTTACTACAAGATACACTTTACAGAGAACGGCTGCCGTATTC
>ONZH01012252.1:0-14976 GCA_900303285.1 Rhinella marina
GCGATAGCTGCACTACTAGTGCCAGCCAGCCAGCCAAGCCAGGAGACAAAAAAAAATGTCTTCTAGCCCTTAGAAGGGCTGTTGGGTTCTTTGTGGGTGATTCCTGCCTAACAGAGAACTAAATGCAGGCCCTAACACTGTCCCTGAAACGCAGCAGCTCTATCCCTAACGACATCCAGACAGCATCTGAGCCGAGCACCGCGGCCAGTCAGTAGTATATTCCAGGGTCACCTGATCAGGCCAGCCAACCCCTGCTATCGACATGTAAGGGCCCCACGTGATGCTGGGTGTACCGCAGAGTCTCCTGGCTTGTGATTGGCTGTGTTTATAGGCGCCAAAAAAGCACGATGCGGAAGTTGCCATTTCCTCGAGCATGGCGAGATATTCGTCCGAGCAGCAAGCACTTACGAGTACCCTAATACTCGAACGAGCACCAAGCTCGGACGAGTATGCTTGCTCATCTCTAATCCCGACAACTTCTTGCTACATTTTTTTTTGTCAATGATTGTATATAATATACTACCTACATTTATGATTCTATATCTGTGGAGTTTACAGGCAATTCCTTAGACATCTGCTGATGAGGAAAAAGGTTGACTTTTTCCTATTCAGTTCTTTTGATTCTGTACTGAAATAGCAAAGACTTTCAGCTAACCTGAACATTAGCTTTCAAATACCGTCCATCATATACTACACAAAGATATAATTTAACACAAACTTTCCATTTAGAAACTTGTAACTTGGGTCTCTGAACAGATTTCTGCAATGTAATATAATACAATGACTACAAAATCTGAATCCCTGAGAATTTGAGGCCACTTTACAGGAACAGGCACATTTTGACATACCAGTTACCATTGTGGTATCACATTTTCAATATATTCTCTCTCAAGATGATAATGCAATTTTTTTCTCTGCTAAAAATTGCCATGGCTTAAACTGTGACCATATTTCCATCACAATGGAAAGTTCTGGTACACAGCACATCTGCATTTTAAGCAGGCAATTGTGACCTTGTTTTGAACACTAAGATTTTGATATAGTGTTATTGGTTAATACCGATCATTATGCTACAGTATTGGTTGTCAACCCATATCCATCTTCTCATTTTTAATCCATATTCACACTTTCTCTTAGACATTGTTTTTTTTATTTAACATTTTGGAGATTTTTATATCATCAGAAGGAAGATAGGGTCTTGGTTTACAATTGCATGCATGGTGGTAGAGTCTGTAAGCTAAACTTCTCACTCCAACCACCCAAAACTAACTTAGACTCCACAGTTCTGGTTGCAAGGAAAAGATAAGGGACCCCGTATTTTATAAAATGTGGTTTGATTGTTATCTAAATCACAAATATATATATATATATATATATATATATATATATATATATATATATATATATATATATATATAAAAATCTAAGTAAACAAAACATACAAACTGTAGTTGTTGCTGTACCATACTTATCTTTTATTGAACACATTGAGTATGCATCCTTAGTGCATGAATAAAAAGTAATTGAATGATTATTTAATAACGCGTAGATTCCCCACACCTACAATAAACATTCTTAAGTTGGAACTTTGGACTATTCCTGTCATGGCAGTGGGTTTGAAACCACTATGCCAACCAAATGATTTGATTGTGAACTACCCCTAAGGACGTTATCCTGGCAGTCCTCTGGTTTATACTCAATAACCCCTATAATGGATCTGGACTCTGCTGCAGGGGAACTATAAGGCCGCTATCTCCTGAAGAAGTCTTTGTATGACTGACAGCTGACCCAGGGGGGTCAACAGACACCAATACAGAGCATCAAGGGATTAATCAAAACTGTAGTCAGGGATTTTCACAGAAGTATTTTTGTAGAATATCTAGGTAGTCTCAAGCCAACTTGAGACAGACTATAATTTTTTGGACACCAGTGCCTTCTTTTTTGATGTCATTCCATGAAAACCTTTCAGTGTTTTCCTAAGGCTGGGTTTACCACTGCAGAGGAACAGACTAAGAAAATTACTGTATCTGGCATAGAAGGAGACTTCTGGGCCAAGCCAGAACCCCATTTACTATAATGTGATCTGATCTGTCAAGTGTCCAGCAAAAATGCCTGCCAAAAATGCCCAAATAATTTTGCATTCATTGGTATCTTTCCGTCAGAAATTCAGCATTCATGTCTGAAACCTTCCAAAAACCCTATGGATCCCATTATTGTGAATGGAGACCCAGCTTGCCCTGGTGATGTCTGGCTATACCAAGTACAGTAATTCAGATTGTTTGCTCCACTGCTGGAACAGACTACTGGAATACCATAGCACAGTTGTGAAGTACCCTAATAATGCACAGGGGTTTTTGGAATTTTGTAGCTCTTCTGCTTGTATTTTTGGGTTCTTTCTAACCTCTTTTAAGCTTGCCCATTGTGTTCTTGGTTCTCACTCCTGGGGAGAGTACCTACAGTCATGGCTTTTCTCTATTTGTAGATAATTTGTCTTAATGTGCTTTTATTTAATGGTATATCTAACATATACAGCAAACTATCCGTCAAATACAAAAAGTCATCATTTTAAAATACAACATAGTTAAAATGAAAGGGAAATAGACACACCTTAAAAGGCATTCAAAAGAGTATTTGGGGTTCAAAAATACATATGGTAAAGTGCAATAGAACAATAATTCCAGCATTGTACAATCCATCATAGCGTAAATACTGACCACAATGGTATTTACACACGTTTCACATTGCTTTTTTTAGATTGCTTTTTTTCATTGCTGAATTGTATGCCATTTTTGTAGATAATAGAACGTGGTTAGGCACTTTTTGTATATTGGCTAAGATTATTCTTTAGGTTTCTTGCCTTTATTTAATGGGCAAACCAACTGTGGAAACTGCACTTCCAATCTCACCTTAATTTAAAACACCTTTTGCCAGTTATCTCTTGAAAGAGTCATCTGCCACCAGTCCTGACATATGTGTCTTAATGTTTCACATGAAATGAAAATGCTGAAGCATTTATTCGTATGACTGTATTCCTTTATTATTAGAATTTTATGAATACGTGTACCGGGTGTTACCAGTTAGAGGTATGCCTCTGCACAACCTGACACTACCCAATGCAATGGCAGATAGTTCAGGGACAATCTCCAACTACTAACACTCAGTTGTACATTTATTCCTAAACTTCTAGCTGAAATAATTGAGGATTGGCACAACAAAAAGATGTTCTAAAATTGATATTGCATAGGGAATGCAAAAAAAAAAAAAACATGTCAGGAGAGGTGACAGGTTCTTACTAAACTGTGGATGTTTCCATACTGTTTGCATGTTATTATTTAGATTGCTTGTCTAGTGACTTAGGTTACTTTCACACTTGCGTTGTTGTTTTCCAGTATTGTGAAAGCGGCAGAGGATCTCAATACCGGAAAAAATGTTTCCATTTAGTCCTCATGCATTCTGAATCGTAAGAGATCCATTTAGGATGCATCAGGATGTCTTCCATTAGCATTCCGTTTTGTGACCGGACACAAAACCGCTGCAAGCTGCGGTTTTGTGTCCGGTCATAAAAAGGAAAAAATGGATCTGGCACTGAAACCTCATCCTTATGGATTTAATGCATCCTGAAGTGCAAAATCAAAACGGATTTGTTAAAATCCGGTATTGAGATACTCAATACCAATATTAACAATGCAAGTGTGAAAGCCATCCCTGCCTTGCACGCTCACATGGTGGAGAACGTGGGCCACTGATTGTGATTCTCACTGTGCAGTAAAGTGCACTCCACAGTGGACACTTGGGGTAGCTGTTGGGGGCAGGGACAAAACTTGTCTTTCAAGGCCTACTGAATCAATGTTTTTTGTGACAGCGGCGAGGCAGCACTCCAGAAACAAGGCCAGGTTCTTTTGATCCCCTCACTATGCCAGCCAAGTATCCTCCTCCTCCATCTCCTTCTCTATGGATATGTTCCCGTCCCCAAAAGCAGCAGAGCACAGTGCCACTCCCACTCCTGTCCTCACATGTGTCAAGTCAAGCATTTCCATGCAGTACTGCAGCTGATCGGCCTGGGTGAGAGTAGCCACACAGGCATATCAGCAATTCGTACGTTGCGAGGAATGCTCTCCTGGACTTGCAGTGACCGAACAGTCTGCTGGTACACTGCTTAATCCTCGACATTCTAACTGACTAGAATTCAACATTGCAAATGATAGAGCATCTGTATAAGCAGGGGAAAGCTGTGAACAATTTTCTCATGCACCAGACCGCCTCACCAGGGAGCATGTCTTGTTTTGAGGTCAGGCAGTGGCAAGTCAAAGGTGGAGGAGCAGGAGGATGATGACTGTGACACCAGCCATGACACCTAATCGTCTCAGTAGAAAGTGAAGTCAGAAAGAACTGGCTCATTGGTCACGCTGGCTAGAATGGTAAGCTGTATGCTAGCTTGCTTACACAGTGAAAGGTTGTATCATTGAGGTCAAACAGTCCAGTGATGATTACTGGATAGCCATGCTTTTAGACCTTCTCTATCAAAGCAAAATGTGGAAATGTTTTCCTACCTCTAAAAGGGAGGTCAAATTAATTTATTACCAGGAAACACTGTGTACGCAGCTTGCCACAGCTTTCAGTGAGCAGACTCCTGCCACCAGCATATCTGAAAGGGAGGCCCCTCTCTGCACAGAAATTGCAGCAGCCAGTTCAGTCTCCCCCATATGATGGAACAGTTTTTTCATGAGCCACGGCAGGCTGAGGCAAATCAGCAAGTGGAGACCTCCCGCCTCAAAGCCTAACTTCAGGTCTTCCTACACCCTGTCCTGTCTCCAGCACATACCCTGTTCCCTGACCCCATGGATTTCTGGGCAGACGGACTAAAACACTAGCCGAACTGGCACAGTATGCTCTCTGTCTTCTTTCTTTCCCAGCCTCCAGTGCCATTTTGCAGAGGGTTTTCAGCACTGCAGGAGGCGTTGTGACACCCATATGGACCAAGTTGTCCTCCACCAGTGTCCAAAACATCTCTTTTGTCAAAATGAACAAGGCATGACTTCACACTCCAATGTCTCAGATGAATAGATCTGGCCTTGCTGATGGTGCCTCAGCTTGTCACTGTTGCTGTCTGCTTGCCTTTCTTCCTAACATCATGTTGCCTGCATATCATCATGTTCTGTTTGGTGCTAATCCCCTAAACAGCCACTATTACTACTACCACTACTTCAACTGCTATTACTACTACTACCCATAGACAGGTGATCTACAGCCTTCTAGATTCCATGCTATGCTGCTTCTGCTGCCGCTATTATTGCGAGCACGTGTCTCTAATACCCTTCCCTTTCCGCAATTACACAGTGCTGCTGCTGCTCCCAAATAAAAAGGATGATTTTTCTAGGCTCGTTCCGAACAAGCCTTTTTCTTCTGACAAATAACAGTTATGGGTGTTAAATGGGTAGGCATTCCGACCCCGTCAAGCCTTAATTTTTGGATGTTTGGTTCCTCAACAAGCTACTGTTTTTTTTTTTTTTTTTAAATCCCATAACACAATGTGTGTTTCAACACCATCTGCCCCCAATACGAACGAACGTGTGCATTCATTGGGGCCGCCGCATGCGGATCGCAGACCCATTCATTTGAATGGGGTCCGCGATCCGCATCCGACGGTCCGCACCACAAAAAAGTACTGCATGCGCTACTTTTTTGCGGTGCGGAGGCATGGCCAAAAACACCACAGAGGTACACCATAGTGCATCGTTGGTGTTCCGATCCGAGCCTCCATTCCGCATCTCCATGATTGTGGACCCATTGAAGTGAATGGGTCAGCGATCCATGATATAGGCTGCACACGGCCTTGGCCCGTGTATTGCGGGCCCGGCATATGCAGGCCGCAATACGGGCATGGGCCGGCACCGGTCGTGTGCATAAGCACTAAGGGACAATTTTTGAAAGCTTTGGAATACATATGTTCGGGCGCGGTGTCTTTTTAAACACATTGTTCGGAAACACCATAAAAAAAATGCATTTACCTATATCCATGTATGTCAGTGTCACTGTGACATGATTTACTATTGGTGTCATTACGTTCAAGAGCTTAGGGAGAGGGGAGGGGGAGAGAAAAAGCAAAAATTCATAAACATTTTTACAAAAAGAGATTACATAAGGTTTTAGGAGACTAGATGTTATTATATACCAATTTCCAGGGCAATTGGAGCCACTTTGGTTCGATTAGAGTCCGAACCAACCTTTTAAAAAATTAGGTGAATCAGAACCGAACTGTCTCAAAAGGTTCACTCATCTCTATTTCCTCTGTCTCTTTTGTTCAGATCTGATCCTTCTTGTGATTAACATTATGATAACAGGATTTAATGTGAATGGAACTAACTACCAGCAAGTGACTGTGTTTTTCATTGACTGGAATTTGTTTTTATGATCATATCATAGCTCATCATGTAGCTACCCAGGCTGCAATTGTTAACCGTTTGGATAAAGATCTAATCTATGCTAAACAGAGTCATTAAACGTATTCATAATTTTCATGGCAAACACTCTATAATAAATAAAGACTGTGGTATAGCTTTACATGTGGCCCACACAAAGTTTATCTGGTAAATGCATTATCACTACCTCTGTGGTAGATCATTTATATTCTACCTGCTTCAGGGTGACTTTGAATCATACAGTATTTGGATAACAGTAATCAGTTATCAAATATACTAAACTGATTAGAAATTAAGTTCTATCTTAATCTCAAATATTACTATGCATGAATCAATTAGCATATTTAGAAGTCTAATTGAAATAGATTTAAATCACACTTTAACAACTTCATCACATAATGGGAAGTTCAATTAATATAAGGTAAAAATGTAAATTAAGCCAGCAAAGGACTTGAAAGGTTTAGCTGCAATAAAGGATTCAGTTTAAAATCTACTTGTCTGCACATCAAAGAACAAGGCCTACTTCCTTCTGTAGCTTTTATAAGGGAATCTGTTAGCACAATCAACTCCATCAAACCAGACATAATGCCTGCTAGGGCTAGCCCACGTGATTAAAACCATACCATTCTTCCTCATTCCATTCCATTGTGACATTTATGAAAAATCAGTGATTTAAACATTATGCAAAATAAATCAAATTACTGCCAACAATGTGCTAAGATATTAACTAAAACTATGTATTTAATACAGGTTAAAAACTGTTTGGGCACAAGGTCCCATATAATTTTTGTACAGATCAGGCTTGTAGGGAATTATGAGGAAGAGAGCTTTGAGATCCGATTGTTTTAGTTAGTGACACAGGCAGAGCTGCACAGACAGACGGACAAGCAGATGCCTGGACTCCATGCGGAACGGATGCATGACGGTCACAGAGAGAACTGCAATATGAAACCGGACAAGGTGATCTTGATGTCTCAGTAGCTGACCACACAGACAGGGCAGTTGGTAAAACCCCAGGTCAGATGCATAGATCCTGCACCAAGCAAAGCTGGAGACAGACTGAACCCCCAAGCCCAGGAGACAGACTGAACCCCCAAGCCCAAAGCTCACAGGATAATATAGAGAAGGATAACAAGGTCATCTGACACCTAGCAGGCACACTCAGACCAGACCATTAATCCCACAAGAACCAGAAAAAGTGAGGGGAGCAAGCACATACAAGGAAAGCAGTACACACAGAGGCTGCCGTAACTATTGATCGCCAAGGTTACCATTCGTCCAGAAATTTCTGGACAGCCCTTAAAAATAGGTGACTTTTTTCCAGGGAAAAAAATAGATGTGGCTGTGATTTTTTTGAGGCTGGTGGTACTGGACTAGATTGTTTTGGTGGTAATTGTCACCATTTTACAGCTCCCGTAAATGCTGGTAATGAGTTCTTATCAGTGTATTGAGCAATAGACATGTATTATGTATAATCTTTATAATTCATTATGGTTTTACAATTTGTCCGTAATAAACTTTGGCTGTCTTGTGACTTTGGGATAAGTTGTCCAGAAAAAAAGAAAAATTCAGGTTGGCAGCCCTGCCTGCCACCCATGGAATCCAGCCTATACAGCATCCAATGTAGCCAGTATGCTAGAGCAACCAATGTGAGCAAACACGGAAACCTGTGTCACAGTGAACCACACTGTGAGATGAACGATGCATGTGGGGGCAGGCCATTGGTTTTCCAAAATATCATTTTCAACTGGATGCCAAACATTATTATACAACCCTCCAAAGTCTACTTGTAAAGCTTTATCATAACCAACTTTTACCAGTTTTATGGCAAAAATAAGTATAACAAAAAATTGGTGCATACTACATGTATGCTAAATTGTGTGATCTTTTGCTTTTTTGTACTTCCCTTAGCCCTTTTGAAAAGCAACAAGGAAAGTAGTTGAAATTTATTGTGGGAGTGGCCTCCCTTATAAATTAACACTCATAGGAGGTCATTTATTAATCTGAAATGTGCCTAATTTAAGCATATTTGAGGCACAGATGGTGGCACAACGGTTAGTTGCGCCGCTATCTGCAACTTTTCCCTGCTCAAGCCAGGTCTAAAATTGTGGGCATGGCATGGGCGGCGAAAGGTATGGGCTAGGAGGCCCTTCTCATTCATTATTTTCTACGCCTGTTTTAGGTGTAGAAAATGGTCTAAATGTAGGACAGCTCTGAAGCTGTCTTACATTTAGAACTGATGTTGGATGCGCTGAAGTTATGAAGAGGCCAGCGCCAGCTTAGGGCTTTATTAAGACTGACGTATAAAACATGCCCCATAGTTTTTTTTTGCATAAAGACAGCCAAAAGATCCGCCAAAAAGCACATTGTACAGGGTGGTCTAAAAGTATGGTGACACCTAAATAAATGGAAAACGATATGTGTAGCATGTTGCTAAGTGGAAGGGGGTAAATCTGTAAGGGGCATTTCCAAACGGTGACCATTTTGAAAACCACTATCTTGGAACCAAGTTAATATTTTCAAATGGGAAAGGGTGCATGTGACATATGTATTTGATTGAGAATTTGATGAGGTATCCAAATCCAAATGTGAAATACCTTTAATTCCTGTCAAAGTTATTATTAACAATTTTCTCTTTGTTGCAGACACAGATATGTAACCAAGTCATTGCAACAAGTTTCGGTGCTCAGCACCCTAACACACCTCTCATCTGCCATGTCACAGTTGGCAAATTGCTTGCCAAATTTTGCCAAACAGGTTCTATGTTGGACCTGCCAAAAAGTGGATGTTACAAAGCTTCAACAGACGAAGCAACAAAAATAGCCATCCCCGCATCCTTCAGCCAGAGCTCACATCGTAGCACCTGGCGCCTGCCACAGAAGAGCAGGGTTAGTTGTAGCTATCCTATAAGTCAATGTTCGACCCTTTAAATAAGCCTTGAGACATGGATATTAAATAAGTCAGCACCTCATCTGCAGACAGCTGTTTCGGGGTGATTGGCTTAACTGGGGGAGAGACCCTAATCAGAATTTGGGGGATACTATCCAGAGGAGCATGTATGGCCTATACATCTCATTACACTGAATAAGGCACTTTCTCCCAAAGGGGCAATAGTATCACCCAAATCCTGACAGGCCTCTGACGCAGTTAGGCCAGTACTCTCTGCTCTGCACTGATGAGGGCTAATCACCCTGAAACAACTGTCTGCAGATGAGGTGCTGTTTTATTTAATATCTGAGTCATGGAATATTCTGGGATATATCTTTCTGGGATTTGCGTCCCAACCTATCCCTTGGTTGAACTTGATGGACTTATGTCTTTTTTCAGTTGTGTAAACTATATAACTATGTCTGAAGGCCTATTTAAAGGGTCAAACATTAACTTATAGGACAGCTGCCTTACGTCTGGTGGCATTAGAGGCTTAGCTTGTTAAGAGCTTTCCTCCCAGATACATACTTGCATATGACATGTAGCCTTTCCCATTTAAAAATATATACTTGGTTCCAAGACAGCGGCTTTTGAAAAGTCTGATGTGTTGGACACTAACTAGAGATGAGCGAATCATTGAAAAAATTATTCGCCGAACATTCGCCGAACTTCTCCTAAAATTTGTGTATTCGAATAGATTAGTTGTATTTGCGTACAAAATATACGTTATTATGTGCTATTAGCGAACATTCGCTCACTAATAACAATCGTTCATTTACAAAATGTACGCAACTTCTTAGAAGACGTACGCATGAGCGTACAAATAGCTTACGAATCTCAGCGTACTATTGTCTAAGCGATTACGTAATATGCAGGCACGTACGAGGAGAGGCCGCGGCGTGCACTCCTCAGAGGCAGAGCGAATATTCGAGACACATATATGGTAAATAGTGCAAATACATTATTATAAGTATAATATAAACATTTTAAATATCACCTACCTAGTATGCTCACGGACATGTTTAAGGACAAACGCGGGGTAACAAAACTGAAAACAAGGGCCAACTAGTGCCCACCCTTCAGGATAAGTCCATGTTGTGGCTCCCATAAAAACTGCTGGAATTACTTAAAGGCCAGCAGGTCCTCCTCACTGCTGCTGGAGCTAAAGGACATGAGAGGGCGCTCCTGCCTCATTTATGAAAGCGGCCCTGGCTGCGGCAGCAGACCCCCACCGACCTCTCAAGGATGGTCTTCTTGGTGACTGGGCTGTCACACTGGCAAAGGCAGTGGTAACTTTGGCCCTGCCCATCACTCTGTAGTGGCCAGATCCTCCTGCCGGCATACCAGGTGACAGAATCTCCAGCTGTAATGGTAACGGTCTTCCACGAGCGGCGGACTGTGCGGCATGCAACTGCCATGGGCATGGCAGTTGGTAGTGGTACTGTACCACAGTTGGATGGTACACGAAAGTGTTCGTGGTCATCTGTCCCACATGAAGGATCGGTGGTATCGGTGGCGGCAAATCAGGAATCAGGGGTTCCGGCTGATCCTGACCTTGGGATTTCTCTTCAAATCTCAAGGTCTCAAGGTCACAAGCCTCTTCTGCGGCCTAGGCCTCCTCACTCCAGTCTTCCGGGGGCGCTGCAGGAGTAGGTGGTCGCTTTAAGATTTTCACCCCAGTAGCAAAGGGGCCTTGGAGGCTCTTCATGGGGGTATACTCCACGTAATCCCCTGCGTGGAGATTGTGGCGTATGGGCGGAAGATACAGCCGCTTAACCGAACGGCGGTTAACATATAATTCCTCCGCCGTCTCCTCATCGCCAATGAAACCGACTCCCCGCTCCACGTTGAACCAAATAATGGTTCCCCTTCGGCGCTCCAGCTTAGGGTCACCGGACCGTGGGTGCTCCAAAACTTGCACCACCCACTCCTCCACCAGCTTTTTATATTCCAGGTGACAGCCTCAAGGACCATCAAATTCTGGCGTAAGGAGTAGTCCTTGCGCGGTGGAGCAGGAACTCCTGCCGCATCCGCCTTGTCAGCCAGTGGAGTCACCACCTCAGCAGGCACCTCATCCGACTTCCTGTTGAGTTGTGAGAGATAGATCTCCGGTTCCTTCTCCTCATAGGGGTCATCTGCCCACAACCTGCTTCCCCAGTCAGGACCTCGCTGTCTCGCCGCCATCTTACTCTGCTGACTTGCCATGTCTTCCTCGCACGCAGGAGAAGTGGGCGGAACTACCAGGGAGGAGTCTGCATCGCTGAATAGAATTCGTACGCAACAGCGTGTAGAGTAACTACCAGGGAGGAGTCTACGCAACAGCGTATAGAGTAACTGAATTATACGTAGAATAGCGTATAATTTAACGGACAAACTACGTAGCGATGCGTACAAAAGCGAAGCGAATCACCTAATATTCGGATTCGCTTCGCAGCTGAAAAATCCCAAGATTCGATACGAATCAACGAATCGACGAATCGCTTCGCTCATCTCTAACACTACCCCTCACAGATTTGCCCCCTTCCCTATAGCAACATACCATACACAGGATGGCATTCCTAACCACTGTTTTTCATTTATTCAGGTGTCTCCATACTTTTGGATTGCCTTGTACTTCAGCTCACTGAAATGTAGTTTTAAACTGCAGTATAAAAGGCCAATCTTAGCAAATCCTCCCAAGGGAAGTTTTTGCAATGAAAAATCTATTTTGCTCATTCAAATTGAGCTGTTTGAGCAGCAGGTGCATGAATCTTTGCAAATCTCATTCAAATAATAAAGAATAAGGAAAGTTTCAAATATTTCTGCAAAAACTCTGCAGAATGAGAACATAGTCTTAGCATCCAGTAATTTAACCCTTACTAGTTTCTTGCAGATGCCACTGTTTATGGTACCTGTGCAATAAGCCATATTTATTTATCAGGTTTAGAAAATATTAGCTCCAGCTATAAAATATCATAGTTTTGAATGTCAAAATAATTGATATTTAGTAACTTAATCAGTAGCTCAAGAGTTTGTAACGTACCTACATTTCTATTAGGAAATGCACTATAAAGTATTTAAAATGCAGACCAAGTTGCCACAGGGAATGAATTCACAATTTGATTTAAACCCTTTTCATTTCAGTATTCAAATAGACAAAATTGAATTGGTAATTAGATATTTGTTTCATTATTTTTGTCAATCAATGTTGTTCTTCTGAAGTCCGGAGAAGCAGCGTTTTTTTCTTGCATTGTCTCAATATTAGAACATAAACTTCTAAACATTTTCTGCATTTCTAAGCCAATCCCTAGATGAGTGCAGTGCATCAATTATAATGTTGTTTTTTTCGTCAGATTGAAAACTGCAGCAGTACAATACGTTTATAATATCCAGAGAGGCGTAGAATATCTATATTTCAATTACAGACACAAATTGAAAGATAAATATAATAGCCATAATAAAACTGCGATGAAGTAATGTTTAATTATATAGGTTACTGCGTTTTTATAGTTTCATGGCAATGCTGGTAATTGCAACGCTTTTAGCATATTGTACATTAAATGTTATTCATTTTACCCCATTATATCCTCTAAATTTCTTAAACTTTATTGAAAGTAAAAAAATATTAAGATTTTGACCTTTTGAGGTTGTAGTTTCTCAATATGTTATAGACAGATCTACTATAAAATAGACAGAGCAGTATGGGAAGAGTTTATCAAGTCCTTCACTCCAGAATTCTTCAAAAAGTCACAACATAGAACTTTTTAGGCGTTTTTGCACAAAAAATTGCAACATTTTTCAATTTTACACTATACCAGTTTTAAAAATGTCCCGTCCAGCTGATTTAAGCCATGTTTATCAACTGTGACTTAAAAAATTGCTGCAATCTTACTCCAATAAAAAAATAGCCTGAAAGTGGAATAACATCTCAAGACAGAAGTGACAGACTTAGGCCTCTTTCACACGAGCGTCGCGGATTCGGTCCGGATGCGTTCAGGATGCGTTCAGGAAAACTCGCATTCTGCAAGCAAGTTCAGTCAGTTTTGTCTGCGATTGTGTTTAGTTGTTCAGTTTTATCCGCACGGGTGCAATGCGTTTTGATGCGTTTTTCACGCGCGTGAAAAAAAACTGAATGTTTACAAACAACATCTCTAAGCAACCATCAGTGAAAAACGCTTTGCATCCGTACTTGCTTGCGGATGCAATGCGTTTTTAACGCAGCCCCATTCACTTCTATGGGGCCAGGGCTGCGTGAAAAACGCAGAATATAGAACATGCTGCGATTTTCACGCAACGCAGAAGTGATGCGTGAAAAAAAACGCTCATCTGAAAAGACCTATTGAAATGAATGGGTCAGGATTCAGTGCGGGTGCAATGCGTTCACATCACGCATTGCACCCACGCTGAAAACTCGCTCGTGTGAAAGGGGCCTTAGGCCAGACATGTGAGTTCAATGTGAGAAACAAGCAACATGTGTAAGTGTGATTTCCTATTTTGACCTCTGCTCCTAATACTCGCACACATTATAATGATTTATAATGTTGTGTGTGTCTGCAAGACTTGTATGTACTGAATTACACTGATGGCATTATGTCAGAACAATTCAGTATATTCAAGGTTTATATTTAGAGATGAGCGAGTAGTGAAATATTCGAAAGTTCGAATTTCGATTCGAATAGACCGCGTTATTCGACTATTCGACCGACTATCGAATCCCATTATAGTCTATGGGAAAAAAATGCTCGCCACTTGGAAATCTCAATTCGACCACTTGGAGGTCACCAAGTCCACCCTGAAACCTCAGAAAATGATGCCAACACTGCTGGAATGCAACTGGGACAGCAGGGGAAGCATGTCTGGGTGCATATAACGCGCCCAAGTCGCACTATTACGCCACTATCACAGCCTCTCAACAATACACTCCAAACACAATATAACTTCTATGTAAAGTGAGACAATACAAGGAAACCTTCTTTCCTCTACATTGCCATGGACCCCAAGCCAAACTGTACAAAAAAGAAGAAAAAAATTCTGCACCCCTTAAAATCACGTTGCCTATGACAACCACAGATGGCATAGGCAAGGGGGAAAGCAAATAGACCCCACCCCTAATTGTCAGTGTGTGTGTGTGTGAGATGTGGTCAGACATGTCTTCTTTAAAATGTAAAAACAACTCAAACACATGCAGAAGCCTTAAAATGCCCAAATTGTTGGCGCTTGAGATGTCAGTGACCCGACCTGGCCCAGTGTCATGTCTAGCAGGTAAAGCAGTGGGGATGTTGAGGGATGCGTAGGACCGCAAAAGGCAGGAAGAGGCCGTGGGGTGGCCAGAGGCTTATGGAAGAAGGCAGGCTAGAGCCCGCAGGGCCGCATCTCTTCCCTATAACAGGCCCCCACACAAAGCTCTCCCATCGAGGGCTCTTAGGTCCTTGTTGTGAGATATTTTAATGAGTGCGCAAAGTTAGCTTGAGGGGAGACCTTGAAAAAATTATATGGAGGCCCTTGAGGTGAGCCCTCGAAAAAATTATGTGGAGGCCCAAGAGCTGAGACCTCTTAAAATTGTGTGGAGGCCCAAGAGCTGAGACCTCTTAAAAATTGTATTAAGGCCCAAGAGCTGAGACCTTTTAAAAAATGAGACCTGTGTGGAGGC
>ONZH01012253.1:0-22075 GCA_900303285.1 Rhinella marina
TGCTGGCCATACCGGCCAGCACTAAGCCCAGTATTAGTAATCAGGACCGTCTGTAGATAGCTGTGATTACTAAAACTGCAATGTTGTAAAAAACACACACACAATTATAAAGTAGTTTATTGAAATAAATACTCCCCCAGACCCCTGTTTGACCATTTTATTTAAAAAATAAAAAAGCTGGTCCGACGTAATCCAATGAATCCGACGTAGTCCTCAGCATTCACGATCCTGAAAAATAGAAAACAAACAAACAAGCAAAAAAACAAACAAACACAAACCACTTACCTCCTCAGGCTTCTTCTTCGTAGTGATTCCTTCCGTCCAGCAGCTCGCTGAACACTGATGTACACTGATAAACACAGTGATGTCACAGTACGGGGATATTAACACAGTGATGTCACAGTACAGGGATAATAAATACAGTGATGTCACAGTACAGGGATAATAAACACAGGAACAGGGTGATGTCACACGTACAGGGGATAAATAACCACAGTTGGATGTCAGCCGTACAGGGATAATAAACACAGTGATGTCACAGTCCAGGGATAATAAACACAGCGATGTCACAGTACAGAGATAATAAACATTGATAGTACAGGGATAATAAATATAGTGATGTCACAGTACAGGGATAATAAACACAGCGATGTCACAGTACAGAGATAATAACCACAGCGATGTCACAGTACAGAGATAATAAACACAGTGATGTCACAGTACAGGGATATTAAACACAGTGATGTCACAGTACAGGGATATTAAACACAGTGATTGTCACTGTACAGGATATTAAACACAGTGATGTCACTGTACAGGGATAAAACACAGTGATGTCACGTACAGGGATAATAAACACAGTGATGTCACAGTACAGGGATAATAAACACAGTGATGTCACAGTACAGGAATAATAAACACAGCGATGTCACAGTACAGGGATAATAAACACAGTGATGTCACAGTACAGGGATAATAAACACAGTGATATCACAGTACAGGGATAATAAACACAGCGATGTCACAGTACAGAGAAAATAAACACAGCGATCTCACAGTACAGGGATAATAAACACAGTGCAGTCCCCTCACAGAAAGTTAAAAAAAATAAAAACCTTATACTTACCTTTTTTTCTAGCTGCAGAATCACCAGCAGATCTTCTCTTGTCTGGAGGGGGCAGGGCCAATGCTGACTGACTGCCGGCCCCGCCCAGACATGAGGCAGAAGGTACGGAGGGGGGGAGGGACAGCTGCCAGAGAACGGGACATATAATGGGTGTCCCCTCTGATGTCATGTTACTGAAGTCTTCAATAACATGGCGCCAGAGGGGGCAGACTATGTATGTGTAAAGCGCAGGCGCTCCCATGATTTTTCAATAGGGTCGGCTCCGTCCGCACTGGGAATGGAGCATACGACCGTAAGTCATTTGTCTATGTGTCGTTCAGTGACACATAGACACGTGACTATGAAAATGGCAGCCCCCATAAAGTTACAAAAATGTAAAATACACAAAACACAATACACACATAATAAACTTCATTATACATATAAAATCTATTTTTAATGTTTTATAACATGTTTTTTATTTTTTTACGATAGTGTCCCTTTAAATACACGATCTGGCTGACGGACCGGCAGGATTACGATGGCACACACCAACAAACCCGAACCTGCAGAAGAAGTAGATGCAGCAGGTGATCCGAGGCTTGCAGCCAACTATTACGAATTCTACCAGTAGAAGCTGCAGCTACATGACCTGTGCCACCTTCTCCTTCTTTTTTTTGGAGCTCAAGTTCTGGCTGGAAGTGGAACCCTTTTGCTTTTCCGTGCCAGACATTTTCACTTGACTGTGACCCTGTAGGTCTTTGTCTCTCTCCCTGTCTCTCTCCCTGCCTGATTAATATTACTTGCCCTGCACTGGCCCTGACATGTGTATTATTATGGATGCCCAGAACAACGACACAATTTCCAGAAAACATTTCTCTGTCTTTCACAACTTCACAGTGCTTCTGCTCGTCTCAGCAGTCGCAGCACAACTGATGTCACAGGCTTACCAAGCCTATGGGCCAATCAGAGAAAGCCCCTCCCACTAGGTCAGGTGACCGGTTTCTTCCCGGGCTTTTTGACACACGAATAACAAACAGTAAAAGTTCGCTAATTAACTGAATTCGTACGCAGCAGCATATAAAGTAACTTATACGTAGCACTAGAGTACAATTCATCGGACAAGTATGCGTAAATCCGGAATCCGGATTCCGAAATTCCAGATTCACTTCGGGGGAGAAGATTTGTAAAATTATATACGAATCTACGAAGTGGCAAATAGATTCGCTCATCTCTACCAAAAAGCTGCAAAAACATGGAAATTGAACAAAATTAGACAAAAATATGTTAAAACCGTCAAGGCCAAAACAAGCAAAAAACAAAACATTAACACATAGGCCACACATATTCATCCCAGAATATATACAGATGTTAAAAAGAGCTCATCAACTTGATCATGAGTTGTGTAAAGAATGCGCAACAAATACATTTTTACATTATTAAAATGACAACCAGTGGCGTTTTTGGACTAAACACACCAAAATATCAATTACAAGACGTGTTTCTCCTATAAAAATGTATCATTTGGATATCTTCTGACCTACTCATTTGGAAACACATCCTACAGGACAAAGTCGGATTTCTGACAATTTAAAAACAGGATATAATATTGGTCAAAAAGAATCATTAATGTTAAACATTAGGAAGTAACGGCAAGGCTTCACAATATAGTACTGAGGAGTAAAAAGGAAGTAGAACATCGAGCAACTAGGTGGCTGGCATTTGGACTAGCAATACATAAGGTTTTGTATTAATACAGTCAAACATTTTGCGTCAAAATGCACAGGGTACCATGGAGCTTACCATGGCAGGCCTGGAAAAGTTCCGAAGCACCCAGGCTGCCATAGTAACCGATCGAAGCCCCGCGATTTCACTGCGATCGGTGTTGATTGCGGAATCTGAAGAGTTAAATGATGGAAGCAGAGAGATCATCGTTCACCATCATTTCAGCACATGCCACATATGGAGTGGGTTCACTGCAGCAGCCATCTCCATACTATGAATAGCATTTCTTGACAAATTAATTCAATGTGTCTGAATCGAATTTTTGAAATCATCACCCATTGTAGTGCCTGACTCCTCCCCCACATGATCACATGGTCATGACATCATCACAGATCCTTTGCCTCCTCTAAAAGCACAGGCTAAAGCCTGACTCCTCCCATAGTAGATCACATGGTTATGATGTCATCACAGGTCCTTTACCTCCTCCAAGAGTATAATCTGAAGCATAGGTCCTCCCACACAGTATCACATGGTCATGACATCATCACAGGTCCTTTACCTCTTCCAGCAGCACAGCCTGGAGCCTTACTCCTCCCACACAGGATCACCTTGGTAAGGTAATATGAGTCTGAGATAGGTGATGGTGATAAGTAACATTTAGGTAAGTGTCCTGTGTGTTGGGGCTGTGGGACGTTCTCTCCATGTTCTGTGCGGTCTCCTGTGTGGGTTAGGATTAGGGACAGGTTTACAGTCAGGGAGGTTTTGGAGGAGAACATTAGTTTTTAGAACAACCTGGTGGTGGAGGCTACATTCTCTCAGAAGCCCATACATTGTAGGTGCGTACATGTTGTGTACAGCAGGGCAGGTAGGTGTGTAGTCACCGCCATTGTCAGGATTACTGGGGCAGAGATGTCATTAACTGAGAGAGAGCGCTGACCAGTCACTTGTGAACTCCGCCTTATGCTGCAGCCGTTCTCTATGTGCTATATGGCGGAATTATTTCTATACCGTGCAATGGACACAGCTGAAGTTGGTTTCTTTTTCATTAGTTTCTTATTCACATAATTTGTGTTTTTCGTGTTTTAATGAATTATGAGAATGTTTCCCAGTAATAAAATAAATTGCACTGAGGGAAAATCAGCTGAAAGCAGTATGACCACAGAAATGACTGGCACACAAATGGGCATGAAAGTGGGCATGAGTGTGATTTAAAGGGTTAAATAACTTTGGGACACTGACCAGCATACATGTTCGTATATGGCTGCATCGCTAAGAAAAATTATATTTTAACCCCTTCTCAACCAGCGATGTACATGTACGGCACAGCATGACATAACGTGCCATACAGCTGACCCGCTGATTGGGCGGGTGCAGTATCTGCGCCCTCCCGATCAGTGACATGGACCCAGCTGTCACTGAGAGCAGAGACCCTGCTGTTTACTCCAGTATCAGTAAATACACTGATGCTGGTGTATTAACCCTTCTATACCACAGTCAATGCTGCCAGCGTCATGTTTGAGGTTTGCAGAGGGTACCTGCACCTGCTCTGTCCCGATCGGCTGGAAAGGCAGTCTGATACCTTATAAAGGCTTCGGAGACTGCCAGCATGGAAGACTATCAGACCCCCAGAAGTTGAGGTCCCACAGTGAGAAAAAATAAAAAGTAAAACATAATCATTTTCATAATAAAAAAAATGTTTTGATTTAAGAAAAAATCCCCTGTCCCAAGATAAAGATATGTAAAATTGTAAAAAAAAATAGAAAAAAAAAGAACATACATATTAGATATCACCGTGTCTGTAACGACCGGCTCTATCAAAATATCACATCCCTTCAGATAAATGCCATAAAAAAAATCACCCCAAAATAGTACAAATAAAACTGTCACCTTATTTTGTAGTTTCCAAAATAGGGTCACTTTTGGGGTTTTATTTTTTACTGTATGGGTGCATCAGGGGGACATCAAATCTTTACGCTATGCGTACACATTTGTGTACAGATTAAAATATGTGTATGTATTAGCGTACCAATTTTAAAATGTGTACGCAAATACGCGAAAATGGCACTCGAGCATGCTCGCTCATCTCTAATGGTAACTTAAAATTGTTCCGGTGAAATTTTCCCTCAAAAATCCATATGTTGCGCCTTCCCTTCTGTGCCCTGCCTTGTGCCCATAAAGAAGTTTACGACCACATATGGGGTGTTTCTGTAAACTGAAGAATTGAGGTTTATTTTGCTGTTAACCCTTGCTGTCTTGTAGGAAAAAATGGATTGACATTAAAAAAAAATCAGCACAAAAATGTACCTTCATTTTCTGTGAAACTGTTGTGGAACACCTCAAGGGTTAACAAAGTTTGTAACATCAGTTTTGACTAATTTGAAGGGTTTAGTTTCTAAAATGGGGTCATTTATGGGTGGTTTCTATTATGTAATCCCCTCTAAATCACTTTATAACTGAATTGGTGCTAAAAAAAAAACAGCAATTCGAAAAATTTTAAACCTCTAGGTAAAAAGGCAGCACCCCCGTTACTCCTGGAGGTTCATATAATAAAACATAATTTTCTCAGCAGTGCGGGCACATATGAACATGAGACTAACACAGATGCCTTTAGATACCAAGCGCACATCTACCAGGTCAGCCAGTGTCATAGGTACAAAACTGCTGACAGATGCTCTTTAATTCTCGTTAGTCCAACTGATAGGACTAGGACAGTCTGAGCTCTAGATCTATGAAGTGATCTACCAGATTCCAGCTTTATACAGGGATTACCGCTGTGATCTGTAACTGACTATAGTGGTAATATGAAGGTGTGACATGAAACATGGAGGATCTGCCTTGATACATGTTATTATCTCCTCCATTGTTTCCTCTTCTTATCTCCAGTAATTGTATTTTACATGGGATTTTCTATGATTTTACATCGTCTTATCTTCTTTCCATTCAGGTTCCTACAATATAGGATCCGCTCAGTGGATATCTCCTATATAAGATCCTTCTCCTGACTGACCCATCAAGGATGGATAGGGATGGGGACAAGATGGCAGAGAGTATAATAAATCTCACCCTAGAGATCCTCTTCCGGCTTACTGGAGAGGTGAGAGATTCTGATGATGTCACATTACATCATCTTCTCTATGTTACTAACAGATGGACATGACTGGAGATGTATGGAGTGATATTTATTACTGTGTCTCTCCATAATCAGGAATACACAGTAGTGAAGAAGACCTCTAGTGAGCGCTGTCAGGACCCGGTATCTGAAGGACGAGGAGGAATCCTGAGCCCAATATCTAGGCCGACACCTCACATCCCGATACATGATAAAGTCCATAGAGAGCAGATCCTAGAACTCACCAACAAGATGATTGAGCTGCTGACTGGAGAGGTGACATTGCTGGGAATGCTGGGACATTATACAGTAACACTATGAAGGGATCTGGGTGATGACTGTATCATTGTGTTGTCAGGTTCCTATAAGGTGTCAGGATGTCGCCGTCTATTTCTCCATGGAGGAGTCTGAGTATTTAGAAGGACACAAAGATCTGTACAAGAACGTCATGATGGAGGATCACCAGCCCCTCACATCATCAGGTAATAGACATGACTAAATACACACATCCTCTCACTAGTTATATGTAAGAAATTAATCGTCACCGTATGTTTTTCCTACAGTTAAAGAAGAGAGAACAACACTGGAGAGATGTCCCAGTCCTCTTCTTCTACAGGATGGTTCAGAAGAACATCACAATGTCCCACAGGATGATCAGGTAGATGGAGATAAGGTCTCATGAAAGGTTCCCTATGATGTGTAGAAGGCTGTGAGGATCTTGTGTTCAGTCTTGTTTTATAAACCAGTATTATATGTGTTATCCTTGTATAATGAGAAAGGTAGAGATGGCAGGATTACAGCTAACTATAGACCTTACATGTCATCTGGATCTTCTCACAGTTTTCTGGTCTGTAGAGACTGCTGGTTGGAATAAGGAACCAACTAGATGGATATATACAGGAGACCTGCAGATATTTTTGACATGGTTCTGCTCCAAAGTGTGTTATATAAGTGACCCCCTCCCCCTTCCCTCCACTTTATCCCCTGTACATGAATCTGGACTTTGTTGCAGGGGAACCACTAGGCTGCTGCACTTGAAGGAGTTTCTGTACAAGTGACTGGTGACCCACGGGGTCAGGAAAGGCAGAATACGAACAGTCCGATAAATGGTCATTTGTCAGGGTAAGAAGCTTAGGATCAGAACAGAGATCAGGCAAGGGTCAGGTCAGGCAGCAAAGAGTCAAATCTAGAAGTCAGGCAGAAGTCTGTACACAGAACAGACAAGCTTTACATGAAACTAGCATACTAGAACCTATTGATCAGGCTCCTTTCCATGTCTTGTAGAGATTACAGTGTGTGCATGCTGGTCCTATAAGAGCCAGAGATAGTGTGTGCACACATGACCTATGGGCAGAGGAGGTCATTATCGGTAGGAAGCAGGCCTCAGCTTATGTGGGAGGACATTGTTACTCCAGCAACCGGGATCACTGGGCAGGGAGAGAGCGATGTCTGTGGGACTGGACCGCTGGAGCCCTGAAGCTCTGGAGCAGGTAAACCAGGCAGCAGGAAGGAGAGGAGATATAGACATGGACCGCTGCCATAGTAGATAACTCTGAGGTCATTTCATCACTTTTTGTCCTTGTAATTAATGATCTTTTCTGGTCTCATCAAACATCCCACACGACTTCTCCATCAGTCTGCTGACTTTACCATTTCTGTTTCACAGCTTTTACATCCAGGTAAAGATCTGAAGAATATTAAGACTGAAGATACATCTGTGAGGGGTGATGAGCAGATCATAGAGGACATTCCCACAGATAACCACCCAGGTGAGTAGTAACCACTACATAAAGCAGAGAAGACTCACAGATTCTACTCCTTCACTGGTTACTGATTACTAATTGTATAGTCAGTAGTGGGGGCAGTTTGGGGGTCACATATTGTACTTTCTGACAGGTTTTCCTTTATTAGCACACAATTGTTACTGATACCAGGTGTCCACAGTATTGATCAGAAGGTCGGGGTTATCACCCATTCTTCTAACTTCTATGAACCCTCTTTCTGTAGCACTTAGAGGCTTTACTGACACTTCTGAATATTTGGGGGAATAGGAAAAGCCTTCTGGTAGAGCTGAAATAAAAAGAGCCACCAATGAATAGTAGCAGCTGCCTGTCTGACAGTAAAGACTTCACAATGTTCTGCCCTAAAGAAGTAATAACAGGAGGACAGATCCCCAGTGGTCAGTGACAGCTTGCTGGCCATAATGACGTTTCTAAAACATATATTTGCCCAGAATCTCAAATTTATTAAAGGGAACCTGTCATCTCCGAAACACCCCCTGAACTAGAGTAAGCGTTGTATAGTGTAAGTGATGCTGAATCTGATTATGTAAGTTTTATCTTCATAATCACTTCCATTCTGACGCTGTGCTCCAACAAACCTGCAGTAAAATGCACTCAGTGGACTCCAGTGCTCACTCACATAATGGACGGGACTCAAAGACTAGTCCTCTCAATGTATTTTACTGCAGGTTTGTGGGAGCACAGCGTCAGAATGGAAGTGATTATGAAGATAAAACTTACATATTCGGATTCAGCATCACTTACACTATACATCTCCTGAGATGACAGGTTCCCGTTAAATAAGCATAGCATTAGCACCAGAATATTTTCTATTACTATGGCATATTTTGGACTCACACTGTCTCCATTGGGGCTCACAGTCTCAGTTTCCTATCAGTACATCTTTTGGAGTGTGTTATTGACCTATTTACATGGCCCCATTGTACAAGCTGACAGCTTTCAGAATCGGGTTTTGTTACATTTGACAATCAGGTTGTTTATAGGAATAATCCACTTTTGAAATGTACCTGATGTCATCAAGCATAGCTCAGGTAGTCACTGGGGTGTACTGCTGGATGAGGTGAGACACAGCGTCATCTCCTCTATCCTGCCCACCTTACTCTCACAGAGCTCTGCTGGCTTCTTGATGTCGGCTCCTGACAATGTGAAATCTCTCACAGCAGAAGACATTGACAGGGATCTTGACATCTGCTGACTGTGGTCCCAGCATCTCCTGTACAAACACAGTGAGTGCTAGAAGCCGGGGTGTGTACATATCTGCACGTGTCAGGATCCCGGTGCCAGAACGAGGTCTTCTGTGTCTATGTGACATTTCTCACTACCAGGAGCTGACATCAGGAAGCCGGCGGAGGTCTGCAAGAGCAAACTGGGCAGGATAGAGGAGATGACGCTGTGTCTCACCTCATCCAGCAGTACGCCCCAGTGACTACCTGAGCTATGCTTGATGACATCAGGTACATTTTGGGTTTTTCCTACAAACAACCTGATTGTCAAATTCAACAAATCCGGTTTCTGAAAGTTGGCAGCTTGTACAGTGGGGACATGTAAATAGCTCCAGGGGCCACTTCTGGTGACAGGTTCCCTTTAATGGATATTTAATAATGGTCGCCCTTTATCTGTATAGAAACAGTTATAAACCATTTTCACAGGAATAATAAAAGTTATGTTTTCATGCAAATCAACTGGATGCAGTCTATAGGTGGCTGCAATATTCATTACACAATCCCCCTTCCCTGATTGGGTGTAAAACTCAGGACACCTCCAGTTTAGGATTTATATGTAGAACAATTTAGTTTAGAGGATGACCTCATCAGAGGACTGCATCTGGTATTTAAGTTGATAATATGATGGTGACAGCGGAGGTGGACATCGTCCTTGCTCTTCCCTCTGCCCTCCCTTATCATGGGCGTGGTGGGGGAGTGATCATGTGTCCTTTCTCTGCTGTCCCCTTTCCCCTATAGAGGTCACCATTTCATGTTGATAACAGTGGACTGATGATGTCCCGAGATTTGGGTGAGAGGATCCATGACACGTGATCCTGCCTCCTCCCAGCATTTAGGGGAGCCGATTTGGCCTTGTTCAGCCAGCTTCCAATTCAGTCTGGCCGGGTGCACGGCATCCCTCCTCAAAGATGTGCGTTGAGCCAATGCGTGTTCTAGACATGCGCTTGGAGACGGGCGGCAGCACCTTTCTTCCGGCATCATGACATCACTTCCTGTGATGTGAACCCGGAGGAGGAGGAGGCACTTTTTGTCAGCTGGATTAGGCATTTGGGCCTAGTGTTAAAAGGAGGCCAAGGTGCGTTATAAATGGCAGCAGGAGAAGGCAGCCAGCTCTATCTCCGACACAGTTCTGTGCTGGATCCGGTGTCTGGATACAATGTCGGAGCTAGGTGATTCGTGATGTGTCAACCCCTTGGAAACCTCCAGGCCCACAAGCCCAGTATTGGACCTGAGGAGCGGGGAAGTTTCCTCTACAGTGAGATATATATATAGTGAGATATCCTCTCCTAATATTTATGGATTGTTGTTTGCTTTTGTTGTTATAGGTAGAAAAAAACACCTAAGAAGTCATCTGGTAAATCTAAGCATAAAGAATGTAGAGGATGTAGAGTAGCTTTACCAAGCACTTTATGTTAGACCAGTATGTCAGGGATGTGGGGATAAACTGGTTCTGACAGAGTCACAATCTTTAGTATTAAGGCTTTTTTGAGATCACAAGTTATATCATCTCTGAACCCGGACATACCCATAATTTCACCCCAGGCAGCGTCCTTGATGTTAGCATCGGATCATCTCTCCCTTGCTCTGCGCAGGACAAGGGCTTTTTTTATTTACAACAACACACTGACAGGTGAAGGCTTCCGCCCAGCAGTGTGTTCGGGGATGTCACCGGCTCTGATGGGTGAGCTTTAGCACTGTGATAGCCGTTTTACAGGCTAGGGCAGTGCTAAAGCCCGACCATCAATGCTGGGGACGTTACCGGGCTCACTGGAACTAAATCGGCCACGGTCACCAGAAAGGTTCGGTTACAGTACAGAGACTGATTCTGAAAACTCTGGGGAGGATGATGATTTAAATTCCAGTCACAATATCTCAGATTATTTTTTGTCTTCAGAGGAGAATATAGCAGGGAGGGCCCTGTTTCAGGCTGAAGATACTGGCTGTTAAAGCTACCTTGCAGTTAGAGGACGTAAAACCTAAATCAATAGCTGTCCAAGTTTTTAAGGGGCTGGGCCCTAAACATCATGGAGTATTTTCAGTACATAAAAACATAGAAGCTCTTATTAGAAAGTAGTGGAAAACTCCTGATAGGAATTTTTTTATACCAACTACAGTCAAGAGAAAGTATCCCTTTGAAGAATCTGTATCTGAAGTATGGGTTAGGGCCCCCACAGTGGATGCACCAGTTGCTAAGATAGTCAAAAGATCGGCGCTTCCATTCAAAGACCTGGGATGCCGTTGGATAAAAGAAAGCTAACGTTTATCTTGAGAATCAGCATCCACAAGTCTTAGGACTGCTATTGCCGCCTCCTTTGTCTCTAGGTCTTTAAGGTTATGGTTAGATGAGCTTGAGTCTCATATTAAGGACAAGAGAAGAATTACTTTCTTCTCTCCCTACCTTCCTTAAAGCGTCTGATTTCCTAGCAGATGTATCCACTGATACAGTGCGTTTTCCTGCTAGAGCCGCGGCCTGGTTAAAGTCGTGGAAACGGGACCAGGACTCTAAGGCTAGACTTTATACAGTCTCCTGTGTTAGGTTCTAGACTTTTTGGCCCCTCGTTAGATGATATTCTGGAAGAAGATTCTGATAAAAAGAATGGGTTCCAAGTACATTTTTTTGTAAACCCCAGTGCAATTTTAGAAATAGTGGTTCCCGCTACCTTTTCGATTGGAGCCCCCGCAGTGAAATCATGGGGCTCTGATTAGTTGCCATGGCAGCCTGGACGCTGCTGAAGTGTTCCAGGCCTGCCGTGGCAATCTCTGTGCTGAGGTATGCACGAGGCACAGCTGAAAACGGACAGTGTAAAAATCCTATTTACCCTAATAGAGCTCTAATAAGATGAATAGAAGGGATCAAAAGATACCACGTTCTAGCTCCCTAAGGGAAGGGGGGTTAACGAATCCCGCACCTCGCAGCCCACCTGACGTCAACTACGTCGAGCTTATGCAATGCAGTTACGTCGCTGGTTGCCAAGACGTGACGTTACGCCGTCCTAAGGAGCACGTAAGGTCAGCTTGGTACAGTTTACACAAATCTTCCCGTACACCTGATGTACCTGTGTGCCAAATTTGGTGCAGATCGGGCAAGTCGTTTTTTCATGCATAAAGAACAGATAAGCAGACAGACAGAAACTCATTTTTGTATATATAAGATACTAGCAGAAGGACCCAGCTTTGCACGGGTATATTTAATTTTATGTTTCTGTGTGTCGTTAAAAGATATTGACAGTATTCCCCACAACAGTGACCTGTACAGCATCCCCGCCCCCTTAACAGTGAACTCCACAGCCCCACCCCTTAACACTGACCCCCCCCCACAGTGCCCCGCCTCCTTAAAATGGGACCACCACAGCAGCCCATCCCCTTAACTTTGATTTTCACAGCAGCCTGCCCCTTTAACAGTGAGTTTCACAGCACCCCACCCTTAGTATTGACCTCCAAAGGGGACCGTCCCCTTATCTGTGACCTACACTGTTCTTTGCCCCCTTAACAGAGACCTCCACAGCACCCATCCCTTTAACAGTGACTACCACAGTACCCCGTTCCCTTAACAGTGACCTCACAGTACCCTGCTTCCTTGTGTGACCTCGCCTGAGCTTCCCCTTAATAGTTGCCCCTGCCATGTTAACAAAAGCCTCCATAGTGCCCACCCCTTTAACAGTTACCTCCACAGCGGCCTGCCTCCTTAACAGTAACATCCACAGTGAACACCCCTTTAACAGTGGCCCCTAACCACTTAACAATGACCTCCACAGCGCCCTGCCCCTTCAAGGCAAGGCTACATGGCAACATGTGTTGCGCAACATTTTGTCACACCAATGTCACGCAACAATTTTTATAATGATAGGCCATGGTGTCGCACTGCGCAGTCACGTCGCAGCATGTTGCAGTGCAACACCGTAGACTATGATTATAATAATTGTTGCATGACATTGGTGCAACATCAATGTCGCGTGACACATGTAGCAGTGTAGTCGTGCCCTATGTGTCGTGCGACTTATTGTCATCATGTAACCCTAGCCTAAAGCTGACATAAAGCAGTAAAGAAAAATGGGTGGGTTGTTATGGAAACATGAAGTAAAACTGTGTGTATAAGAAGCAGGCTGCTCCAAGGCCTCCTTCATGTCACCCAGAATCCAACCTCTGATGGTATTCGCTGAGGCCTTGCGGAAAGGAGACCTAGATGTTATGAAGAGATTACTTATCTCTTCCCTATAGGGTGCAGAAAGGCGGAGATAGTCGTCTAAAGCTTTAACCAAGCATAGGTTTGGCTCTTCCAAATCCCTAATCAAATCTAATTCAATAGGGGCTTCTCCAAAGTGTGTGGTTTTAGTTCTCACTTTTAGGGTCAAATGGAAACCAAGAGGTGTTTTGGTTAACCAAGGTTCATTAATATGAAATAAAGTGAGTTCTGCAGTTCTGGCCGCTATGGCCAAGGCTAAGAGGCAAGCCAGTTTTATTCCTGAGTCTCTTAAGCAATCATTGGAATTTAATGAGCAGCTCAAAAATTGCAAAAGAATTTCTACATCCCACGTCTGGGAATATCTGGGAGTGAAAGGGCACATGGCTGCTGCTCCTTTTAACAACCGCAAGTATGTTTTATTATCTGTCAAGTTTGGAATTATGAGGTTCAGAGCTGAACCCAAAGTCTTGATAGTGTTGGATGCCATGCCATTATGAAATTTATGCGACAAAAATTCCAATGCTGCTTCTGCTTCCAATGTGTTTTGTTGGGCTATATTCGGTTGCCTATCTGAACACCAGAGGGTGAATTCTGCTATAATCTTCCTGTATCTGTTGCGGCTCTTGGGTTTAAGGGAGTGATTAATCAAAACATTAACTTGTTCGGATAAGCTCGGGAAGAAGAACAGTCTATCAGAGTGGCAATCCACATTAATTGTGGGAGTCGTAAGAGGAGATCTCGGGGACCTTTGAAACAGTCGGCTGTTAGACCCAGGGGACATTTCTGACCCACGATCATGGAGTGAAGAAGTGGGTACCATGGTTTCAAAGGCCACACTGGGTAAACCAGAACCATCTGGTTTACCATGTCCTCTCTTGCCTTTTGTAGGACTTGTAACATTATAGATGGTGGGGGAAAAGCATATAGGTTGGTCAGGTGACTCCACGAGAATGATAGAGCATCTGCTCTCCACGCTCCCTGAGACCATGTTCTCGCAACAAATTTGGGGAGATGGGCTGATGTCGCTGACGCAAATAGATCTCTCTCTTCCCGAACATTTGTTCTATTTTGAGAAACAGATGATGGTGAAGAGAAACTTCGCTAAGGACATCTTGTCCCTGGAAAGGGCATCGGCCAGCTCGTTGGAGTGCCCGGGAACATATTGGGCTAATAGGGTCAGGTTGTGATCCTGAGCCCAAGTCCACAGTTCCAAAGCCTCCATGCACAGGAGTTTGGACCTTGTCCCTCCCATCCTGTTGACGTAGGAGACAGCCGTTCTGTTGTCCATTTGAAGAAGGACTGACTGGTGATGATACGTAGGGCATATAAGCCTCTGGAGACCCAATTTGGCTGCTCTCAGTTCTAATACGTTTATGTGGAGGTTTTTCTCTGGGCCAAGCCATAGTCCCCTGATGGCTCCCGTCAGAGAGAAAGCCCCCCATCCGTCCAGAGACGCATCCGATGTGATTATAATGTCCGGAGGTGTCTGACGAGCGGGGCACCTAGCAGCACTAACGCCCCCAATTCTGTTGTCACTGTCGGAGGCAGAATCACAAGAGAGTCCCATGAGACTCCTTGACGTAATAGTGTGTTTAGCCAGAACTGCATTTGGTAGGAACTAGAAGAAAACCTGGACGCATTGCAACAAGTTTGCCCACCAGACTGGCCGCTCCTCTTAGGGACACTTTTTGAGCCTTTAAGACAAGCGAGATTTGACCTATGAGGCTTGTCCACTTCTCTTCTGGCACACCAAAAGTCAATGTTTCGGTGTTGAGAGAGAAACCCAAAAAGGTTAGTGTTTTTGTAGGACAGAGGATTGATTTTCCTGTGTTTATGGTGAAGCCTGTTTCTGAGAGTAGTGAGAGAAGCTTGTCTCTGTGAGTTAGCAACTGGGTCTCTTGTGCATGAAAACAAGAATATCGTCTAGGTAAATCAGACATGTCATGCCTGACAGCCTTATATGGGAAACTACTGCTTTCATAACCCGTGAAAACGTGTATGGAGCATTTGAGAGGCCAAACACCATCACATTCCAGTGAAAATACTCCCCGTTCCATTGGAACTTCAGAAGGCGACGGTATTTTGGATTTATGTAAATGGCGTGAAATGCTTCCTTCAGGTCTACCTCTATCAAGTACATATCTTTTTCTAACAGAAAACGGAGATCTGTTATGTTTTCCATCCGGAAACGTTTTGGCTTTAGGAAGGAGTTTAGAGACCTGACATTGAGAACGGGTCTCACAGAACCATCGGATTTTAGGACTGGAAAGATGTGACTTATCCAGCCTCTTCCTCCTGACACAACAGGAGAGATCTTGCCCGTTTCTAAGGCTGTCTGTAATATTGGGTCGAGGATACTTTTTGTGTGAAACTTGGGTGCTTTCTTTTGAAAGGGAAACTTTTTAAAGGAAGGGAGAGGCCGTTTTTGATTACGTTTAAGACCCAACGGTCTGAGCAAAACGTTTCCCATGTTTTCAAATAGTTTTGAGATGGAAGAAGAGTTGTGCTTACCCGACTGCGGTCTCTTGGGGAAGTGCTTATATCCTGAGGATCCTCTTGAAGGGTTAGAGGTACTGGAGAAGGGTTTCCTGGTCTGTCCTTGAGAATCCCTGATCTGCCCCTGGGACTTGAAAGGGCAACCCTCGGACCGAAAGGGTCGTTTGTGTGGTTTCTTAAGTTCAGCAAAGGACTTTCTGGCTCTGTATCTACCTTTGACTTCTTGAATGAAACCGGGTCCGAACAAGTTACTGGTTTCAAGATTAGGGAACTCATGTGATTTAGGTGCTAAATCTGCCATGCCTGCTGAAGTAAGCCACCTAGCTCTTCTTATATTTGTGACATAATTAAAAGACTGACCAATTATAAGCACCGCCCTACTGGCTGCCTTAAGGAGTGCCAATTTGGAGGCAAGAAGGGTCTTAAAATTATGGGTGGAGGTTAAAGAACTTTCTTGTTCTGCCTTTGTTAACATGAGGAGAAGCGGACCAACAGCATCCGCAATTTTAAACTGTACATTCTTTAAAGTGTTATCCAGCATATCCTTATGGACCGAAGTCCCTGTAATGGATAGCAGAGCCGGATCTATGTCAGGAGCAAATAAGGCCTGGATGTCTGGGATGCCAATATAATTACGTAACACCAAATCGTCCTTGACAAGGTGGAGCGAAAGGCTAGTTGAGCAAATTCTCTGACTTCAGAAGAATCGGAGATAGCCCATCTCTGTGAGAAAAGCTTGTTTGGAGGGGTACGACCAGCCAGACCTACTCTCAACCTCTGTAACTCGCTCCACCGCCCTCTTTCTGAGGAGGATGTAGAACGTGTCACGGTTTCTGAGTCCCAGTCCACTTCAGAAACTGACTCAAATGTGCTGACACTAGGGATAGTGTGCGAGAAAAAACTTTCTCTATATGAACCCGGGGTAGAGAGAATAAGAGGTAAACAGTCCTCTTTTATGTTTTGAAGCAAACACTTCTCTCTCTGTGTCTGAAGCAAACGCTTCTCTGTCTATGTGGGGTGCTGTACCTTTATTAGTGTGAGCTGGGGGGTGACCTGACAGCTCTTGGAAAACACCAGCAGACAGCTTGTCATACCTCAAACGAGGTTTATGAGGTGTAACAATAACCCCTCTGCCTGACTCAGGACTGGTATGAGGGGAATCCAAGGCTGTGTTTCTCACAGCCTTTCTTTTTCTCATGGGGGTCACTTCATCTTCTGAGGAGTCAGAGCTATGGGGGGACTCCTCTCTTAGTCTTTTCATGGAGGAGGACCTATTAACAGGAGACTGCGCCATGGTCAGTGACGCAGTCACAGAGCAAGCGTCCTTCTTCATTGCCGCCAAGAAAAATTCTGAGGCAGTTCCCGCGCTGCGCGCGAGTCCTGACTCGCTGGGTCACGTGACTTTCACTGTTTCCCCGGCGGATTTGGGAGGCAGCCGCCTATACCCTTCAGCTGGTCCTAGGTGGCTGCCTCCCCGACGAACAAACTTATTTCCCAAGTCTTTCTTGTTCTCACCCAGATTCCTCTACCCTGTCCCCTTAAAGCTGACTTATAGCAGTGAAGAAAACTGGCTGGGTTGTTATGGAAACCTGCAGTGTGTATGTGGAGACTAAAGGCCTGCGAGCTTTTATTGGCTGATAAGGGACATGTGACCGTGTGTATGGCAGTTGGGATTTGAAGGGAAAGACTTTCAGGATAATATTGGCTAATTCAGGTCGTTTTTTGGGAATATCTCAGGTACGGTAAGTCCTAGAGAGCGGAGACTAAAACCTTCCCGGACACCTGATGTGTGCCAAATTTGGTGAAGATCGGTCCAGTTGTTTGGTCGCACATAAAGAACAGACAGACAGAAACTCATTTTTATATATATATATATATATAAGATTACTATCATTATTTTGGAGGGCTGCCTTCTTCTTTATATAATGTGTATGAGTAATGCTCTACATGTGTACAGTATATTCATGTAATTTGTGTATGTGTCTGTGTAGTATGTACTTACATGTGTGTAATTTAATGATGGACCTTTATATGTGTGAGTGAACGTATCTTATTATATGTGCTGGGTTCACATCATGATTGTGATATACGTTTAGTTTGTACTTTGGGAATAAACTGACAACATAAAAGGTAAATGTGTCCAGAGGCTTTTGGTCTCCATCTGGCTTCTATACATCAGTATTCTATACAACTATATCCAGTCAGTGTATGGTATCTGTCATACACATCAATTCAGTGTATACATCCTGGGCGTATATGTTAGAGCCCATAAATGTGATATGTACAGTACATGCCGGTATTATTTATATGTATGTGGTATATGAGCAATAATATATTTACTACATCTGTGAGGTAGATAGAAGGTGGGCTTTCAGCTATAATTTCTGACGTGTTTTGTGCTTAAAGGGGTTCTGCAGTTCTGTAAAACTGATTATCTTTCATCTGTTTGAGAAGGCAGCGGTGCTCCAGGAGCTCTGTGGTCTTCTCTGTTTCCCTCAGGCCCAGTGATGTCACGACTGCTATCACTGGTCTGGGGGGCGGGGCTAAGCTCTGTTCACTTGAATGGATCTTAGCTGCGCCCAGGCCTGCAGCAATCAGTGAGGAGGCCACGGCGCTCTTGGAGCGCTGCTGCCTTCTCAAACAGCTGATCGATGAGGGTCTGACACCTGGGACCCCCGCTGATCAGCTGTTGATCTATCCAGAGCATAGATCATCAGTTTAAAAGAACTGCAGAACCCCTTTAAGTGCAATTATCGGTCAGTGTGTGAGACGGACACCAGCTTATAGCACTGACTGACAGATCCTATCATCATCATCTACTGGTCCAGGCTACTGGTCTACTGTCAGATTGTTATCTGTGTTCCCATAGTCAGTTGATATTTGAATTTTGCTCCATGACTTGTAATTTGTATGGATTTTTTTATATAGAAATGTTATAAAATAGCAATATAATGTAAAGGTTCTATTATTTAAAAATGATAAATCTTTATTCGTGGCAGATGACTATACCAGGAGCTCAGAGAAACATGTGATGTCAGATCTGAGAACAGATGATTGTGGTGTCAGAGAAGATACAGGTGAAGAACATGCCGTTATCTCAGATGTATCCTCAGCCTTTCACAGCAAAGATCTATCATCAGATGCTTTGGATGGATTTCAATCTTCTGATTCATCACAAACTGTTAAGCAAAATAAAAGCCACAGAAAAAGTGTTCAACATCAGAGAAGTCACACAGGGGAGAAGCCATTTTCATGCTCAGAATGTGGGAAATGTTATAAATCTAAATCACATCTTATTATACATAAGAGAAGTCACACAGGGGAGAAGCCATTTTCATGTTCAGAATGTGGAAAATGCTATACTGGTAAATCAAATCTTGTCAGACATCAGAGAACTCACACAGGGGAGAAGCCATTTTCTTGTTTAGAATGTGGGAAATGTTTTACTGATAAATCAACTCTTGTTAGACATCAGAGAAGTCACACAGGGGAGAAGCCATTCTCTTGTTTAGAATGTGGGAAATATTTCATATATCAATCAAATCTAGTTGCACATCAGAGAATTCACACAGGGGAGAAGACATTTTCTTGTTTAGAATGTGGGAAATGTTTTATTGATAAATCATCTCTTGTTATACATGAGAGAATTCACACAGGGGAGAAGCCATTCTCTTGTTTAGAATGTGGGAAATCTTTCACATATCAATCAAATCTAATTGCACATCAGAGAATTCACACAGGAGAGAAGCCATTTTCATGTTCAGAATGTAAAAAACATTTCAACCGTAAATCACAGGTTGTTATACATGAGAGAACTCACACAGGGGAGAAGCCATTTTCTTGTTTACAATGTGGGAAATCTTTTATACAGAAACCACATCTTGTTAAACATCAGAGAATTCATACTGGAAAGAAGCAATTTTAATGTTCAGAATGTGATTAAAATCATTAGAAACAGTAATACGCTAGTGCAATATGGCCTTTTGAGTTGGAAAAAAAAACTCACCTCATCCATTTGTTCGCACAGGGGCTGTCCACTCCTCTCTCAATTGAAAAAGACCTGCTGAAGGACCTGAGCTTAGCGTGATGACTTCACCATGTGATCATGCTGGAACAGCACACTGACATCACAATGAATGCAGGTCCTTCGAAAGGTTTTTTTTTTTTAGTCAAGAGAGGAGCAGGCTACCTCTGCGCCAGCAAGTGGATGAGGTGAGTACATTTTTTTTTTTCCATTTTTTCTAAGACAACTCCAGCTGCCATTTTAGGAAAAAATATTCATTATCACGAAGCCCAAGGAAATTTGGCTTAATTTAAAATCAAATTTTTCCTAAAATTCAGACTGAATTCCACTTTGAATGGTTGGATTCGCTAAACATTAGTGATGACCATAAAGCAGATTTTGTTAGACATCGAAGAATCCACACGGGGAGAAATTATTTTCATGTTCTGAATGTGAAAAATGAAATAGAATTAAGTCAAGTCTTATCACACATCAGTGAATTCACACAGGGCCGAAGCCACTGTCATGTTCAGGATGTCATCTCTAATTGCACGCCAGAGAGCTTATAGAGGAAAAATGTTTTTCTACTTTTTTTTTAATTTGTTAACTTCCACAAGCTATAACTTTTATTAATTTTATGTAGCAGTATGAGGGCTTGTTTTTAGCATTATAAGTTGTAGTTTTATGGTGCAATTTTGGGGTACACGTAACCTCCTGATTAAATTTTTTTTTTTTTCTTGTGGGAGTGATTGTGGGAGTGATTGATTAAATTTTATTAAGGGGGTTATTCAAGTTATATATATATATATATTGATGACCTATCCTCAGGGTGGCTTGGATGGCAGCCCGATGCCTTCCTTAGGCATCGTGGCTGCTATCCCTGCGAGCCTGTGAGATCTAGCCCCCTGGATCTCACAGGAAGCAGGCTGTAAGTGTATTACACTGGGAATACACTTACAGCCAATGCATTACAATGCAGAAGCATTGTAATGCATTGTAAAGGGGATCAGACCCCTAAAAGTGGAAAAAAGTGAAAAAAAAAGTAAAGTTAAAAAATAAAGAAGTAAAGTTAAAGTAAAGAAAAAAAAAATAAAAGTTTCAAGTAAAAAAAAAGCGCACTTTTCCCAAAATAAAGTTTAAAAAAATTGTAGAAAAAAAGGGAAAAAAAGAAAAGTATACATATTAGGTATTGCCATGTCCGTATCGACCAGCTCAAAAAATATAGCTCTCAGAAAATGGCAACACAAAAAAAAAGACTTTATTCTGTTCAAAAATGCATCTAATCTGTTAAACTTTCCAAAAATGAAAATGTTAGACATATTTGGTATCGTCGCATCCGTAACAACCTGCTCTATAAAAATATTACATGAGATGGCCCCGCAGGTGAATGCTGTAAAAAATTTTTAAAAAAACTATGCCAAAACAGCCATTTTTTCCCTCTTTTCTCACAAAAAGTGTAATAGTAGGCGATTAAAAAGGCTTATTTAACCCAAAGTGGTACCAATCAAACCGTCATCTTGTCCCGCAAAAAATGAGACCCTACCTGAGACAATCGCACGAAAAATTAAAAAATAATATGGCTCTCTGAAAATAGCAACACACAATAAAGATGTTATTCTGTTCAAAAATAAATCTAATGTGTGGTCACTTGTTGATGGTTTCCACTCTAGGGGTACGTCAGGGTCTCTCAATTACAAAATGGTGCCTAAAAACCATTCTAGCAAAATCTGCCTCCAAAATCCATATGGCGCTCCTTTCCTTCTGACCACTGCCACAAACCCATAGAGACGTTTACCACAATATATGGGGTATTTCTGTAAACTGCAGAATCAGAGTGATGTATATTGAGGTTTAGTTTACTGTTAACCCTTGCTGTGTTGCAAGAAAAAAAATTATTAACGTGAATAATCTACCAAAAAAGTGAAATTTTGAAATTTCACCTCCATATTCCTTTAATTCTTGTGGAACACCTCAAGGGTTAAAGTTTAACAGCAGTTTTTTATAATTTGAGGGGTGTAGTTTCTAAAATCGGGTCATTTGTAGGTGGGTTTCATTATGTAAGCCCCTCAAAATCACTTTATATCTGAATTGGTGCTTAAAAAAATGGTTTTGGAAATTTTGTTGAAAATTTGAAAAATGGCTTCTAAACTCCTAAGTTTTCTAACGTCTGAAAAAAGTAAAATGACATTTATAAAATGATGCCAACATAAAGTAGACATATGGGGAATGTAAAATAATTATTTTTGGAGGTATTACTATGTATTTTGAAAGTAGAGAAATTGAAATTTGGAAATTATTCAAAATTTTTGCTAAATTTGGTATTTTTTTTTTTATAAATAAAAATGAAATATTTTGCCACAAATGTACTACTGTCGTGAAGCACAATATGTGACAGGAAAACAATCTCAGAATGGCCTGGATAAGTAAAA
>ONZH01012254.1:0-27421 GCA_900303285.1 Rhinella marina
TTCTGTGGTTATTTGTGCTAAATAAAAGTTAAATAAACACAAAAAAAAACAAAAATTGATCTGTTCCTGTGCCTGATCCACCCAAGTTGAATCTGTCCCATCATGAGAAATTCCCCCCAAGGAGTCCCCACTGTAACTTGCTTCCCATACAACTACCTCAACCCCCGACACCTGTGTCTCGCTATTGTCCACCACCTCCTCAGACAACACTGGTAAATCCCCACTGTCAGCACACGGAGACAGCAAAAGGTCTTGCGAATTGGGGCAGAGAATGTTCTGGGGTAGCACATCAGAGAAGGGGTGACTACGGGGTTCCAGGGAGTACGTGACCACATGCAATCTCCATCTAAAAAGTCATACTGAGGCTCACCACCATGCTTTACACTGCAATCTTATTACTGATGCTCACCAACATGCTTTACACTGCAATCTTATTGAAAGACAGACAATCAGGGGTTCACCGCCAGGTTGTCAGGCAGCATTTTTAAGTGGGTCACCATTACCGTGTCCCTGAAAATTGCCTTGGGGTCATCCCCAGACTATTTTTATGAAAGGCCATGGGGTTCTATACACACAGTGCTGACGGAAGCCCATCAGCCTTTCTAAACACAATTGAATCTGTCCCATCATGATAAAGTCCCCCCAAGGAGTCCCCAATCTAACTTGCTTCACTTTCAACTACCTCACCCCCGACACCTGTGTCTCGCCATTGTCCACCACCTCCTCAGACAACACTGGTAAATCCCCACTGTCAGCACACGGAGACTGCAAATGGTCTTGCGAATTGGGGCAGAGAATGTTCTGGGGTAGCACATCAGAGAAGGGGTGACTACGGGGTTCCAGGGAGTACGTGACCACATGCAATCTCCATCTAAAAAGTCATACTGAGGCTCACCACCATGCTTTACACTGCAATCTTATTACTGAGGCTCACCACCATGCTTTACACTGCAATCTTATTGAAAGACAGACAATCAGGGGTTCACCGCCAGGTTGTCAGGCAGCATTTTTAAGTGGGTCACCATTACCGTGTCCCTGAAAATTGCCTTGGGGGTCATCCCCAGACTATTGGCCAGATTTAGAAAAAATGGTGCAATTAGGGAACCTCAGAGGCATCCCTACATGCTGCCCCTGTCCATTTCCGTGGTGTTTCCATCATTTTCTGAGGTTTCCAGGTTTTCACCCAGCCTTCCCTAGGCAGAGCCCCGGTCCCCTGCAAAAAATGCTCGAGTCTCCCATTGACTTCAATGGGGTTCGTTATTCGAAACCAGCACCCGAGCATTGGGAAAAGTTCGACTCGAATAACGAGCACCCGAGCATTTTAGTGCTCGCTCATCTCTAGTTATTATTTATTACTAAAATATTCTTGTAAAACCTGTGTTTTGAGTGTTTTGTTAACCCTTTAACACCTTCCTGACAGTCTGAAGAAGACAGGGATGTAAGTTTAGGCCAAAGACCGAAAAAATTGTCACACGGCCACAGCGGTGTCTGCCGGCCGAAGTATTAATAAATTACGCACACTCCGGTTCACTGATTACAATTTACAGTAAAAGTTGTTTGGACAACAAGCCTGTACATTCTGCCTTGTAACATAGGCAGTGCAAATTATATATGAGCTTTTCATGGCTGCCCCGGCCAGTAGTAGTAGGGGACGGGGTATATTAGCAGAGAGTGATTGGTAAATACAACAAACTGCGGTGGAGTATAACAATCTCCGCTAATGTAACTTGTTTTTTGGAGGGGGAGTAGTAAAGGCTGAGGCTCCAAAACAAATTTAAGAATACTAAATAGAACTATTAGTAACGGTAACAACAGCTACTCTCCTGCTAAGTGTAGAAAACGGAGGCGGAGGTAGACAACAGTGTTTGGTTTTTAAAAGAGTTTTGGTTTGGAGACTTCGGGTTCGCATAGCCCATGACATGAGACAAGACGTTTGACAGTAACGTTATGGGCCAGCTGACAGCAACAGTGGAAAGACACTCAGACTATTCTGCCCTGCAAGGCCTGATCTAATCAGCAGCCTCAGCAAGAGGAGTAGGAAATTTGGAGGTAACCCAGCCTTTATTCATTTTTATAAAGGTGTTTTTTTGAACACTGCCAGGTGACAATTTTGCCCTTTTGGGTATCACCACCCCTCCAGCGGCACTAAAAACCCTCTCTGACATCACACTTGAGGCTGGGCAGGAAAGAAGCCCTAGTGCATAGTGGGACAGTTTTGGCCACTGTTGTAATCTGCCTGCCCAGAAGTCCAGGGGGTCTGAGAAGAGGCTTTGCGAGGCAGACTGCAGGTACGTCTGAACCTGCTCATTGAGGCGGGTGATCTGGGACTGCTCACTTGGCTGCAGCTGTTGGGAGGCAGAGAAAAATTGCTGCATCATACTACAGTAATTAGGCTTAACTGGCTGCTGCTGGTTGTGGCAGGAGGTGGATGACTCTGCCGGCCCTCCTTCTCAGACACGCTGGCAGCAGGCTGGGGCTGGCTGAAACCTGTGGCCAGGTTACTACATAGCTTCTCCCGCAATTATGGTAATTTCTTCTCCCTTTCTGGTGGAGGAAAACAATCCCCCATGTTGGATTGATACCGTGGGTCCAGAAGCATCGCCAGCCAGTATTCGTCTGTCTGCCTTATTTTTAGGATACGCCTGTCGCTCCGTAAGCATGTGAGCATACAGCTCGCCATCCTGGCCAGCGTGCCCGAGGAGCCAGTTCTTTCCATCCATCTCAGCCTCTCTCATTGTCAGCCTCCAGACCCTCCAGCCGTGTCTCCTCCTCCTGGTCAACATCGTCATCCTCATTAAAATCCTCCTCCCCCCCCCCCCTCCTCTAACTGAAGCTCCTCATCCTGATCCTCCTCCTGCTCCGCAAGGGAACTTTGGCGTTGGGGCTCCCCTACAGTGACAGCATGGTGTGCAGACAGATGGCCAGGATTTCCTTCCCCCATTGCCCCCTGCTGCATGAGCGTCAGTGTCTCTTTCAGCACAAATATTAGTGAAATTACGTCGTTCACACCGCAGCTGTCCCGGCTGACCAATTTTGTGGCTTCTTCAAAGGGCCTTAGTACAGTGGAGGCATCTCGGACCAGCCTCCACTGCTGGAAATCAAAGCCACACCTACTCTCTATGGTGGAAGATTCTGGCTGCTGCTGGACAAAATCGTCCACTGCTCTACAATGCTCAAGGAGCCGCTGCAACATATGAAGAGTGGAATTCCACCAGGTCGGCACGTCACCTATTAAGCGTTGTGGCGGAAGACCGTTTTGTCGCTGCAGTTCCAGCAAAGCGTTGCGAGATACATATGAACGGCTCAAATGAGTGCAAAGCTTCCGCGACTTTGCCAGAACTGTGCGCAGGCCAGTGAATGTTTTGAGAAATCTCTGCACCACTAGATTTAGGACATGTGCCATACAGGGAGCATGCGTGAATTGACCCAGGTTTAGCGCTGCCACTATATTTGTCCCATTGTCACTCACTACCTTGCCCACTTCCAGCTGGCGTGGAGACAGCCAGTGCGCTATTTGCTGCTTAATGTAATGCAGCAAGCGCTGGCCTGTGTGGCTGCTACTGCCAAGACAAACTAAGTCTAACACTGCATGGCAGCGTTTCACCTGGCACATATGATATGAAAGAGGGGGGTTAACTCTCTGCCCTGGCGCTCCAGCAGGCGGACTGCCCGTGGAGGTGGAAGCAGATAGTTGTTGGGTGGTCTGCTGCAATCCTGGCTGGAAAGCATGTGGAGGTGCCAACAGCAATTGGCCCGCTTGCTGGGGGGTTCCTGACTCGTTGACACTAAATACATTCAGCCTGTGGGCAGTAAAGGACATGTATTGCCCCTGGCCGTAAGCACTGCTCCAGGTGTCCACCATGACGTGCACGGTGCTGCAGAGAGACAGCTGCAGGGAGCATCCTATATTGTCAGCCACGTGGGAGTAAAGGGCAGGGATAGCTTTTTTGGCGAAGAAATGCCAATGTGGCTGAGCCCAAGCCATTAGCTCCCTAAAAGCTGGGCAGTTAACCAGCTGGTATGGCAGAGACTGCACAGCCAGCAACTTTGTCAGGCGACCATTCAGTTTGCGCACTGTTGGATTACTTGTGGCGTAAAACTGCCTCCTGGCCACGCACTCGGCAATGGACGGCTGCCGAATAAGAGGAGGTGGAGACATGTACTCAGTGGGCGATGAGGTGGATGTACTAGTTACACCCCTGGATGCGGGCTGAGCTACGGCCATGGATGCGGCCTCTCTGACAGAAGGGTCTTCGGGAGAAGTAACCAGCTCTTCAATATTAATGGGCTGCTCTAAATTTCCAGCATGTTGCCACTTCAGATGGTTCCACAGAGCAGTGGTCCCAATATTTGTGGCTTTCTGACGGCTCAATTTCTGTTTACACAAATTACACGTGGCCATACTGCTGTCCCCCGGCAGAGTGGTGAAATACTTCCACACACCTGACGTGCGCCCTCCACAGCTGGCCAAGCTTGTAGCCCTTGCACGCTTACACCCTGGTGTCGGCCCCACTATACTTGGGGTCTCGCTAGTTCCCAAGGAAGGACTGGCCCTGGGCCTAACTTGCCTCTGCCCTCTGTTGCTGCCACAACTACTACTACCACCCTCCTCCTCGGAGATCAAACCCTCCTCACCAGCCCGATCCGCCTCCCAGGTCCTTCGTTCTAACACATCAGATTCATCATCAGACTCCTACACACCACTTTTTTTCTGACTGCAAATTAGGCTGTTCATCACCAGCCTCCAATTCCAGGCAGTCCAAACTCTGACTGCCCTCTATGAAATCCTCAGGGAGGCTGTCCTCTATAACCGCCAGATTGTGCAGAGGGGTTTGGTGGCCTTTTATTTTATGAATTGCAGAAGGGACACCACTAGGAGGGAGCACTGAAGCCCGAGAGATGGCACAAAATGACAGGTTTTCCTGGAGCGGAATGGTGGAGCAGGATGAGTCTGACCCCTGGCTACATATGGATACTGTATCAGCAGAGACTGAGATGAGCGTGCCATCCACTCCACTACCTCATCCACTTTCTCCTCCACTACAATTTTGCGCCTTGATGGGTTAGCCTGGTGGAACAGTGGCCAACTATTATGAATTACAGAAGTAGAAGCTCCGGCTACAGGTCCTTTGGAACTGCTATCCTGTGCCACCTTCTCCCTTTTTTTTAGAGCTCGAGGTCTGGCTGGAAATGGACCTTTTTTGCTTATCCATTCCAGACATTTTTCACTTCACTCTGTGGCCCTGCAGCTGGTCTTTGTCTTTATCCCTGTTTCTCTCCCTGTATCTCTCCCTATCTCTCTCCCTGTCTCTCTCTCCCTGCCTGATTAATTACTAGCCCTGCACTTGCCCTGCAGTATCCCTGATGTGTAATATGGATTCCCTGAACAATTACACCCCAATTTTAACAACAGCTCTCAGTGTCTCAGAACTTCACACACAGTGCTTCTGCTCGTCTCAGCAGTCACAGCAGAAGTGATGCATCACTGGCTTACCGAGCCTGAGCCAATCAGAGCAAGCCCTGCCCACTAGGTCAGGTGACCGTTTTTTTCCAGGGCTTTTGCGCATGAATAACAAACTAACAGTAAAAGTTTGCTAATTACTGGTATTCATACGCAACAGCGTATAGAGTAACATATACGTAGCATTAGCGTACAATTTATCGGACAAGAACGTAGCGAATGCGTAGAAAGCCGGAGCGAATCACCTAATATTCAGATTTGCTTCGCAGCTGAAAATTTCCAAGATTCGATGCGAATCGACGAATAGATTTGCTCATCTCTAGTATGTAAGTTATTAGTAACAGAACTGAAACGTTATTAAATAAAAATCTGCAAATTGTATGAGAGAGTTCACATCAACATTTTATTTTCTGTTCTTCTGATTAATCAGAACAGGAAAAAAAACAAGATCCTGTAAAGAAAACAGATCTCAGATGGAAATGACTTAAACGGATGCCAAATTTGACGTACAGCACTTATGCATGAGAGTTCGGCTGGCTTTGCCAAACACTCGGCTGTCAGTCACAAGAGAGGGGGCAGGGAAGGAGGCTGCTACCCCCTTGATTTCAAGCATCACTGGAAAATAGTACACACAGGGGATAAAAAACATTTTTTCATTCTTTTACTGCATTTGACTGCAGGAGGAAAATCATCATTAGAAACCTATTACTGGCTACTTGAAGATATTGCTTGCGATTTGGGGTGGTTTTTGCTGCTGACAGGTTCCCTTTAAGTAGAAGCATGCAATGGTGAGTTCTTCGCCTCAAACAATTTATTGAAACAAAAGCCAACAAGAGTGGTAGGTATACCCCTCACAAAAAAATGTCAATATTTCAATAATTTGTCATGTGGCCTTGAGCATCAATTACAGCTTGACAACGACGTCTCATACTGTTCACAAGTTGAGTTATTGTCTGCTGAGGCATAGCATCCCAATCTTTTTGAAGGGTGGCCCTCAGGTCATTGAGGTTCTGGGGTGCAGAGTTATGAGCCTCTACATGGTGACTCAGTTGATCCCATAAGTTTTCAATGGGATTCAGGTCTGGAGAAAGTACAGGCTACTCCATTTGAGGTACATCTGTTTCCCTAATAATGCGACATCCATGAGCTGGCGCATTGTCATCCATGAAGATGAAATTAGGCCTATGTTGTTCATGCAGAAGAACAATGACTGAATTAATGATGGTATTCAAGTAGTATGGGCTTGTCACTGTACCATTCACAAAGTGTAGCCCACAATGTAACAGCACCACTACCGTCTAGTAACAAAAGTGGCTGATGTATAGCACTCCCCTTATGGCGGCCATCATTTCCACCCAGCGTGAATTAAGTTTCATCAGTGAACAGCACAGAGGCCTACTGGTCCCTCATCCAGAGTAGATGCTCCCTGGGCCATGCAAGATGATAACTCATGTGCTGGTGGTGTAGTCAGTACTCTTGCAGGTCATTTACGCTGATGTAAATGGTTTCAAATGGTCTGACATGACACTTGTGGGTGCCTCTCGCCTCCACTAAATGTGCCTGGAGTTGTATGGCATTCATCATCCGGTTCCGCAGGGCATTGTTCACAAAGAAGCGGTCATCACTGTGGGATGTGGCCAAAGCAAGTCCACTTCTATGCCTTTCTGTGACTGTTCCAGTCTCCCCGTATCTCTGTGCAACCTGCTGATGACACTCCGTGACACTGTAAGCTCAGTGGCCACTTCTGTCTGAGAACATCCTGCTTGAAGCCTCGCAATAGCGAGGTACTGTTGATCAATTGTTAGGTGTTGTCTTGGTCTCATGATGTCAAAATGTGAACAGCATGATGAGGAAGACTGTTCAAATACCAATTCTAATTCAACCAGGAAACTTATTGGGCAATTTATGGATCAAACTCCTGTTGTGAATTTTGCCTTTGTTAGAGAACAGCAAGTTGTGCAAAAAGTACTGAAACACTGAATGGTTGTACATGTGCATTCACATTAAGTTCACTTGTAAAGGTTAGAGTGCATTTTAGGCTCATCCTGAAATTTCACCCACAAATAGAGATGAGCGAATCATTGAAAATTCGCTTTGGCGAATGTTCGACAAATTTTTGACAAGATTCGGTCTTAATAAGAATTTATTCTGTCTCATTTACGTTAAAAAATAATCGTTGTTTTGCAAACATTCCTACACAGATTACAAACATACAGTCAGCGTTGTTAAAAGTACGCAATACGTAAGCATTAGCGTACAAAAGTGCGTACGAATAGCGTACTATTGACTCGCGATTGCGTCATTCGCACAAGGCTAGGCCGCGGCGTACAGTCCTCAGAGGCAGTCCATATGAGGTAGAAAAGTAAGGTGCTCACTGCTAGCTATCCAGCTAAGTGCATAATTTACTAAAAACATCGTACAATAAGTGCATAATAGGACACATTGCAGTACTGGAAAAAGAATACATGCAATGGGCTAAAGTACTTGAATGTTGCTGAACCTGTAAAAATATTATTGCTAAAATACAGCAAAGACAGTATGCAAACATTTTAGTGCAATTTCACATTTGCAAGCATAAAAGGCTCAGATATACGTTTGAGTCTCTCTTTATGGCTTCTTTATAATAAAACACTTGAACACAGTCCAAAATTCAATTGTAATCCATGTGAGGTAATTTTGTAATCCAAACAGGTAACGTGTAATCCACATGGATAATAAAAAATAGCAGCAAATAGAGAACCCACTTTGCAAAGGGGGCTCCCAAATAATCTGACGGGGGGGGGGGCTGGGAGGGAAATAGGCGCGCTCAGGTGCAAATGGAAATTTTCTGCAGAATGGGGGGGGGGGAATCCTGACAAGCCATGTCCATCTGGATGAGAGTCAAACAGGGGGCAATACAAACTAAACAAACAAAAAAGTGCCAACTAGCTCTCACCCGTCAGGTGCAGTCCATGGTGTGGCTCCCATAGGTCCTCTTGAAGTGTCCTTGAGACAGTCAGTAGTTGGGTCCCTTAGATGAGGGACCTGAAGTCCTCCTCGCTTGAGCTGCTACTGAAGGACATCAGAGGACGCTCCTGCCTCTTGTAGGCCACGCTCGCTGCCGTGGTGGAACTCCACTGCCCTCTTCTTCAGGAAGTCGGACTTGACCGGGTCCAGGTGGTGGTCACGCTGGTGAGCGCTGCAGCCACTTGCGCTTTTCCGGATACCTCTGCTGGGACAGCAGGGGTAAGGACTTCTGGTTGCAGCGGTTCTGGCAAGGTTGCATCCAGGGAAGAAGCCCCAGCTCCCCTGGTTGCTGCTGGCTTCGTTTTCCACGGTAGTTGGTATTGGTGGATCACCGTGGATTGAAATGTAAATAATGAAGTCGTCAGCTGACCCAGCTGAAAGGACTGTGATGGTGGTGGTGGCAGTCCAGGTATCAGAGGTTCTGGCTGTGGCTGTGACTTTTCCCTGAACCGGAGGATGCCATCTGTTGACTCTTGAAGGCAGTGCACCCGTACTTCGCCTGGTGGTTCCTCCTGCCAAACTTCAGGTGGTGATGTTGGGACCAGGGGCTTAGATAATAGGGTAACCCCGGTAGTGAAGGGGCCTTTCAGGGACGCCATGGCGGTGTACTCCACCTGATCCCCCACATACAGGCTGTGACGAGGCTAGGGGCAGGTACAGCCATTTAACTGACCTGCAGCCCACAAAGTACTCCTTGCCGTCCTCGTCATCTGCCAGGAAGCCAGAGCCTCACTTGACCAAAAACCACAGGACAGTTCCCTTTCAGTGCTTCGATTTAGGATCTCCTGGCCCAGTCTTCCATGGTATTCATGTAGTCCCAGAGGGTCTGCACGTGGGCCCTCACCCATGCTGGCACAATCGGGTTCTGCCTTATGGAAGGTGTTGTTGATCTCCTCCTGGGCGGCGAAGTGGACGCTTCAGCCGCCTCCGCCGCACCAGCCACAGCACCAATCGCCTCACGATGCATAGCAACATCAGCAGCCAGTAAGGAGAATAGGGGCACTGAAGCTGGGTTTCTCCTCTTGAGTTTAGAGTGTGACACCCTGATGTCTGGAGCGGGCAGTGGTTCAGGGAACTCGTTCCCAAAGACCATCTGGTTCCAGTTCGGACGCAGCTCTTTAGCCATGCTTGCTACTACTGATGAGTGTTCAGCGCTGGTCTAAACTGGTTTAGAGGAGGGTGGAGTACTTAGGGAGGAGTCTTCACTCCCTATACATGCAAATAGTTAGATCCCGGTGGGCCGGGCTGGTTTTTTCCAGTTCTGAGGGGGGCGTATCTTCACTTTCCCGCTCTTGCGGGAGTGTTTCCAGCTTCACGACAAATGCGTTCGTTTCGTACGTAGCGTACGTATCGTACGTATCATTAGCGTTCAAAATTTTACGAAAATTTACAAATACAACGCGAATCCGCAAAAATCCAAATCCGGATTCGCTTCGGAGTAAAAAATTTGTAAGATTCGATACGAATCTACGAAGTGGTAAATAGATTCGTTCATTTCTACCCACAAGCCAAATATTTCAAACTTTTTTGGGAGTAGTTTTTGTTGCTTTCACTTTGACATTACTAATGCTTGTTTGGTATTAAAGTGTTTTTGAGATTTTGATACCAATGACTTATCCTCAGGATAGGTCACCAGTATCAGATCGGTGGGGGTCAGACACCCGAGATCCCAGTCAATCAACTGCTTGAGAAGGCACTGGTATCATCAGTATCAAAATCACAGAAAACCCCTATAACAATCTTGAAAAGGGTTGGATACAGTCCTAGGAGGCCTCAGAGTGTCATACTCAACTTTTTCAGGGCAATCTGAGCACTTTCATTTTTGGTTGAATTTATTCAGACCAGAATCAAACCTGATGACTGATTTGTGTGAATGGGACTCACATTTCAAGAAATTTGCATATATCCAAATGTTGAGAATTTAATGTTATTTTATATTTTGCATAGAAAAAGTCAGTAAATCTAAGATGCATTTTGTCCATGTTATCTGCAAACTGCACAAGTATCCATTGATGTTAATGTGTTTATTGAAACATACATATTTTTCCATTGACCATGGGTCGGTGGACAAACAGAAGCATGCAATACTTTGGTCTATTTTGCAGACCAAACATGCTTGATAAAGGCAGTTTTCCTGCTGAAGCGTTGCAATTTCTTTTGTGGTAGATGTACCCGTCACTATATTAAATAAACAACCCTTGATAAAATGTAACTTTTATTCTAGACGTTAAAAATATAACAAAAAACCCTCATAAACAATTAAAATAGAGAGATTATGTACTATAATGATAATGATCACCACAAACTTGGGGGCGGGTATATAGCGCATGTTGATGGAAACCGGTACGACTTTGTCCTTAGTTCGTTTTACTCACAATTTGTTGATTTGGTAATGTTCAGTAGAAAATACATGGTCGTGATCTTCCTCCTGTTTTCCTGTGGTGTCCCTTTTTCTGTCCCTGCCTACAGGCAGAGGACCCGCCCGACAAGTGCGACCCCATCTCTCGGTGGCTAAGCCCTAAATCCATCCTGTTGTGGTGATCCTATTTTCTAACACAATTAAAAACGTTCTGATGCATACATTTCCCCAACAAGAAAGCTGGATGGTCAGGGGACCAAAAAGATCTAGAGAAGGTAGTGGTACCATCCAGTGACATTGGCACCCTAGATGAGAGGTGCTACAAAGATGCTGGCACTGAAGATGTTAAGTGTCCGCCACTGTTGGATTGCACTCTTTAAAAACCTCCTCCTTCCCTTCCCTTGATTCCCTGAACTTCCCTTTGTGCATTCCATCCTGGCAACACATTTCATGGCCTACAGTCATGGTCAAAAGTTTTGAGAATGATACAAATATTAATTTTTACAAAGTCTACTGCTTCAGTTTTTATAATGGCAATTTGCATATACTCCAGAATGTTATAAAGAGTGATCAGCTTAACAGCAATTAATTGTAAAGTCAATATTTGCCTAGAAAATGAACTTTATCCCCCAAAACACATTTCAACATCATTGCAGCCCTGCCTTAAAAGGACCAGCTAACATCGTTTCAGTGATTGCTCCATTAACACAGGTGTGGGTGTTGATGAGGACAGGGCTGGAGATCAATCTGTCATGATTAAGTAAGAATGACACCACTGGACACTTTAAAAGGAGGCTGGTGCTTGGCATCATTGTTTCTCTTCTGTTAACCATGGTTATCTCTAAAGAAACACGTGCAGTCATCATTGCACTGCACAAAAATGGCCTAACAGGGAAGAGTATCGCAGCTAGAAAGATTGCACCTCAGTCAACAATCTATCGCATCATCAAGAACTTCAAGGAGAGAGGTTCCATTGTTGCCAAAAAGGCTCCAGGGCGCCCAAGAAAGACCAGCAAGCTCCAGGACCGTCTCTTAAAAGTGTTTCAGCTGCGGGATCGGGCTACCAGCAGTGCAGAGCTTGCTCAGGAATGGCAGCAGGCAGGTGTGAGTGCATCTGCACGCACTGTGAGGCGGAGACTCTTGGAGCAAGGCCTGGTCTCAAGGAGGGCAGCAAAGAAGCCACTTCTCTCCAGAAAAACATCAGGGACAGACTGATATTCTGCAAAAGGTACAGGGAGTGGACTGCTGAGGACTGGGGTAAAGTCATTTTCTCTGATGAATCCCCTTTTCGATTGTTTGGGACATCTGGAAAACAGCTTATTCGGAGAAGACGAGGTGAGCGCTACCACCAGTCTTGTCTCATGCCAACTGTAAAGCATCCTGAAACCATTCATGTGTGAGGTTGCTTCTCAGTCAAGGGAATCGGCTCTCTCACAGTCTTGCCTAAAAACACAGCCATGAATAAAGAATAGTACCAGAATGTCCTCCGAGAGCAACTTCTCCCAACCGTCCAAGAGCAGTTTGGCGATCAACAATGCCTTTTCCAGCATGATGGAGCACCTTGCTATAAAGCAAAGGTGATAACTAAATGGCTCAGGGAACAAAACATAGAGATTTTGGGTCCATGGCCTGGAAAGTCCCCAGATCTTAATCCCATTGAGAACTTGTGGTCAATCATCAAGAGACGGGTGGACAAACAAAAACCTACAAATTCTGACAAAATGCAAGCATTGATTGTGCAAGAATGGACTGCTATCAGTCAGGATTTGGTCCAGAAGTTGATTGAGAGCATGCCAGGGAGAATTGCAGAGGTCCTGAAGAAGAAGGGTCAACACTGCAAATATTGACTTGCTGCATTAACTCATTCTAACTGTCAATATAAGCTTTTGTTACTCATAATATGATTGCAATTATATTTCTGTATGTGATAAAAACATCTGACAAACACACATAAAAACCAGAGGGCAGCAGATCATGTGAAAATATAATATTTGTGTCATTCTCAAAAGTTTTGGCCATGACAGTATAAAGCAGGCCCTAATGTTTTTTATATTTGACCCAGGACTATGTACCTGCTATATAAAAGGTTTGGAGGAACATTTGGAGCCTGCAATGCCCTGATCTGTTTATTTTGAATTATCCGGATCATTCGTTAATTATTTAGTTAATTCTACACTGTTGTTGCTGATATAGATATGTTTCTTTTTTTAAGATTTGACTCAAATAGTAGATGTCACCACTTTCTAAAATGAAGCTTAGATGAAAATGGTTTGGCTTAAGCAGTTATGGATGTGAGAAAGTCATGAAAACATATACAGATCATCATAATTTACTATAAAAATTTGGAATGCTGACCAGTGCTGAAATTAGTTAGGACATTTGGTATTATGAATTTATCAGCCCAACACAATTTTTTTTTTAAAAAAATGCACAGCCTGAGAATATTCTGGATAGAATCACTTTGTGAGACATGTTAGTACTGCTTCTGTATTATTGCATTTATACCCATCATCCTTCAGTCAGGACCCAAAAATTCATGTTTCCTTTTTTTTTTGTCTGGCCTGTTGAAATTTTAATGACTATAAATGACCGCTTAAAATAGAAGTGAATAGTCTACATGTATCACTGATGTCTTATAAATAACTCTGACTTGGGAAAAGAGAGTGCATAAAAAAAAGAGAGGTTCTTAGCAAAAAGGTCACCTGAGTGTGACATATGAGCTTACAGAATTTGATCACAGCCTAAACTTATGCAATATAAATTAATAAAATATTACTGTCCTGAATATAACTTAGCACTCACGGGGTACTGCTGCATCTCTATGTTTGCTTCTGCATTTAAGTCACAGAACCTGCCCAGTTGTTCACTTTGGTAAGAGGTGCTTGGGGGACATATGGGGGTGTTGACTGCCTCCATTTTGGTCATGCAGTGTTCCCATAGGCCCAAGGTTTTATTGTTAAATAGAATAAAGCCTTTTCCTACAGATACTGAAAGTATTAAGTGCATGATAGGCCTGGTGCTGTCTACCCAACTCGGGCCCCTCCCTCCATTTTAGTCTTCTTTTTTTTCTGTATGAAGAGGTTGCGGTGCTTTGTGAGCGCACACAGTCTCTTCCTAGGTCATATCATGACATCACATTCATTGTTCACATGACCTAGGTGCAGTTCAGTCTCATCTGAGTGATTGGCACTGAGCTGCAATACCAAGCACATTGCTATCAAATGGACAACACTGTGCCTGGTAAGGAGCAAAGAGGCTGCAGCGCTCACTGGAACATTGTAGTCTCCTCAAACAACTGATTGGTAGGAGTCTGACCTCCACCATCTCATAGAAGTTACCTGCAGTCCTATGTAACAACCCACATAACACAGTGAATTATTGTGTTATGAGGAGTGTTACATAGAACTGCAGGGGACATCTACTACATGATCTGCACATAGAAAGTTATCACTGTTATCTGGGCTGTTACATAGGACTGCAGGTAACATCTACAAATTAAAATTTTAATTGCCAAATTTAAAATACATATGATTATGATAAAAAGACTTTGAGGAGAAGATGAGCTGCAGGTCACAGTAGTGAGTCAGCTCTACATATAGGAGAATACAGCACCACATACCTGTTACATCCAGTGATATCTCCTGTCATATAGATCTTCTCTTTTCTCTTCTCCTCCGTTTGACCCAGACCGCCATGACTAATTATTTCAGCCGCATCTTGTCTCTACAGAGTTTGTTACACAGACATGTTAGATTTCTCATAATTGGGGTCATTTATCAAACTGGTGTAAAGTAGAAATGCCAGTAATTATAATAACACCCTATATTGTGCTCCAGGTAACAATCACTGTATACTGTCCCCAAAAATAATGTTCCCTAATATGTCCCTGTAATAGAAATGCCCCTACAGTGCCTCCTCAATAGCAATGCCCCCACACTGCCCCATATAGTAATTTCCCCCACACTACCCCCATATAGTAATTTCCCACACACTGCCCCATATAGTAATTTCCCCAACACTTCCCCACATATAGTAATTTCCCCCACACTGCCCCATGAAGTAATTTGCCCCCACACTGCCCCATGAAGTAATTTGCCCCATTTAAGAATTTGCCCCCACCAGATCCCCCATGAAGTGATTTGCCCCCACACTGCCCTCATGTAATCATTTGCCCCCACAGTAATATGTCCTCCTCTGCCCCCCAAAGTTGTCACACAGAAAAAAAACAAAAGCTAATACTTAACTGTGTCTGGGATAATGAGACAATCACACATACTTCACTGTCCTGTGTCCTGGCACAGTCGTGCGATGATATTATCATGCACGCCTGTGCCAGAATTTTACTACCACAAAGGCATCAGGCCTACTAGGCCTGAAGCCTATGGCAGTGATCGGCGGCGGGGCAGGAAACTATGTGCTCCCCTGTACCGCCGCACCATGTGGGCATTCGGCGTTGGGCACCCCAGCAATGCTGAGACCGAGGCTGCCGACCCGAACACCCCTATCCAATCGATGATTGCCACCAGCTAATATCCACAGTAACTGCAGTGTGCAGCATGGACAGCAGCTAGAAAGGCTAGGAGTGACTCAGTAAGGTCCAAGTGGGTTGTCACAGGTATCTGGAGCCATGTTGGCTGTAGTGCACTGCTGGAGGGTACATGAGGGAAGATCCATAGAGCAAAAACAACTATCGAGATGGTCACACAGATGCTCAATTAGGTTCAAGTCTGGGGAATTAGGGGGCTAGAGTAGTACTTGGAAGTCTCTTGTCATGCTCTTCCAACCAATGTCAGACATTTCTAGCTACGTGACATATCGCATTGTCTTTCGGGAAGATCCCATCCGCCCCCAGAAAGACAACCAACAGGTATGGGTGTAAGTGATCTGCAAGGATGGACTCATACCAAAATCAGTTGAGTGCATTTCACAAGGATAACTAGGCCCAGAAAGTGTCAGGAAAACATTTACCAGACCATAATGTGGCACCACTAGCTTGTGTTCTTCCAGCCATGGTTGCAGGGTATTTGTTCTCTGATGTTTCTCACCTGACATGCCAATGTCTATTCATTCAATGAAGGAGAAAATGTGACTCTTCAGAGAAGCCAAACCTCTGATAAATCACCCCTTTTACCCATGACAGCAACAAGGGATCTGTGTGCAGACAGCCTATCACACACCTTATATACCCACTAAGCTAGCTCATGATACCTGACTTCCTTCATGAGCTACATGCTGACGACTTTAAAAGTAAAAATTGATCATAATTCTGTGATTCAACAGTGTAAAATAATACACATATTACATATATCAAGTAATACAAATATGACATCTCTCTTTCTCTCTCTCTCTTCTGTCTTCTCCACCTTCCCTACTCTGGAAAAATTCTCCCAAATAAATCTGAATTTTTTTTTTGTATTTGGATTGAATTTTGATTCTAAAGAATCGATCATCTAAAATCCATTGGTATTGAAAGCTTTATGGACTATGCATTTTAATATAGTTGAAAAGGAAGGTACACTGGATAAATATATTCCATGATGACAGCAGCATACGTTTGCCCAAACATTTAAGATGGTACAAGGCACTACAAGCAATGTATCACAGAAGAGACAATTGGTCTAGAAGTGGTCAAAATAGCTTTCGGTGATGAAAGTTCTTTGTTTCTAGTCATTCCCTCTTAAACTAATTTTAAACCAAAGTTGAAAATAAATGCACTGAAATTTCAAAAGTTTACAAACTGAGCATACCCACTGAAATCTGCTCTAAAAACTAACAATATTGTGGGTGTGTGGATTTGATGGCTCTTTAATTACTTTGTTCACACAGTTTACTATGTGTTGAAATGATCTGCATTTCTTTTAACGGTAAGCTATTCACATTGGCTCGAATGCTTAAAGATGTATCATCAGAGTACTTGGATTTAATGAAATATTTTTTAACTTCATGATTATGCAGACTGTTTTCTGGATAGTACTCCTAGCCAAGAAAATAAATCACGTGCCATGCTCCTTAACCTCATCAAAGATGCATATCATGGAATTCAAACAAATTTGCAGAAACTCAGCCCTGATTTATTGCTGGGAGAATTTTTTCTCATCTGAAGAATTTGGATGTTTTTCTTTGCAAATAAAAATATCATTATACCATTCATATTTTCCATAGCTTACAATATACCGATGGGCAATCCAAACATGGCAGTAAAGTTGTTCCCTAGTCTAAGATTCAGCAGTGCGTCACCAGAGGACATGAGGAAATGTCATTCTTCTTTTTATCTCCCTCTTATAGGGATGAAAAATGAGAATTTGGAGGATGATGCTTAGTCAACTGAGAATGTTTATAACTACTGGAAATACAATCCCAGCATTTATTAATCAATTGCAGTTGCTTGCTTATCTGAAGGATCTCAAGCTGCTGAGTTGACTGGTATAGTGTAAATAGATCTTTTCTCAAAAATACTTCTAGTATCAGGAGGAAAAATAATATTTGTTTATGTAGCTATACTGGACATGGGCTCAAACTCACAAACTTGTCAACACAGGCACAGTTTCTCACTAGTGTTCAAAACTCATTTTCATGATCTTCTTGAATATAAGATGTTAGTGTTGGCTTTTGTACAAAAGATACATTTATGCTGGGAACAAATTCTGCCAAATGTATTCTTCATCTGCATTTCAAACAGCTCAATAGTGAAATAATTGCTATATCTCCATATACAAGTGTTTTGACAAGAGAAGGAAGTGTTAAAGTGATTTTAACCCCTTCCCGACTGCCATAAGGCTATATACGTCCTATCTGCACATGCCCTGTGCAGATGGGACGCATATAAACGTTTAGGCAGCGCTTTAATCCCAGCTCTGATCGCTGGGATTAAAGCTCCTGCAATCTAGCAGGAGCAGGTCGGGTTCTGGCTCAAAGACAGAGGGGAGACCCTGAGGAGAAGACAGGAGCGGTTTATTACTGCTTCTGCCTTCTCCTGTGCCGGAGGAGAGCAGTACCTGAGAGCATGCAGGAGGGAGCAGGAAGCAGCAGAGCCGCTTCCTGTTTTAGTCCCAGCAGGTCATGTGAGCGCCGGGTGTCTCGGTCTAAGAGCAGAGCTGCAGTGTCAGGAGACCCTGATCAGCTCTGCCTGTGTGTAATGATCCCACAGGGGGCTGTTTTCCCCTGTAACTGGGGCTCCTCTGGATACCCCAGTTACAGTGGAAACAGTGAAAAAAAAAGGGTTAAAAAAAAGTCAATGTCCTCCAGAGGTCTTTTAATGACCCCCTGGGGGACATATTATGTGCCAAAAATAAATTAATATATAAATAAAAAAACAATAATAAAAATACAAATAAAAAATGTAAAAAAAATAAAAATGCAGTCGCCAACGGTCACCATATTCTCCCCATTCAATAAAACCTATACATGTTATATATCAAAATGATCGTCATCAAAGAGGGAACCCATTGAAATAATTATTTTTTGTGTCAGTTTTAATATTTAAGAAACAAAAAGCTATAATTAAAAAAAAATACTTTTTTTTTATAAGAATTAGCAGTTTGCCTCAAATTAAACTTAAAAAAATATAAAAAAAATCTCTAAAAAAACATTCTAACCAAAAGTCCTAAGTGTCAGGTAAAAAAATTGCAAAAATTATTTTGGTAGTCAAATAAAAAAATTAGGGTCACTAAACCAACACGTGCACAAAATCACAAAAAGTTGCCAGGACATTCAGTCCATTTTTAGGCCCGGTCATGAAAGGGTTAAATTACCTTCCTTAATGGTTTATGTTTGAATGTGCTTTCTGTTCATGTTATTCTGCTTATACTTTTTATGTCTTTTAATTGCAGCAAGTCACCATATTCTCTAATGGATCTCTTTAAGACAATAGGAAGATACAATACTGTGCAAAAGGTTTAGGCAGGTGTGAAATAAATTCTGCAAAATGAAAAAAAAAAAACACCTTCAAAAATAGAGGTTTATTGTTATCCATTAACAAAATGCAAAGTGAATGAACAAAAGAGAAATTGTCACGGACAGAAACACTGGGATAAGGTGCACCCTGACTTATCCCAAATCTGTCCCTGCCTACTTGCCTCACCCTAGGCTAAGAGTCCTAGGGGGACAACTGGACGACAATCCCTACACTGTATAAGTGAGATGGGGAACGGAAGGACAAAGACAACGAGTAACCAAACACAATACGAATAGTCAGCTAAGCAAGGTCAAACCGGGAGCGTACGTCAGGAGCCAAGGGATAAGCAGAATCAAGGTCGAGGTCACAAGCAAAAGGTCTGGATACACAGTAAGGTCACAAGTCAAAACGCACAGCACTGCAAAGAAAGTAACTTCAATAACAGGCAACTTGTAAAGGCAGTTGCCATCTTAAATAGCCCACCCAGGATCATGTGATGTGGCCAGCATCACATGACCTGAGGCGGAGCAAGCTTCCAAAACAATAATGCAAAGTAGCCATCGTGATCACCACATGGCTAGAAACCCAAAAGAAAATTAACTGCTGAAGTGCTGGCTGACTTCAATTCCTACTGCTCGCTCTTAGGGGGACGGAGAGATCCGGCGGCACTGCATGGAGGTAACGCGTCGCTGGCCTCCCGTTACAGAAATCTAATTGCCATGAATGTTTGGTTTGACCACCCTTTGCTTTCAAAACAGCATCAGTTCTTCTAGATACACTTGCACACAGTGTAACGCCTCCCGGGGGTCCCAGGCGGCACACGCGTACTTACCGCTGCAGCCGGCGTTCTCGCTCTTTGCTGCCGTGATGTTTGTTGCTTGGTCAGTGTGAAGTCTTGTTCTCTTTTGCCCTGGGCTCCAGGTGCTGCATTTTATTAGGTCAGCTCCTTAATTGGTGCCTCCCCTTTCCTCCTGTCTGTAACTATATAAGTCCTCCTTGGACACTTACTCCTTGCCTGAGCGTTATACGTCATCCTGACTTGCGAAGGTTCCCATATTGCCTTAGTCCTGCTGTAGAGTTAACACTGTCTTGGCCTGCTGAAGTGTGAACACCGTTCTAGTCCAGCTGTAGTGTGAAAACCACCCCAGTCCTGCTGCAGTGCGAACATTGCCCTAGTCCTGCTGTTGTTTGAACACTACTATCCAGTGCCTGGCTTCCGTTCCTGGCTCCTGTTCGTGGTTCCTGTTCATGATTCCCGCCCCTGGCTGATCCTCTCCGGTCTGCTTCCAGTGCATTGCTGACTCCAGTCATCCTTCCACATCTCCTCCCTTGGTGTGTGTCTGTCCTGTGTATCTGTCTCTCTGGTGTTTTGCACCTTAGTACTCTGTCCGTCTGGCCAGCTGTCACGAGTATTGTCTCACCCCAAGAGGTAGCGACCTGGTGTACCTCCTCGGGAAAGCCTATCCCCACCATCAGGGGTACTGTGAAGAACGGGAGGTACACTTAGACAACGCCCTTAGGGGAAGACATTCTCGTGACACAGTGGATCCACATCCACTGATCTTGACAGTACGCTCAGGCCATGGATCCCGCTGGTCACTCCAAGCCTGCTGTATCGGATCTATTAAGTGAGATGAGACGTCAAAGTCAACGCCAGGATGTGTTAATGCAATTCATGCAAAATATTTCTGCCATCCCACCGATCCTATGATTGTCCAATTGATCTTCTACCAGGAACTACTCCCCCTCGTGGTCGAGTTTATCCACTCTCGCTTCCTGAGACCCAGGCGATGTCAGTCTACATCAAGGAGAATCTTGAGAGGGGATTTATCCGCAAGTCCACTTCGCCAGCTGGTGCAGGATTCTTCTTCGTCCAGAAGAAGGATGGATCTTTAAGACCTTGCATAGACTATCGGGGCCTTAATCAGATCACCATTAAGAATAAGTATCCGTTGCCATTGATCCCGGAACTCTTTGACAGAATTCGTGGAGCGAAGATCTTCTCCAAACTAGACCTGCGAGGGGCATATAATCTTGTCCGCATCCGAAAAGGAGACAAATGGAAGACCGCTTTTAACACTCGGGACGGTCATTACGAATATCTCGTCATGCCTTTTGGACTTTGCAATGCCCCAGCGGTCTTTCAGGAGTTTGTCAATGATGTTTTCCGGGACCTGCTTAATGTCTGTGTTGTGGTCTACTTGGAAGATATTCTCATCTTTTCTCCTGATCTGACCTCACATCGGAAACATGTCCGTCTTGTCCTGCGACGGCTCAGAGAGAACCGGCTATATGCGAAACTGGAGAAGTGCATTTTTGAGAAAAACTCTCTGCCGTTCCTTGGATTCGTTGTCTCTGATACCGGTCTGAAAATGGATCCAGACAAACTTAAAGCAGTGTTGAACTGGCCACGCCCCCAGGGTCTCCGAGCAATTCAGAGATTCTTGGGATTCGCCAACTTCTACCGCCAGTTCATTCATAGTTTCTCTTCTCTCACCGCCCCGATCTCTGCCCCGACCAAAAAGGGAGTGAACGCAAAAGTATGGACCCCGGAGGCAGAGGCGGCTTTCACCGAGTTAAAACAGGCTTTTACCTCTGCTCCTGTTCTTCATCATCCGGATGTCGCCAAGCAATTTTTCCTAGAGGTGGATGCCTCTTCCATTGGAGCTGGAGCAGTCCTATTGCAGAAGAACTCCAGAGGCAAGATGATTACCTGCGGTTTCTTCTCTAAACTCTTTTCTTCTGCTGAGAGGAACTATTCTATCGGGGACAGGGAACTCTTGGCCATTAAGTTGGCCTTGGAAGAATGGCGACATTTGCTGGAAGGTACACAACATCCTGTGGTGATTTACACGGACCACAAGAACCTGGTCTACCTCCAAACTGCACAACGCCTAAATCCTCGTCAAGCTAGATGGGCACTGTTCTTTTCTCGTTTCAACTTTGAGCTACACTTTCGCCCTGCTGAGAAGAATACCAAAGCAGATGCTCTTTCCCGGTCATTTGATTCTTCTGATCAGCAAGAGGAACCCCAGTATATTATTGATCCGCGTGGCTCCAGTCCAGATTAAAGACATTCCTCCTGGGAAGATATTTGTACCAGTCTCCAAAAGGAGGCGTATTTTAGCTTGGGGTCATGACTCCAAACTTGCTGGTCACCCAGGGGTTCGTAAAACCATCCAGCTTCTCTCACGGCATTACTGGTGGCCTAACCTCTCTCAAGAGGTGGAGGAATACGTCTCCGCCTGTACCATCTGTGCTCAAAACAAATCCCCCAGGTCCAAACCATCTGGTCTTCTGTTACCCCTTTCCATTCCAGATGCCCCTTGGCAACACATTGGTATGGACTTTGTTACCGATTTACCACTGTCTTCTGGTTGCACTGTCATTTGGGTAGTTGTGGATTGCTTTTCTAAGATGGCCCATTTCATTCCTCTGTCTGGACTGCCCTCTGCCACCAAACTTGCCAGTCTCTTCGTGGAGCACATCTTCCGCCTACATGGCCTACCTTTACACATTGTCTCCGACCGTGGAGTTCAGTTCACTTCCAGGTTCTGGAGAGCTCTCTGCCATCTTCTAGAAGTGGAGTTGGATTTCTCGTCCGGATACCATCCCCAGACAAATGGACAAGTGGAACGAGTTAACCAGATACTGGAGAACTACCTTCGTCTTTTTGTCTCTGCCCGACAAGACAATTGGGCCCAGCTGCTACCTTGGGCAGAGTTTTCTTCCAATAACCACACCAGTGAATCCTCAGGCTCTTCACCATTCTTCATTGTCTATGGGTGCCATCCACGAATTCCTCTTCCTGTTACCGCTCCTTCTGGGGTACCAGCTGCAGATTCCTCTTTCAGGGACTTTTTAAAAATTTGGCGCCAAGCCAAGGACTGCATCTCCAAGGCGGTGACTCATATGAAGAAATATGCGGATCGGAGGCGCAAGAAGCCTCCACAATTTTCCATAGGTGAAAAGGTCTGGCTATCTTCAAAAAATATGAGGTGCCAAGCTACAAGTTGGCACTTCGGTTCCTGGGACCATTCGAGGTGCTGAAAAGGATCAATGATATCACCTATAAACTCTGCCTGCCTCCTAGTCTGCGTGTATCCAATTCTTTCCATGTGTCCCTGCTCAAGCCTTTGGTCCTGAACCGCTATTCCCGCAGTGTTTCTACCCCAGATCCTGTCACTGTAGATCCTGAGCCGGAATATGAGGTGAGGGACATTTTGGACATGAAGAGGCGTGGGAGGAAGACATACTATCTTGTGGATTGGAAAGGCTTTGGTCCTGAAGAGAGGTCCTGGGAACCTGAGGACAACATCAATGCCCCTACTCTACTCAAAAAGTTTGTTGCCAGCCTCAGGAGGAGGGGGAGTAGAGGGGGGGTACTGTAACGCCTTCCGGGGGTCCCAGGCGGCGCACGCGTACTTACCGCTGCGGCCGGTGTTCTCGCTCTTTGCTGCCTTGATGTTTGTTGCTTGGTCAGTGTGAAGTCTTGTTCTCTTTTGCCCTGGGCTCCAGGTGCTGCATTTTATTAGGTCAGCTCCTTAATTGGTTCCTCCCCTTTCCTCTTGTCTGTAACTATATAAGTCCTCCTTGGACACTTACTCCTTGCCTGAGCGTTATACGTCATCCTGACTTGCGAAGGTTCCCATATTGCCTTAGTCCTGCTGTAGTGTGAACACCGCTCTAGTCCTGCTATAGAGTGAACACTGTCTTGGCCTGCTGAAGTGTGAACACCGTTCTAGTCCAGCTGTAGTGTGAACACCACCCCAGTCCTGCTGCAGTGTGAACATTGCCCTAGTCCTGCTGTTGTTTGAACACTACTATCCAGTGCCTGGCTTCTGTTCCTGGCTCCTGTTCGTGGTTCCTGTTCCTGATTCCCGCCCCTGGCTGATCCTCTCCGGTCTGCTTCCAGTGCATTGCTGACTCCAGTCATCCTTCCACATCTCCTCCCTTGGTGTGTGTCTGTCCTGTGTATCTGTCTCTCTGGTGTTTTGCACCTTAGTACTCTGTCCGTCTGGCCAGCTGTCACGAGTATTGTCTCACCCCAAGAGGTAGCAACCTGGTGTACCTCCTCGGGAAAGCCTATACCCACCATCAGGGGTACTGTGAAGAACGGGAGGTACACTTAGACAACGCCCTTAGGGGAAGACATTCTCGTGACACAGTGGATCCACATCCACTGATCTTGACACACAGTTTTTGAAGGAACTCAGCAGGGAGTTTGTTCCAAGCATCCTGGAGAACTAACCACAGATCTTATGTGGATGTAGGTTTCCTCAAATCCTTCTGTCTCTTCATGTAATCTCAGACAGACTCAATGATGTCGAGAGCAGGGCTCTGTGAAGGCCATATCATCACTTCCAGGACTCCTTGTTCTTTCTTATGCAGAAGACAATTCATAATGACATTGGCAGTATGTTTGGACTTGTTGTCCTACTGTAGCATGGAGGGTGAGGATGATGATGATTGAGTGTTGGACAGGACCTGGGAGCTGGATCAGGTAGGCAACATACAGCCAGAACCCCAAAAAACTGCCAGGGCCAAATCTGCTTCTATTATTGACAGCTCGGAACCTGTTAATGCCACTGATACTGTAGAGGCAGGCTCAAAACATGCCATACCTACGCCAAGCTTGATTGCTGCCAGCTCTGTGCACAGTTTGTGAATATCTCCCATCTGACAGTTTTTCTCCACAGTGCCAGAAGACAAAAGCATTGACATGTACAAGATCTGCATTGTCATCATCATCCTCACCCTCCGTGCCATTTTTATTAGACTGTGATTTGTCAATTAGGGCTCCTTGGCCATCCTCTTGATTCCCTACTCTGTTATTGCCTCAAATGCAGCTGTTCCTAACACTGCCCCTACCACCACCACATTGGCTACAAATACCACCGTCACAGTGACTACAAATGCCACTACAGCACAGCTATGCATGAGGTCCCTCACCTCTGCCTGAATCTCCTCTTCTTGGCAGTCCAAATGCTGACTCCTCTGAAACAAGTCATCTACAGGGAGACTATCTAAAAGGGGTTCTCCGGGAATTAAGAAAATGAAAATACTTAAATATTACTTCATGATAAATATATTCCCAAATACCTTTCATTAGTTATAATGGCTCGTTTTGTCAGGGGAGCAATCATCAGGGGAAACAAAATGGCCACTGTCCTATTAGTCCACACAGAACCCGTCCTAATCACACAGACGGACAAGTTACTTCACAACACTGAGGTAAAGAGCTGCCTCATCCTCCTCTCTGCTCTGCTTATCAGGGATTATGATCCTTAATACAGATGATAAGATCTTTAGCTGAATCTCCATTACCACAGTCTGTCCTGTTCATCCTCTCTGTACTTCATGTCTCCTCATGAACTCCATTCCCACAAAGATTCAGCTAAATATCATATTAAACTGTATTCAGGATCATAATCCCTGACAGTCAGAGCAGAGAGGAGGATGAGGCAGTTCTTTACCTCAGTGCTGTGAAGTAACTTGCCCTGCTGTGTGATTAGGACAGGTTCTGTGTGTACTAATAGGACGGCGGCCATTTTGTTTCTCCTAATGATTGCTCCCCAGACAAAACGAGCCATTATAACTAATGAAAGGTATTTGGGAATATATTTATATTAAAGTAATATTTACGTATTTTAATTTTCTTAATTCCCGGAGAACCCCTTTGAGTTTCTTTCACAGCACACAGCATTTTGTTGCCTCTTCTTAGGAAAAAAGAAGATGTCCCACTAGGAGTTGGTTGTGAAGACACAGATGATGCAACTGTGAAAGGCTTCCCTGGGGTTGCAAGGAGAAGGAGAAGGAGGAATGCTGTGACCCCTGGTGCCAAGGCAGAGTATCAGACTCTGAAGTGACATCCACATCGTTCTGCTGTGACTGAGAGGAGGAGTGAGCCATCCAGTGTACAATCTTATCCTCTTTGTCCTCAGTAATAATGTTGCACCTATCAGAAGTCAGGAAGAACTGTGACCTACTATTAATATTACTACTACTACTGGTCGGATGGTTAGTGTTGCTACTGCTGCTACCAACCACATTCCGACTCTGATAATGAGGCCTGGGTTTTTCATTTTGCATTCTTATATTTTCCCAGACATTTTATTATGAGGCCTATAAATAAAAATTCATAGGTTTTTTGTAACTGAAAACTCACGGTTTGGTACATAGATTATTAAATGTGAATGCAGCCAGGCTGGATCCACATGCAGTACAGTGTCCTTTTCATTGTCATCATCAGTTTCTGCTTTGCCCTCTCAGGCTACTTCTCCTCCTCCTTTTACCCTCTCAGTTGTTAGCCATTGAAAATGTAACACATGGCCAGGAAACAACTGTATGCACCTAGCAATCCACTGGTGCGCTAGCTTGAATCCCACTTGCCCAAGTTGCTGTGTATCTATGCTATGTAACGTCCGTATGGGGCTATAGAAATATATAGCTATACAATACCTATCTATTGAGGAGTATATAATCTCCCAATATATGCCCACATCATTTACCTGGTGAAGGACATATACTTGCACAATTTGGAGATACATATCCATAATTTTTATTTTTCGTTATTTTTATTTCTCAATATTCTCTTATATTTTGTGTGTATAATGTCAGCGCTGACACCATTTTTAACTACGTTTGTGTATTCCACAATAAATTCGCCTTTAAACTTACTCTTGTCCATATATATCCCATATGCAGTGGCGTAGCGTGGGGGGGCCGTGGGGGAGGTTGCCTCTGGCGCCAAATTGCAGGGGGCGCCAGGCAGAAGTCACTTCAATGAGGGCAACAGGAGCCTATGGCTCCAGTCCCCTCCGTTATGCCTCATAGGCTTCAGGCCACTAGGCCTGAAGCCTATGAGGCAGTAGAGAGACGCAGGAGATCACGCTTACCTCACTGTGACCTCCTGTGCCGGGTCTTGCTAGATGACGTGAAGACGCGGCGCAAGAGGTCACAGTGATGTGTTCGTGATTGCCTGCGCCGGGAATCCTCAAGTGGTGACAGAGAGCGGAAGAAAGGTAAGTATTTTTTTTTTCCAGGTATATACCGCAATGCAGGAGCCAGGAGGTACTCAGGGCAGTATGGGGGTGGGAGAGGAGCAATAATATATATATGTAGAGAGAGAGGAGGCCTTTATAACACTATATTTTTAACTAAGAGGGGCCACTACATTATTAACTAAGAGGGGGCCACTACATCATTAAGTAAGAGGGGGTCACTATATTATTAACTAAGAGGGGCCCACTACATTATTAGCTACGAAGGGGCCACTACATCATTAACTAAGAGTGGGCCACTATATTATTAACTAAGAGGGGGCCACTATAATAACTAAGAGGGGGCCACTACATAATTAACTAAGATGACGGGCCACATATATATTAACTAGAGGACGGGGCCCACTACATCATCTAACTAAGCAGGGGGCACTATAATAACTAAGAGGGGGCTACACATCATTAACTGAAAGAGGGGGCCACTATATTATAAACTAAGAGGGGGCCACTACATTATTAACTAAGAGGGGGCCACTAAAAATAACTAAGAGGGGCCACTATATCATTAACTAAGAGGAGGCCACTATAATAAAAACTAGAGGGGGCCACTTATTAATAGAGGGCCTAAAAGAGGGGGCCACTATTATAATAGCTAAGAGGGGGCCACTATAAATAATAGCTAAGAGGGAGGCAACTAA
>ONZH01012255.1:0-44270 GCA_900303285.1 Rhinella marina
TGTGAATAGGGCATAAGCTGAGCAACTTGGCACAACCCCTTTAAGGCTTCTGTCTGTGACGTGTTTTGTGCTGTATTCTTGTCTGTACAGGTGAGTTTTCGTCACAATGTGTAAGACACAAAGCTGACTGATAATAAAATGAACCTTTTGTTCTCGGCGTGACCCGGGCCCACAATGGGCGACGTCGCCTTTTCTCAGACAGGAGCTTTGGCTTGTGTCATCGACTTTTGTCTCCACAGAATAGTTTTTGTCATGACAGAATGTAACCATATATAATATGTTTTTTTTATGCCTCCCGTCGCCTTTGTGACTCCTGAACAATGACGTCCTGTAGTTCAGTCGGTACCTGCTGATTTTGCGCCCTTCAGTAAGAAAAAAGCTTTATTTATACATTTTGTTCTCCGCTTTGTTTTTTTAGCAGCTTTTCTTTTTGTAATGTTCATCTCCTGTTTTGCCCATGTGAAGTGGGAGCAATGATATCAGCGGGAGAAGGGTTTGCTGATTTTGGTGGGAGGCAGTGACCTGTCCACACAATACATGGAATAGACTGGAGACAAGATGGAGGAACTATACTTGAGCGGGATCTCCCAGCAGCACAGAATGTTTTCAGGACACCTGTGTGCCGATCCTGTGTGAGGCATTCATGTATTTGAAGGGGAATGGCCGAGCAAGGAGACCTGTTCTTTCCATAGGCCGTCTGCCCCCATGCCTCCCTCTTGCTAAGCGATGACCTCTTCACACACTCCTCTCCTGAAATGCTTTGTGCTGCTGTGGGGACCTGGTCCTTCTTTTATCAGTTTGCCCCCACCCCCCAAAATTTCGTTACACTCCATCGTTCGATTGCTTCATATACTCATCTCCTGAAATACTCTGTGCTGCTGTGAATGGCGCTCCTTCTATCAAGTATTTCAGCCTATTGGCACATGATCTAACGAGAGGCATTTACCTCATTACTAATGAGCGGGTTAAAAAAGGGCTGCGTGTGACTGGTGACAAGGGCAGGCGGGACTGGTGGTTGAAGAACCATGGTGTCATCAGCAGACTATATGTGTTTGGTGTCGGATGTCGTCTTCTAATATCTGGTGACAGATGGGTAGTCTCGGGGAGAACAACCTGACAGGATAAAATCATGGTTATCACCGATCTATTTGGGTACACGCTGAAATTAATGTGTGTAAACCCTAATCAAAGATGGCTGACTCTTGTTTACCACAGATTAAGATGAGGTAATTATTGATGGGCTGCCATGGCTCATTAAGAAGAGCTCCCTGAATTCCAGATAAAGGACTGGTAGCCATGCTGGGTAGTCTCAAGGTAAGCAATCTGACAGGATAAAATCATGGGTGTTACCATTGTATCTTTACAGTAAACATTCAGTGGCTACGTAACACTGTGTGAACCCTGATCAAAGATGGCCGACCCTTGTTTACCTCAGATTGAGCTGTAATTGTTGATGGGTCTCAATGGCTCGCTGAATTCCAGCATGGTCTTGTAATAGGATGCCACTGCTGCCATAAATCACTTCCTAAAATGTCTTCGATATTCCTCCATCACCTGTGTAAACTGGATGGAACCATAGCCACACAATGGAAGCCACGTAACGTTACAACAGCTGTATGACAGTCTCTACAACAGCGGCCATATTGGCAGCTACAAACATATACCGTTTCCCCCCACCATGTTATGAGGATCTGTGCAGTTACGTTTGGTTTGCATCGGGTTTATTGACGTGACTTGGCGTGAAAAGATCTACGTCTCAGCTGGTGCTCCGCTGCTGTGGGACTGTGGTGAAATCTTTACCATTTTTCCAGTATTGTGCGTGTAATGCCCCACAGGGATTATGGGAGGTAATGAGAACCCAGTGGGAGAGGATCTGATTTCCACGCTATTGTCACCCTGCGGTGTGTCATGCGATGCTGAGCCATGGAGCCGGGGGAGGAGAAGCTATGCAAGCGTACGACTAGCACGAAGAACTATGGAGGGTACCACGGGGTCCCCACCGTTGTTACAGGGTACTTGCCCCAACGCCTTCACATCTGTCTGGGGTCAGTTGACTCACTTCTGTTGCTTGGCAGTGCCATGGCAGCTTGGACTTTTAGGGCACATGTAAAGTATAGACTTTCACCCCTGAAATGTTCTTAGGGGCGAATACGTGGCCTTGCACGAAGTCCGCGGCCAGTACCTGCAAAGTGAATGAGGACTGGTTGGCTCTTCCGACATATATGTCTTAGTAATTACTTGCACTGCATGAAATAATAATTCCAGCAGTGCATTGTGATGTTACTCTGTTATTCCTCCTGGAAATGCGTGCTTCAGAGAGACACAAGGGGTGTATTGGCAGGATTACATTTTTAAATTAGCGCTGCCCACCATCACAGTCCCCCGCCATTGTTCCGATGCTCACTGGGTCCCCACTTGCTCTCCGCTTCCTGGTTCCAACGCTCGACGCACAGGAAATGGCAGGAGATGCCTGATCAGCCAATCACTGGCTGAGCTGGGTCACCACCAGAGCCAATGATTGGCTGATCGGGCATCTCCTGCCATTTCCTGTGTGTCAAGCTGAGACCAGGAAGTGGAGAGCGGTAGGGACTGGAGCAGCAGCAGAGGATCAGGGAGGTGAGAAATGCTACTTTTTTTTCTGTATTCCCCTGGACCACCCCTTTAATACACCCCAGTGAACAGGATGTGTAAGAACACCAAGTTGTCAAAGCACATTTCCAGGAGGAATAACAGAGTAATAACACAATGAAAGGAAATGGTTCTCTCAGAATTGTTTTTTTTTCAAGAGGACTGCAAGTATTTACTAAACCAGAGATGTCAGGAGATGCTTTAAAGGAATGCTTCTAACAGAAAGGAGTTTTTTTAACTCGATATTCATGGAACAATTTATTTATTTTTAGAATTTTTGGCTTTTTATTTTCATTTTGGCAGCACTATATTGCAGAATATTACGTGCAAGTTATTGTCTTTATGTAGCAGTCAACACAAATGATAAGACCTCCGATATAGATAGGTAATCCATTGTCAGTTTACTGCTGCTGTGAGGGGAAGCAGTTTTCTGCAGTGTAATCCTTGTGATAATAGTAGGTGTAGAATTTGGATAACAGTATGACTGCTCTGTTCTCTCTATAGGCCTGATAAAGATGCCCACAGAAGAGCATTGCATGATCCTCTAATGGAGTCACTACAGGCTCTCTGGCCGCAGTGATCGTCTGACTGAGAGAGTTTAGCGATAATGTCTTCCGTGCTAAGTGTCCAGACAAAGAGGAAGTTGAAGAGGACAAATAATTATATCCAGAATTTTTGGAGCATGCGTCTAGGGCTGCAGCTATCGATTATTTTAGTAATCAAGTATTCTATCGATTAATTGAGTACTCTAATAAGAAAAAAAACATTAAAAGAACGTTTTCCTTTATAAAAACTTATTAGCTCCCCCCAGTACCATCAGTCCTCTATGCCATCAGCTCCCCCAGTGCCATCAGTCCTCTGTACCATCAGCTCCCCCTGGTACCATCAGTCCTCTGTGCAATCAGCTTCCCCAGTGCCATCAGTCCTCTGTACCATCAGCTCCCCCTGGTACCATCAGTCCTCTGTACCATCAGCTCCCCCCAGTGCCATCAGTCCTCTGTACCATCAGCTCCCCCCCAGTGCCATCAGTCCTTTGTGCCATCAGCTCCCCCTGGTACCATCAGGTCCTCTGTACCATCAGCTGCCCCCAGTGCCATCAGTCCTTTGTGCCATCAGCTCCCCCCAGTTGCCATCAGTCCTCTGTGCAATCAGCTCCCCCCAGTGCCATCAGTCCTCTGTACCATCAGCTCCCCCGGTGCCATCAGTCCTCTCTGTACCATCAGCTCCCCCGGTGCCATCAGTCCTCTGTACCATCAGCTTCCCCCGGTACCATCAGTCCTCTGTACCATCAGCTCCCCCCCAGTGCCATCAGTCCTTGTGTGCCATCAGCTCCCCCCAGTGCCATCAGTCCTCTGTACCATCAGTCCCCCAGTGCCATCAGTCCTCTGTACCAACCATCAGCTCCCCCCAGTGCCATCAGTCCTCTGTACCATCAGCTCCCCCCAGTGCCATCAGTCATTTTTCTTCGTTTGCTGCACTGTCATCATCGATGCAAAAAATTTGCATTGAGGATTTTTTGTGTCAAGTTGTAATGATTGCAGCCCTAGACGCGTCCCTTTTAAGGACCTGCTAGATTAATATTTTCAGCACTTTGGAGTGTGGGGATTATACTGCTTTATAAGCGATGACTCAGAAAAAAAAAAGATCCTAGAGCCGGTATTTTAATCTGGTAGCAATTACGGAAGAGCGGATGTGAAGCTCGTTAATAGGCACAGTCAGCGGCATTAGCATAAGACCTGACTAACATACCGTCAATATAGCGGAGCTGTGGCCTACGGGCCCCAAAGTAGTCATTTCATCTGCTGATTTTAGCGCCCCCTCATCGGTGCCCTTGTTATGTTGCTGCTTACTTCTGTATAGAACCTATTGGGCAATCGCTTGAACTGGCAATCTTCTAATGTACCGTTATCATTGGGAACCGCTCCTGTAGCACGAGAGTGCGGTACAATCATCACGTCAAGCCCTGAAGAAAAGGCTGTTATGACGTCCCCGACGGGCGTTGCCCCAGCGGTGCATTGTCTGGGACAATTACGGACCGTCTGAAACCAAAAAGTATTGGGACACTGGTGGGAAGGGGCCTACGCTCAATGTCGTCCGGGTCTTGTGATGGGGATGAATGAGTTACTACGGGGTTAACACGTGCATAGAGAGAATGAATGAGGCCATTGTATGGGTGAGGTGTATCACCTAGCTGAGACTATACCGTAATCCTGTGACAATAACCCCTCTATACACCGCCACTGAATAGGGGAAAACCAATGAATCCGTCTTTTTCACGCGCTGCTGAGCTGTACAGGGAGGTGGCGGTTATATTTATCCCTCCTCATTCTCTGGTAATAGCAGCTCTGGGTTAAGCTGTGAACACATCTGCGCCGGATGAATAGCGTTGAGACTAGATGTGGATTAATTGCATTGTGCTGTCCCTCTGTTATTCCCCCTGGCCAGTGTACAATTAAATTTTGACAACTGGGTGTCGCCCGTCAGTAGGGTTCCTGCAGGGTGCTGTCCATTCCTTGCTGCCAGTGTCTATAAAACCCTATTAGCAAAAAGGGACGGTTTTCAATTTACAAATGCATTTCCAGGAGGAATAAAAAAGGAACATCACAGTATACGGTTATAAGAAAATTTTAAAAGGGGTTGTCTAGGATTAGAAAAAAAGCAGCACCACTCCTGTCCGTAGATTGCGCCTGGTATTGCAGTTTGGGGCAATTTGGAGTCAATGGGGCTGACGTGCAATGCCGCACACGAGCCCAGGACATGGGTGGCGCTATTTTTGGAAGATAGCAGCCATGTTTTTCTAATCCTGGACAACCCCTTCAAGGCAAAGCAAGTATTTACCAGTCAGTTGGAGCTTGTGTACTCCTATTTACATGGCGCATTTATCGTCGGTGTATATTCCACCATGCAATTATTCATCCTCGTTACAGTGTGCGTTATTGTGGGCAGCACATCCCCTGTTTATATGAGGCGGTATGGTGATCGATAAATGAGTATTTTTGCGTTACACGGGGGTAATTAATTTGGGAACCAGTCATTAGGATTTTTACGTGGAGCAGTTATCATTACAGATCTGCAATCATTTGGTTGGCCTTAAAGGCGTTGTCCACCATTATGGTGGTTTTTCACTAGCCCCAGCACAGGTACAAGATGATCCTGGGGCTAAAAAGCTACCATAAGGCTGGACAATCCCTTTAAGACCCATTTGCACAGGTCAAGCATTGGCTTAAAGAGGACCTGTCCCCTCTCCTGACATGTCTGATTTAGTAACTACTTGCATTCCCAATGTAATAATAGTCCTGGAATATCTACGGTGTTCTTTTGACTCTATGATGTGCCACTCCTTTATTATTCCTGCTAGAAGTTTAGGAATGAATTTCCAGCAATCTGCAATAAAGGTCTGGATGGGCGTTACCAACTGGGGGTGTGTCCCTGCACAGTCTGGCATCTATCTAATCAGTGCTGCCAGTGTCAGATTGTGCAGGGACCCTCCCCCAGTTGGTAACACCCATCGTAAGCCTTCATTGCAAACAGCTAGTAATGCTCGTAACTTCTAGCAGGAATAATAGAGGAATGGGACAACAGAATAGATGCTCCAGAATTGTTATTACATGGGGAATGCAAGTAGTTACTAAAACAGAGGTGTCAGAGGGGCCCGGCGCTCTTTAGGGACAGTAAGGGGAGATTTATCAAAACTGGTGTAAAGTAGGACTAGATTAGTTGCCCCCAGCAACCAATCAGATTTCACCTTTCATTTTTCAGAGCTCCTTTGGAAAATGAAAGGTGGAATCTGATTGGTTGCTAGTGGCAACTAAGCCAGTTTTCATAAACTGCCCCCCCTAAATAATATCTACTGTGTGAATAAGCCCTTAATGAAAACATGGATTCTGTGCGGGATCCATCTTGATGCCTGCGTCCCCTGTGGGTTTAGTCATGCGCTCCAACATGGGCATCATCTCTGAAGGCAGCGAGGAGATGCAGACGAGCTTCACACAGGAGGTGTTCCCCATCTCGCTGCTTTCCAGAGCCGTGTCTCTTGCCGACTGTTGCTAGGCTGCGGCGCTGTGTGGGATAACGACACGGATTTTAACGCATGTGTCCCTGACAGGACTAGGTCAATGACAAACCGCTTGACTCATCAATTCAGCCCTAAATGTCCTTATTTTTATTTTCTTTTTACTCTGATGGCCTTTTTTTTCTATGTTTACGGTCAAATCTATTGAAATTCACCTGGCAGTGACTGCAGCGCTCTCCTATTCTGCTGTTATCCTGTGAGATAAAAGCCAGGCGATGAGGGAAGCAGCCATTTTGTAGGTTTATGAGCCAGGCCTTGTCACGTACCCACAGTGTTGCCCATAGCAACCAATCAGAGTTTAGCTTTCATTATGCATTAGAGATGGAGAAGCCTGAATTGACTGCTGTGGGGCAACAAGGTCGCTTTGACATCGGGACGTAAAGACATTAACAGTGCCGGCGCGCCATGACCGTACGCTCGAGAACCCAATGGCTTTACGTATCGGCGTCCAAGGGACCTTGTTGCCCATAAGCAACTGATTCACGTTTCCCCATCTCTAATGCATAATGAAAGCTGAACTCTGATTGGTTGCTGTAGGAAACGAGGCGTGTACATGGCAAGGCCTGGTTCATAAACCCTCAAAATGGCGGGCACCTACCTCACCTGATACCTACCTCACTCCCCACCCTCTCTAATGTCTTCCATGATGCCTGCCTCAGTGCCACCCCTCTAGGCATCATCTGCCATGATACCAACTTCACCATGATGGCTAACTCACACCCCCTCTTTCTGCCATGATAAACTACCATGGTGCCGCCCCCTCTAATTGCTGCCATGATAGCTGGCCCCTACCTTACCTGATGTCTATCTCACTCCCACCCCCTCTGATGTCTTCCATGATGTCTACCTCAGTGCCGCCCCCTCTCATGGCTGCCATGATGCTTACCACAGTGCCTCTAGTGTCTGCCATGGTCCCACATTCACATGGTGGGCAGCGATATATACTGTACATTCTGTATGAACGCCCTATATTTTAGGCCAAAAAATGAGACTAAATACCCAGTTAAAACAAATTCGGGATACCAGTACACCTGAAAAATGGTCTCTGAGTGCGCGTTACATTTACGAGGAAATGACTCCTCGACCCGGCACACCTTACAAGTCAGACGAGCCATTAGAAAGGGGTTTGGTGAGCTACTCCCCTGTAATCCGGCACAGTCATCAGATCTACACAGTACGGAAAAAAATGGCGCCATCCTGAGCTGTGTCGGTGTAGACGCGATGATCAGCGGCCGTGGTGGGGGTGGCATGGAGCGTTAGACATTGCATCATCATTGCATCTTTCTCTGCTAGCATCCATGACTGTGACTGGCGAGGGTAGGGTTAATCAGTTCTGTCTCAGTAAGGCTGCCCTTGGAGACGTCACATAGCTGTCGCTGACTCTGGTATAGCAAGTCATTGTAGTCCTTGGGAAAGCTGGGTGACTACCCCTGTGGGTGTTTTATGGCAGTCATGCTGGTTGTCACCCAGCTTTCCCAAAAACACTGTGGTGATGTAAAGGGTTAAAAATAGCTTAGGATGTACCCGCTGCCTATGGGGGGGGGGGGTGTCAAAAATCGGATGGGATACTTTTATAAATAAGTGGCACCATAGGTGCCTGACAGCCGCTTATCTCCGCCTGTTCTGTGCACAGATTATCCTTTATTGGAGGCTTCAGGCTTTGTGTTCTCACACCTTGGATGGTATCTGCCATTCATCCCGATTTTCTTTCTCCTTACAGGTAAAATATCTTACTGGGTACCTGGATCCAGCTGGCCTGGGGGTTATCAATTTCCGGGATTTCTATCGGGGCATCTCCGAAATCCAGAATGAAGGTGAGAACTTCTGTATTTGCACCCAAAGATGCTGATCTCCGGGTTACACGTGTCAGGAAATGCAGCGGCCTCTGACGTACTTTGTGTTTCAATTCCGCTTGGTTTTCAAGATCTCTGCTTGCTGTCAGTGAATGAGAGAGTATTTCTTCCCAAAGGTTCAATACCGTTACAGTAGGGTTGTCGGCGCCCTCTCTTATAACGAGCCGTCCAGCTGTATGAACATCACAGAAGTTTCAACCTCTGGAGGTAGACATTGAACGTTCCTATTCAATGCCAGCAAGCAGAGATCTTGAAAACTATGAGGAATTGATGAGTAATAAGTATCTAATAATTGCCTAATTTTTCAATGTTTTGTGAACAAGGTGTCAAAAAATCTTTCAGTGAGCATAACGGCAGCCATTGGGCCGTCTTACCCCATTTTGCATAGTTTAAAGGGGTTGTCCAAGATTTTGATATTGATGGGCTATCCCCAGGATAGGTCGTCAGTGTCTGATTTTGGGGGTCCGACTCCCGGGCCCCCCGCTGATGAGATGTTCAAAGAGGCTGGCGGCTCGAGAGTGAGTGCTGCGGCCTCACTTGGCATATGAGCCTTTAAACTGAATAGGCCTGGGCTGCAATACCAAGCATAACCACTATACAATGTATGGCGCTGTGCCTGGTCAGCTGTGAGTAGGCCACGGCACTCACTGGAGCACCGCGGCTACTTCAAATGGCTGATCAGTGGGAGTCCCGGGTGTCAGACCCCCACCCATCTGATATTGATGGCCTATCCTGAGGACAGGCTATAAATATCAAAATGTTGGATAGCCCCTTTAAACAGCCGACCGGTAAGATAATATAATATTAGGATGAAGCCAGCTGTCCACCTAGGAAAACACTTTTGGGGTCATTTATTAAACTGGTGTAAAGTAGAACTGTGGCTTAGTTGCCCATAGCAACCAATCAGATTCCTCCTTTCATTTTCCAAAGAAGCTGTCAAAAATGAAAGGTTGGCATCTGATTGGTTGCTATGGGCAATTAAGCCAGTTCTACTTTACACCAGTTTGATAAATGACCCATTTATCTATGTACAGAAGGCTGATTGGACCATGTAGAACTCGACTACCAATTGGTTCTTCAGCTTGTGCTGAGATTCCCGCTCTGAGAGAGGCCAGGAGAGAGCTGTACTTTCTGTACCCCATGAGCAAAAACGATAGTTTCTGACCATTTTTATATCCTGTCGCTGAAGCAATTTACCGTCTAACTACCAATGGTCTGTCGTGTGGCAGACACAGTTCACCCCTTATTGTATCTGGATGGTTTTGCATAGAGAAAACTTGACTTGAGGAATTACTACAGGACGTCGGTAGTCTCCATTAGCGTAAAGGCAGGTGTAGCCATTTCCATACTAATCTCCTGAGGCCAGAAATATTTGCTGCTCCTGGCTTTGTCCTCATCCCCGTGAGTACGTGAGGCTAACCCATCATCCATTAGCGGCTTTAAATTTGCATTCGGAAAGTTACATGAACAAGTCGGTGGTTTGTCGTGAGGCTGATAGGGTCAGCGAGCCGGCAGATCTGTTTCCTCTACACGCCCGCGTCTGTCCTAAACTTGAAGGAGGCACGAGCCTCTCCTAGGCTGGGCGGGCCGTCTTCTTGGACTAGGAGAGCTGTGTGCTTCCTTTGTATGAGGGAAAACATGGCTGCCAGAGCTGTCCTTGTTAAAGGGGATGCCTTAAAGGGGCGGTCTCACCTCAGTGATTGATATTTATGTTGTGTAAAAAGACATTATCCAAATACTCTGTAGCAGTAATGCCTCTTGTTCTTGGGTTTTTGAAATTTTTGCTTGTTTTTATAGACTGCTAGTCTCTAGGGGTTACGGCCATCGGTGCTGAAAGCAAATGCGCATGCGCAGCAGTCCTCAACCACCTCAAATTGCCTCTGTAGTTCCCCTACCCGGCCCCCTCTTATGTCCTCCAGTTTTTGTATAGAACAGCTCCAGCTGTAAGTATACCTCGGGAGAATGTGGGATTACATTATCTCAGCCTGTGCCATCAGACAAAGGAAGAGGGAACGCCCCCTATAGCACTGAAATTGTGCCTAGAGACCAGAGGGGAAGCACTTACAGAGGCAGGTGAGACAACCCCTTTAAATTGCATGCTACCCCAGGGAACATGACCATAGATTAAAGGGAATCTGTCAGCAGTCTTGTACCTATGACACCGGCTGACCTGTTACATGTGCACTTGGCAGCTGAAGGCATCTGTGTTGGTCCCATGTTCATATGTGCCCGCAGTGCTGGGAAAAATGATGTCTTAATATGTGCAAATGAGCCTCTAGGAGCAACGGGGGCGTTACCGTTACACCTAGAGGCTCTGCTCTCCTTGCTCTACACTTAGACAAGGCTAGGCGGTGTAAATGTCATCACACTTGGCCCTGTCAATTAAAGTGGAGAGGACGCAGCAGTTGCAGAGAGAGCAGAGCTTCTAGGTGTAACGGCAACGCCCCCGTTGCTCCTAGAGGCTCATCTGCATATATTAAAACATTATTTTTCTCAGCGATGCGGGCACATATGAATATGGGAGAAACACAGATGTCTTCAGCTGCCAAGCGCACATGTAACAGGTCAGTCGGTGTCATAGGTACAAAACTGCTGACAGATGCCCTTTAAAGTGTAACTGTCATTTTTTTTTTTTATTTGCTAGTTTAATACAGCTAGGCATGTATACCCAAGTTAGTCTGTCAATTATTCTAAAAATATCTGTAATTACCTTATAATGATAGCTTTCGTTATTGTCCCCTGTCCCTTAAAAGACCGTTGCTATGGCTCATCTAAGAAGACAGGAGGACAGAGGGGCGGTCCTTCACACTGCATGCCTGCATTTGGCTTCAGAGTGAGGAGGCGTGTCTCTCAGTACTCCAATCTGATTGGCTGGCAGGAAGCTGCTGGCTACAGCAAGTGTGTATGTGAAGTGAGGGAAGGCAGTTTTGGCCTCAGAGAACTGGCAGAGGAGCCATCTTGAGAAGATCCTCATATTGTAGAGGTTAAAACAGCCGTAACTAAGGGAAAAACTCAAGGAAAACAGCGGTATGTGAAGAAACTAAAGATTGCTTTATACGTAATGCTGCAGCAGCAGTAACATATGCTAAAATTGATTTTTTTTTTTTAATGAAAACATGGTGGTTACACGTTAATTGTATAGCGGTATTATTTAGACGCTGTATAAGGCGGTCATTGTATTACTTCAGTTCTTTTGGTTGCTGTATGAAGCTATTATTTGACCACTGTATAGCAGTGCCCTGATCCTAGCACTCAAAAAAGAGGAAGGAGACCCCCACAGAGTTAGAATTGACTAAATTTGCTCTGCCCACTGGGTGGGGGAGGAAAGAGGACAAAAAAGCCTTAACTCCTTCCTGTAAGTGGCGTGTCAAATTCCATCTACAACAGAAACCACCTCAGCCCCGGCAGCGTCTACCTCATCCTGATGACTGGAAGTTTCCTTAAAGAACGCCTGGAGACCATATATCATAAAATATTATTTCTGGCCCCCGGCTTGGAAATTTAGGTAGCTCTGAATGTTCTGTTCCCAGTTCCAAAAAAAGTTCTGCCTTTTAGTCAATTGTGTTCACGTTCTCCTTATCATTTAATAGCCGCGGCGATAGGAATGCACAGCGCGGCCTGTCAACAAAGATTATCTTGAAATGAGGCAATTTTCTCCCGGGCGGCTGCAGGTTTAATGGACATGGTGGAACGGAGGAGTAAATGACACAGATATATTCGGGTGGTGGTAGAAGGCTCCATAATGAGCAGGAAATTGTGGCCCCCTGCTGAGACCCCCATCAAATATCTGTAAACTGCAGAAGAACCTGACAGCAGGTGGTCACATTTCCTATAGCACCTCCACAGGAGAAATAAGGTATTACACAGCATGGACATGTCTGGTCCTCCAGCCGCTATGGCTAAAAGGTGAGACTCTTGAAATTCCTCACTTGTAGGGATTTCACTTCACAGATTTCAGTCTATGGTGATTAGAGAAATTCGGCAGATATCTCTATTTCTGGCTTTAGGCAGCTATGTCTTTGAGAAGCTTGATGATACTTGATTATTAGTGACACCAATCTGATCTCACCTCTGTTTTACCCCATAGATTTAGACATGCAGCTGTACGACATGGGATACCCCTCTGAGGAGGAACCGGCCTGCTCTGTCGATTTTGATGACCTGGCAGCATTTGAGGTTAGTTTTTCCGGCATTACATATAGAAATAATCTACATAACATTATTATACTCCAGAGCTGCACTCACTATTCTGCTGGTGCAGTCACTGTGTACATACATTACTTATACTGTACTGATCCTGAGTTACATCCTGTATTATACTCCAGAGCTGCACTCACTATTCTGCTGGAGGAGTCACTGTGTACATACATTACATTACTTATCCTGTACTGATCCTGAGTTATATCCTGTATTATACTCCAGAGCTGTATTCACTATTCTGCTGGTGCAGTCACTGTGTACATACAATTACTTATCCTGTACTGATCCTGAGTTATATCCTGTATTATACTCCAGAGCTGCACTCACTATTCTGCTGGTGCAGTCACTGTGTACATACATTACATTACTTATCCTGTACTGATCCGAGTTATATCCTGTATTATACTCCAGAGCTGCACTCACTATTCTGCTGGTGCAGTCACTGTGTCCATACATTACATTACTTATCCTGTACTGATCCTGAGTTACATCCTGTATTATACTGCAGAGCTGCACTCACTATTCTGCTGGTGGAGTCACTGTGTACATACATTACTTATCCTGTTACTGATCCTGAGTTACATCCTGTATTATACTCCCAGAGCTGCACTCACTATTCTGCTGGTGCAGTCACTGTGTACATACATTATTATCCTGTACTGATCCTGAGTTACATCCTGTATTATACTCCAGAGCTGCACTCACTATTCTGCTGGTGGAGTCACTGTGTACATACATTACTTATCCTGTACTGATCCTGAGTTACATCCTGTATTATACTCCAGAGCTGCACTCACTATTCTGCTGGTGCAGTCACTGTGTACGTACATTACATTATGTATCCTGAGCTACCTCCTGTATTATACTGTAGGGCTGCATTCACAATCCTGCATGTGGTAGTTGGAAGCACTTAGATACACTTCTATACTGTAATGGAACAGTTGTGGGAGATTTCAGCTCTGATACTTGCACACTTATGAATGATGCTCTGAAGCATAATGCAAACTGTAATAGATTTTACTAATAAAGTTATTGCAATTAATACAAGGAACATTGTCACTCACAGCTGAGATCCGTTATTGACCACAGTAGTATAAATGACTGTGAAGGATCAGCGAGACTCTTAAAGGGGAAGTATCCAAATGTTTAATCTGTAAGATATCTGCCATTTCTGATGAACAGATTGATGTTTGTTGTTCGGTCCTATGGAATAGATCTTGTCGACCCCCATACTCTCTGCTCAGGAACAATTCCCATGCTTGCAGTTTTTTCTCTTTCCTACAATTCCCCCCCCAGTAGAAACTCACAACTTTTTCTATTGTTTTCCCTCCCCCACCCCATCACTGGGCTCTGTCCTCACTCCTTCTTATCTTGGTTTACTTTTTCCCCTCACCCCACCTCCTTTTTGTCTTTTGCCCTTTCACCTCCTTTTCATTATCACCGAGCTTAATTTATATAGCAACTACAAATTTAGCAGTGCTTTACAGCTGCCAGCTGACATTGAGCTATAGCCATATGATGGTTAGGTGGCAGGTTATGTATCCATTCACCTCGTCTCCATCTTTCTGCCTCTTGGTATGCATGTGCCAACTTCTCATGACGGCGCCATGACGTAAAGGGGGTTATCAGTGGTTTTTTGCTTTTTTTTTTTCCCAGAAACATTGCCACTCTTGTTCGCATTTGCTATTACAGTTCAGACCTATTCTAGCTGCAATACCAGACATGGCCTATGAGCAAAAGTGGCGCTGTTTCCTAGGTCGAAAAAATCCTGGGCAGCATTGGTGACTTCTGACGCATATCTGTGTACTGCAGATACGAGAATGCAAACCACGAGGATGGGATCTCAAATGTGACTAACGTTTGCAAGTCTCTATGCTGCCGCGGCCTTGTATTTAGGTGTACGCTTTGGAAATTTGGAAATCGGTCACTTACATGGCGTGCAAATAATCCAATCCTTCACATCTGTAACTATATGCTCCATTCTAAAGTCCTTTTAATTTCCCTTTGCTGCCCTCTGCTGGTGGGAAGTGGAATTGCATAAGTGACTGCCATAATTGTGCGTCCTCCTGGAGAGAGCAGGCTGGTTTTCCATGAACAGTACAATATACATTCTGACGGTTAGCATGCCACCTTTGCTACGGCAAATAACAGGTTAACTTATTTTAAGCCATTATTAATAGGGTGGAGTTCACATGGTAGTTCCTCTTTCCACAGTTCTGTGTGGTTTGACTGTCTTAAAGGGGTTGGTTTAGGTTGGAAGCGCTTTTGCAATTATTGGGTAAGATATTCGGGTGAGGATCCCTCTCCAGAGACCACCAGCTGTTAGCAGGGACCTCAGCCCCCTCTGACAACACTTCTTGTCTGTGTTTTTGCATTGATATGCATATTGCCATCAGCATAGACGCCCATATCCTAATTAAACTTGAATCGTTATGCACATTGGCCTGGAAGGCGATACAGATCCATGCAATGTCCCTGTGTCAGCAGTGAATTACCAGGTCACACGCCGGTGTTGGGTTTTTCACAGAAAGAAGGAAATCCCCGTCAAAGACACTGTATCTTTTACGGGAGACAAAACCACTTTATGAAAGTAATTATAAGGAAGTGCCACAGACAGAAATGTTTTTTTTCTTAAAGGGGTTCTCCGGGAGTTAAGAAAATGAAAATACTTAAATATTACTTTATTATAAACATATTACCAAATACTTTTCATTAGTTATAATGGATTGTTTTGTCCGGGGACAAATCATTAGGAGAAATAAAATGGCCGCTGTCCTATTAGTCCACACAGAACCTGTCCTAATCACACAGGAGGACAAGTTAAAGAGCTGCACCATATTCCTCTCTTACTTGTCAGGGATTATGATCCTGAATACAGTTTGATATGATCTTCAGCTGAATTTCTGTAGAAATGGAATTCATTAGGAGACATGAAGTACAGGAAGGTATGAGCGTGGCTAATGAGCATCTCTATTACTACAACTCCGCATTACCACAGTCTGTCCTGTCCGTCCTCTTGTCTCCTCAAGATCTCCATTCCTACAGAGATTCAGCTGAAGATCCTATCATCTGTACTTGGGATCATAATCTCTGACAAGCAGAGCAGAGAGGAGGATGAGGCAGCTCTTTACCTCAGTGTTGTGAAGTAACTTGTCCTCCTGTGTGATTAGGACAGGTTCTGTGTGTACTAATAGGACGGCAGCCATTTTATTTCTCCTAATGATTGGTCCCCAGACAACATGAACCATTATTACTAATGAAATGTATTTGGGAATATACTTATACTAAAGTAATAATTAAGTATTTTCATTTTCTTAATTCCCGGAGAACCCCTTTTAAGAACTACTATAATACTGCCTCCTATGTACAAGAATATAACTACTATAATACTGCCTCCTATGTACAAGAATATAACTACTATAATACTGCCTCCTATGTACAAGAATATAACTACTATAATACTGCCCCTATGTACAAGAATATAACTATAATACTGCTCCTATGTACAAGAATATAACTACTATAATACTGCTCCTATGTACAAGGATATAACTACTATAATAATGCTCCTATGTACAAGAATATAACTACTATAATACTGCTCCTATGTACAAGAATATAACTGCTATAAACTGCTCCTATGTACAGAATATAACTACTATAAACTTGCTCCTATGGTACAAGAATATAACTACTATAATACTGCTTCCTATGTACAAGAATATAAACTACTATAATACTGCTCCTATGTACAAGAATATAACTACTATAATACTGATCCTATGTACAAGAATATAACTACTATAATACTGATCCTATGTACAAGAATATAACTACTATAATACTGACTATGTACAAGAATATAACTACTATAATACTGCTCCTATGTACAAGAATATAACTGCTACTAAACTACTGCCTCCTATGTACAAGAATATAACTACTATAATACTGCCTCTATGTACAAGAATATAACTACTATAATACTGCTCCTATGTACAAGAATATAACTACTATAAAAAACTACTGCATTCTATGTACAAGAATATAACTACTGCTATAATACTGCTCTTATGTACAAGAATATAACTAGTATAATACTGCCTCCTATGTGCAAGAATATAACTACTATAATACTGCTCTCCTATGTACAAGAATATAACTACTATAATACTGCTCCTATGTACAAGAATATAAACTAGTATAAATACTGCTCCTATGTACAAGAATATAACTAGTATTAATACTGCCTCCTATGTGCAAGAATATAAACTACTATAATACTGCCTCCTATGTACAAGAATATAACTACTATAATACTGCTCCTATGTACAAGAATATAAACTAGTATAATACTGCCTCCTATGTACAAGAATATAAACTACTTATAATACTGCCTCCTATGTACAAGAATATAACTACTATAATACTGCCTCCTATGTACAAGAATATAACTACTATATAATACTGCCCCTATGTACAAGAATATAACTACTGTAATACTGCTCCTATGTACAAGAATATAACTACTGTAATACTGCTCCTATGTACAAGAATATAACTACTATAATACTGCCTCCTATGTACAAGAAATATAACTACTATAATACTGCTCCTATGTACAAGAATATAACTAGTATAATACTGCTCCTATGTACAAGAATATAACTAGTATAAACTGCCTCCTATGTACAAGAATATAACTACTATAATACTGCTCCCATGTACAAGAATATAACTACTATAATACTGCTCCTATGTACAAGAATATAACTACTATAATACTGCTCCTATGTACAAGAATATAACTACTATAATACTGCCTCCTATGTACAAGAATATAACTACTATAATACTGCTCCTATGTACAAGAATATAACTACTATAATACTGCTCCTCTATGTACAAGAATATAACTACTATAATACTGCTCCTATGTACAAGAATATAACTACTATAATACTACCTCCTATGTACAAGAATATAACTACTATAATACTGCTTCTATGTACAAGAATATAACTACTATAATACTGCTCCTATGTACAAGAATATAACTACTATAATACTACCTCCTATGTACAAGAATATAACTACTATAATACTGCTCTATGTACAAGAATATAACTACTATAAATACTGCTCCTATGTACAAGAATATAACTACTTATAATACTGCCTCCTATGTACAAGAATATAACTACTATAATACTGCCTCCTATGTACAAGAATATAACTACTATAATACTGCTCCTATGTACAAGAATATAACTACTATAATACTGCTCCTATGTACAAGAATATAACTACTATAATACTGCCTCCTATGTACAAGAATATAACTACTATAATACTGCTCTATGTACAAGAATATAACTACTATAATACTGCTCCTATGTACAAGAATATAACTACTATAATACTGCTCCTATGTACAAGAATATAACTACTACTAATATAACTACTATAATACTGCTCCTATGTACAAGAATATAACTACTATAATACTGCTCCTATGTACAAGAATATAACTACTATAATACTGCTCCTATGTACAAGAATATAACTACTATAATACTGCTCCTATGTACAAGAATATAACTACTATAATACTGCTCCTATGTACAAGAATATAACTACTATAATACTGCCCTATTATACTGCTATAATACTATAATACTGCTCCTATGTACAAGAATATAACTACTATAATACTGCTCCTATGTACAAGAATATAACTACTATAATACTGCCCCTCTTGGACATAATAACAAGCGCTTTGTTTCTTGCTATTTTTATCCCGTTTTGCTCTTTCCTGGAAGGTTGCGCTGCGCTCGTCTGGCTGGGAACAGCTTGTATTTCGGAATACTTTCCCCTGCAGCCGCCTGCGGTAGAATGTAAACACTGTGCAGAGACATATGAGGAATTTGGCTTCTATTCACTTCTAGCTACAATGGGCACCTTTAGTGAGAGCTCTGCAGCGGTTCTCCGGGCATGCACTTCTTCCCTGAAGTCAGTGGGTGGAAGCTGTTGGCGAGGTTAGGACTGGCATGCTCTGCGACTCGCCCTGTAAGCCTTAGTTAGCGCCAGTCCCGTTGCGATCTGTGATAGGTTTGGACGCTACGGTAAATACGGTTGTAGTTGGCGGTTGTAATACACTGTTGTCACAATGGGGCACCCACTATTACAGTCAGGGCGCCATGTCTTTTCTTGTGCGTTGTGCATTTCATGACTATTTTTGAAGAGCACTGCTTGCTGTCAGTGAACGGAAACTTGTTTGCACATACAGAGGCCGAAAAACCCGTAAAGCCTCCTAAGGGCACGGAAACCCTTTGTGGATTTTTCCGCCATGTGTGAATCCACCCTAAGGCTTCATTCACACGTCCGTATTTGTGCACATCCTGGAAAACGGTCAGTTTTTTTGCGGATCCGTTGTTCCGCAAAAAACTCAGTTTTTCAAGCACATCGTTCCGTTTTTCCGCAAAAAAAACGGAAAGGATGTGACCGTATGTCATCCGTTTTTTGCGGATCCGCAAAGGAGGAAACAAATTTTTTTTTTTTTGTACCCTACTGGAACGAAATCCGCAAATGCGGATGCCTTTCCACATGTCTTCCGCATTTTTGGAGGTTCTATAGACTTGTATTGAGCTACGGACCGCAAAATCGGGATAGAAGTAGGACAGGAGGATTTCTTTATGTCGGAACGGACACACGGATGCGGACATCACACGGTGTAGTGTCCGCATTTTTTCGGGACCCATTGAAATTAATGGATCCGCATAATTGTCCGAAATTGCGTAAAGGATGCGGATACAAAATACGGACGTGTGAATGGAGCCTAAGGTGGTGCGGACGCCGCATCGAAATGTGACCGGTACTTTTTTTTTTTCTTTTTTACGGATTCCAAATCCGCCCAAATCCGAATACCACTCACAGCTGCAGGTTCGTTGTGATGTTTCAGGTTAATTGCACTGACACATTGTAGCAAACCTTCAGGGCCGCTGCTGGTGTTATTTTGCTCACGGAGGATTGTCTAGACCGGATGCCATTGTTGCAAACTCTCAGCTGTGAGTGGTATTGGACCGGGATGGGTTTTCACCCTCTTGGACAGCAAGCAGAGATCTTGAAAACCAAAGTTTGTTAGAAAAGTTGCAAAAACTTTTTGATTGTTCCGCCTGATCGTGGCTGTGTCTGTGGGCGGCTTTACCCCGTCTCCTGTGTGCTGCTGGAAGGGGTTAAGTGCAGGAGGAGTGTACCTGAGTGCACGTGACACCGGGGTTTGTCCCCTCCCAGTTCAAAGAGACGCTGCTCCAGGTTGCAAGGTCAGAAACAGAAGCCACTTTCTTCTCGTCCTTCTACCTGTTGGTCACCCCCTTCACGCTCAGGCTGCCCACCACCACCCAGGATATGTCCTAGTCGTGCCCGGAGATGCCATGCTGGTGCGAGAAGGGCAGGTGTCTGGCCCTGTGAGGATGGCGCTACAGGTGAGTCCACCAGGAAGGGGCACCTGCGCCGTTCAGTGTACACAGCTGTTCCGGTGTAGTGTGGTTGTGTGTACATAGCACCAGTCATGTGTGAAGACGTCTGGAATACGTGACGTAGTCTGTATCCTGCGTAGGGACGTAGTAGAGCTGACTTTGTAGTAATGCAGTATGTAAAATCGGCTCTGCTACATCTACATGCAGCTGGACACTAGGTACCGAGCCCAGATACCTATAATGCGGTGCCCGCTTACCATACAGGAAACTAGTATGTCATTCCGAGTCTGGGAAAGCTGGGTAAGGGTCACGGTGGCCCTATTGGTTGTCACAAAACTTTCCCAGGAATGGAAATAACTAAAAACGGATGATTTTTTTTTTTTTTTTTCTTCCATGTCCGGATCAGGAAGTGTTTGAGTCTAGTGTTCTCTTATCAGTCGGTTTTTCAGTGGGATGAATGATGGGACGCCCCGACCCCCCCCTTCCCAAAAAAAAAAAAAACGCAAGGAGCCTTTACATTCAGTCTATAGGTGTGACTGCCCGCCGCTCCCCTTATAACGCTGCTGAGCTTTTATATGCTGCCATCGTTAGGCGTGGGTGCCGGCCCTTAACACTTGGTTGGACTGGTGTGAAATCCGCAGACGCTGCCGGATCCGATGGATCCAATCAACTTCTTAATACATAGTGGTTACTGGTATGAGTGACTGCTTTCGTTTGGTATTGGAGTAGAAGTCGCCATGCCCCTGTGTATGTAATAGCGCCCCTCTACATGCACAATGCCTGCTGTCCAAAAAATGGAGACCGCCTGGAAAAGTAGGCTTCTCTCCCCCGGTGGTTCAGCCGCAGAAACCGGGACTGGCGTTGGTCATTACTGACGGCTGACGCTGTTAAAGGGGCACTGTAGTTGGCACTTTAAAGAGGTTAATATGACGGTCACCGTTTTGGCACGCACCGCGACTGCCGCTGCTACATGCTCAAAGGGAATAGTTTGGGGGGCATGACCTATATTTTAAGGTGCCAGGGCTCCATACATACAATATCTCAATAGCACCTGTGTAGGATTTTCGGCGTCCAGGCTCCTCATCAGCACCGCACAGCAGAGTCCATGTTACTGCATCCGCCGCTCTGCAGGAAGCCTCGGGGAGAGGATCTTGTTGCACGGAGATTAAATGTCTCGTAGATCTCTTCCTCCAGCAAATTTCCAGAGATCACCGGGGATTTCTCCTCATGTTCACAGATCCATGGCCTGCCCAGAGTCTACACCTGCCGTCTCTATACAGGTATATGCTGTGGGCGGCCATCTTGCCAACCGGGTCACTGGTGTCCAGAATCCCTTGTGATGACTATCGGTACACACCACCACCAGTCGCTCCTCCGGGAACACAGAGGCATGGAGGGTGGTGTTGTCACCCGCCACTTGCACTGACTGTTGCTAAGCGACACCACAAACATAATCTGAAAGATTCCATCCTAAACAGTTGCTATTGGAGACTCTTGGTTTTTCTGTGCAGTTTCCCTTTAAGAGTCGATTCACTATATTAACAATACAATGGAGGAAATATACGGTATGAAGACTAATGCAAAGGAAAAGTCAGATTTGCATTAGTTTTCATAAATTTCCCTCAATGAATTTACCATTATACTTTTAGCATAGCCGGTGGGTCCTAGGAATGTCCTTAATAACCTTTCAATTAAAGGGACTGTCCACTTTGATCGCTATTTGTTAGAAAAGTCTCTGACGATAAGACCGTCACAGGGTGTCCTGCTGCTGCGATCCTCAGTGATCAGCTGTGATCTTTATGGGAACCCAGCCTGCAGTGCCTCCGCAGGGAAAATGAAGCATTACACAGTTGAAATCAGTGGTCTGTCCTGTAACGGCCCGGATCCATAATGAGCGAATCGATTAGGTCATCCGAACGTCTGTGAGGGGGCGTCGCTCTACAGAAAATTAACTAATGTGCCGGCAGATGAACATGGCCGCACACCGCGCGTGGATGTTATAATCTTGCGCTTGCGCCATTACTGCTGCCGTCAACATCACATCCTTTTACCAGGTTTCTGTCCTAGGCTATAGATGAGATGTCACTCCCGCTGTGGATGGGGCCAGAACTATTCTTCTCCTCGGCGCATGCGCAGATGAGGTGGTTTCAGGAGTCTGCACATGCGCCAGGGAAAGTGCCACAACTACCCCGTTACCTGGTGTTTGAGCAAACTCCTGAATCTACCTTATCTGCGCTTGCGTCATGGAGAGGAATAGTTCTGGTCCCGTCCACAGTGGAAGTGACGTCCCATGCACAGCTCAGTTTCTGGTAAAGGATGTGACGTCAGCAGTATCTGGATTTTCAGAAGAGCTGCATCGCATGACTGGGTTCCTGAGCGGCTGATCCACCCAACTTCGGAATGGTAAGTATATTATGTGTAACTAAGGAGGGTCTGCAGGACCCACTGGGTTTTGAAAACTCCATTAAATGGGAACTGTATAAATGCGTTTTTAGTGAGCTCCCCCTAGTGGTGGTTGCAGACAGAATGAATTTTATGATCTTATGCTGTGCAGTGAACTCCCCCTAGTGGTGGTTGCAAGCAGCAGTGTTCTCATCTAACTCTATGGCTATGCAGTAAGCTCCCCCTAGTGGTGGTTGCAAGCAGCAAGAATTTTATCATAGAACTCTATGGCTTTGCAGTGGGCTCCCCCTAGTGGTGGTTGCAAGCAGCAAGAATTTTATCATATAACTCTATGGCTTTGCAGTGAGCTCCCCCTAGTGGTGGTTGAAAGCGGCAATGTTCTTATCTAACTCTATGGCTATGCAGTGAGCTCCCCCTAGTGGTGGTTGCGAGCAGCAATGTTCTTATCTAACTCTATGGCTATGCAGTGAGCTCCCCCTAGTGGTGGTTGCGAGCAGCAATGTTCTTATCTAACTCTATGGCTATGCAGTGAGCTCCCCCTAGTGGTGGTTGCGAGCAGCAATGTTCTTATCTAACTCTATGGCTATGCAGTGAGCTCCCCCTAGTGGTGGTTGCGAGCAGCAATGTTCTTATCTAACTCTATGGCTATGCAGTGAGCTCCCCCTAGTGGTGGTTGCAAGCAGCAACGTTCTTATCATCTAACTCTATGACTAGGCAGAGGAGTTGAGCAACGTGATATATTGTGCACGTTTTTACCTCTCAGTATATGATCCTTGCATTGTGTACATTATAGAGGTGTGGTCTCGTGGCCGGGTGTAATAATGGCGCCTCCTGCACTGAACTTTGTCCTGATAAAGTTTACGCTGAGTAAGAACATCATATAGGTCCAGGAAGGGCAGCGCGGGGCTTATCCTTCCTAGGGCTTGTCATTCTGCTGAGCGAGGACAGAGACCTCTCACCGCTCAGGCAGCCATTAACAAAACCCCTCCGGCAACAAAGTGTTTTAATTATAAACCAAACTCTGTTAATCCTGTTACGTATAAAGACTACAAGGGTTATCGAGAAGACTTGTTTTTGCCGGACTGGCGTGAATTAACCCCTTCGTGACTCTCGAGATGTCTATACCCTCCGGTAAGGTAGGGCGAGTCGATAGAGGATTTAGGGCTATGCGCTCACCCTTCTGCATTAGTAGCTGTGGTGACAGATTTCTTCCTGTGTTTCTCCTGGCAGGTTACGGAGGTGACGGACAGCGCCTATGTGGGTTCGGAAAGCGCCTATAGTGAGTGCGAGACCTTCACGGATGAAGATACTGGAGGGCTAGCTGCGCAGGAAGACCCCGAGACTGAAGGAGATGGGGCAGGCTCTCGTGGACATGCACCAGCAACGTAAGAGAAATATATATATATAATTTTAATTATTTTTATTTTTTTACTTTTTTTTTATTTTTTAGATTTTTTTTTTCAATTAGACATACTTAGACATAGAAGGTGCTGTCAAGGGTGGGGGATGGGGGTGTTTAGGTCTTCACCATAAGGTTTGCTGTATGGATAGGATACCTGAGCTATGTCTGTAGAGCACATTAGATGGTGGTCATACACATTAGGTCCATGTCAGCCGACCATCTAATGTGTATGGGGGAAGAGGGTCTCAACTCCTCCCCTTTTGGTAGATGTTTGGGGGGGGGGGAGGATTGGGCGTGTTGGATTTGAAGATGTCTGGTCTTTTGGAGAAACAGGTTTCTTGACCGTGACTTTCTCCACTCTCCCTATTGAAAACACATGCATACTTGGCAGTGCCGAGAGTACAAGTGTATGGGGTCGGATGTTTACCTTTATGATGGTGACCTCTGAGAGCACCACCTCCCTTCTCCTCCGCCAGTACTTGCACGGTGCAACCTGAAAATGGTGTTCAGAGAAGGTAATAGGAATTGCTGGGATTTGTTGTTCTTCCACTGTTAAAGGGCGGAAACCAGACAACCCTCGGGATCCGTCTGCAATAAAGAACAGTAAGTGTTTACTTGCCAGAGCCCTCGTCGGGTGCACCACTGAGGCCAGCGATTGGCTGCAGCGGTCACTTGTTGTTGAGGTGACATCACTGCGGCATCCGGGATCTAAGTACTTACCGGTCCTTTATTGCAGGTGGATCCCTTTAAATGGGATCCACACAAGACCACAAAGTGGTGCAGTGTGAGGAGAGCCTTTTAAAAGGGTATTCCCAGCTGTGGAAGAAAAGGGGTCCTCCGACCCCTCCTAATCTGATAAGAAGCAGAGAATGAATGGAGAAGTGACCGCGCAGGTGTGCGGCCCTCCCCATTCACTTCTGCGGGAGTCACTGAAACAGGTGAGCGCGTGTGGGAGCCGCATCTATGAGGAACATACAGTCTTTCGGATAGGTCCTAAATGCCTGAGATAAGAGTACCCCTTTAAGGATTAAAGGGGTTGTCCCATTGCACACAATGGGGGCATATCGCTAGGATATGCCCTCATTGTCTGATAGGTGCGGGTCCCACCTCTGGGAGGCTAACCTACAACGTGAATGGAGCGGGAAAATGAATGGAGGGTGCACCGTGCATGCGCAGCCGCCCTCCATTCATTTCAATGGGACCGCCGAAAATAGCCGAGCGCTGGCTCTGCTATTTCCGTCTTGTCGAGATGTCTTGTCTCATCTGAAGACCTTCTACATCCTCTGTTTCAGACCTGAAGGACTGGAGTTGTCCCTCTGTGATATCTCGGGGGTCACGGTCACTGGGCAGGAGGAACAGTTTGAAGATTTTGGCGAAGGAGCAGAGCCGGACCTGTTCAACAGCCACTGCGAGGACGAGAAGGAGAGCTTCACCCAGATGACAAACTCCTCCCCGCGTCTCACCTCCAGGTGAGGTTATAACGCTTCCTTCAGCTTAATGATTCAGGGCGCAGACGATGAACGCCGCAGTAACGTGCTGCGGCCTGTCACAGTCTGCCAGGGCTTCTTCCTTCACAGGTTGGAATACAAGCAGATGAGCAGGGGAGTAACTATAGGGGGGCAGAGCTTGTGGTCGCACCCCAGCCCTGGTGCCCAAAAATGACACTCACATAGGAGGGCAACAGTAATGTAAATGGTTTGTGGGGTCCTCTTACAAGTTTTGCATTGGGACTCTAGAGCGCCTTACGCCCCCGGTTGGGGAATATGACACATTTTCCTATGCAAAGGATATTTAGGCTCTTCACAGAGTAATTTGTATATTGACACCGTAATAGTGACTTGTATGAATAGTGAGCGGTATTGTAATATTGAAAGTGTATTTGCCTATTAGGCACCGTTCTAATGTTATATATATATAGAAATAGTCCACATAAAAAGTCACTGTGTACATACATTACATTACTTATCCTGTACTGATCCTGAGTTACATCCTGTATTATACTCCAGAGCTGCACTCACTATTCTTCTGGTGCAGTCACTGTGTACATACATTACTTATCCTGTACTGATCCTGAGTTACATCCTGTATTATACTCCAGAGCTGCACTCACTACTCTGCTAGTGCAGTCTCTGTGTACATACATTACTTATCTGTACTGATCCTGAGTTTACATCCTGTATTATACTCCAGAGCTGCACTCACTATTCTGCTGGTGCAGTCACTGTGTACATACATTACTTATCCTGTACTGATCCCGAGTTACATCCTGTATTATACTCCAGAGCTGCACTCACTATTCTGCTGGTGCAGTCACTGTGTACATACATTACTTATCCTGTACTGATCCTGAGTTACATCCTGTATTATACTCCAGAGCTGCACTCACTATTCTTCTGGTGCAGTCACTGTGTACATACATTACTTATCCTGTACTGATCCTGAGTTACATCCTGTATTATACTCCAGAGCTGCACTCACTGTTCTGCTGGTGCAGTCACTGTGTACATACATTACTTATCCTGTACTGATCCTGAGTTACATCCTGTATTATACTCCAGAGCTGCACTCACTACTCTGCTAGTGCAGTCTCTGTGTACATACATTACTTATCTGTACTGATCCTGAGTTACATCCTGTATTATACTCCAGAGCTGCACTCACTATTCTGCTGGTGCAGTCACTGTGTACATACATTACTTATCCTGTACTGATCCCGAGTTACATCCTGTATTATACTCCAGAGCTGCACTCACTATTCTACTGGTGCAGTCACTGTGTACATACATTACTTATCCTGTACTGATCCCGAGTTACATCCTGTATTATACTCCAGAGCTGCACTCACTATTCTACTGGTGCAGTCACTGTGTACATACATTACTTATCCTGTACTGATCCTAAGTTACATCCTGTATTATACTCCAGAGCTGCACTCACTATTCTGCTGGTGCAGTCACTGTGTACATTACATTACTTATCCTGTACTGATCCTGAGTTACACCCTGTATTATACTCCAGAGCTGCACTCACTATTCTGCTGGTGCAGTCACTGTGTACATACATTACTTATCCTGTACTGATCCTGAGTTACATCCTGTATTATACCCCAGAGCTGCACTCACTATTCTGCTGGTGCAGTCACTGTGTACATACATTACTAATCCTGAGTTACATCCTGTATTATACCCCAGAGCTGCACTCACTATTCTGCTGGTGTAGTCACTGTGTACATCCTGTACTGATCCTGTATTATACTCCAGAGCTGCACTCGCTGTTCTGCTGGCTGATATTGGAAACGATCAGCACCTGAACTTTTTATGTAGATTTTATCTATCTATCTGTTTACATGTAATGAGGTAATGTTTTACTGAGATCCTTGAAAAAGACAAAGTTGTCAGAAGGCGCTTACATAACCTGAATATCTGCCACTTCCCATAAATAACTTCTGTTTTTGTGCAGTAGTTAGCAGACGGCATCCGTCCAGTTAAATAAGCCAGGCATGTGGTCTAATGAGTAACTTCTATGTGTCCGTTCAATAACATGGAGCATTCCTCATGATTTACTTTTACATCCCCCTAGTGGTGCACCCGTGTCAGAGCGCCAACTTTTGGCACCACCACCTTGCTCAGGCCTGGGGGGGCTGTACTGCAGCCAGTGCCACAAACATATCAACCGTCTGGAAGATCTGTCCACCCGTCTCCGCTACCTTGAGATGGACAGGTGACATTGCATGCCCGTTACCCACGTGGGACGGGGGGGGGAGGCTGGAGACCCTTATACAAGGATGTGGTCGGCCCTAAATCCAGTGCCACAAAATGACCCATTCAAGGCTCTGGTCTCAGTCTTGTAAGGGGTCTCCAGGGTTCCTCTCTCGGTCCGATTTTGACTGGGCTTGCTGTGCATGTATTGCATGAGGAAGGGTTCTTGCTTCATCATCTAGGGGGCGCTATATTCTGCTGTGAGTGATGCATTTAATGTGTTTTTCGGACAATGCTTTGCCAAGGGATGACAGAATAACGGAGAGGAGAGCTGGCGGGGGTGGGGTGGGGGGGTCAGCGCTGTGGTTGGACATACTTCCCTCTTGTTATTTCCTGGGGCAGGAAACCGATATCACCCCAGATCTTCTCCTGACGGATCCCAGCGCTCATTAACCCCCTCCTGACCACTGCAGCATCAGCATTTTCCCTTCCACCTGTCACTCACCATTTCCTCTGCTGCTGCATTAACCCGCCATACACAGGACGTCGGTGTGTCTCATCCACCGCCGCGCCAGGCTTTGCATGCTATTGGTGTTTGAGTTGTTTTTTTTTTGCTTCCATGTTATCTGCAGGTTTTCCCTCCCCTGTCCCTTCATACTTTCCCTCTGGTTGTATTTTCCACTCTCACTTACTTATCCTTTTGTTTGCTCTGCAGCCCGGACAAGAGGACGTCGAGTAGAAAGGAGGCACGGTAAGTGGTACTGCAAATGGTAATGTTGCATGCCGGCGCAATAGGGTTAGAGATATAGGTTAGAGTTACATGCCAGTGCATATAGGTTATCCGTTTAATGTTAAAGTTGCATGCCAGCACAATAAGGTTATAGGTAAATGTTAAAGTTGCATGTCAGCATGATAAGGTAATAGATGTAGGTTAAAGCTAAAGTTGCATGGCAGAGCAATAAGGTTCTAGGTTAAAGTTGCATGGCAGCGCAATAAGGTTCTAGGTTAAAGTTGCATGCCAGCGCAATAAGGTTCTAGGTTAAAGTTGCCTGCCAGCGCAATAAGGTTCTAGGTTAAAGTTGCCTGCCAGCGCAAAGGTTCTAGGTTAAAGTTGCCTGCCAGCGCAATAAGGTTCTAGGTTAAAGTGCCTGCCGCGCAATAAGGTTCTAGGTTAAAGTTGCATGCCGCGCATAAGGTTCTAGGTTAAAGTTGCATGCCAGTACAATAAGGTCCTAGGATATAGGTTGCATGGCAATGCAATAAGGTTCTAGGTTAAAGTTGCATGGCAGCGCAATAAGGTTCTAGGTTAAAGTTGCATGTCAGCGCAATAAGGTTATAGGTTAAAGTTGCATGCTAACGCAATAAGGTTATAGGTTAATGTTAAAGTTACATGGCAGCGCAATAAGGCTTTAGATATAGGTTAATGTTGCATGCCGACGCAAAAGCGTTATAGATATTGTTCTGCTAGCTAGTTATGAGGGAGTAAGTGCCATAATGCTCTGGTGCTTGTGGCATAGGAAGACTGTGCCGATCAGTGAGCTGCGTCCAAGAAGAGGAATATTTTACAACACTGCAACTGGTCATAGATAAGGCTCCGCAAACACAGAGCAGGATGTACGTTATCTCCATATGGTAGAGATTCTAGCCCAAGTCCTTATCCATGTCTTCTGTCTCTAGGAGGCTTCATCACAGTGGATTCCTAGAAGATCAAGGACAGCAGCCGCTCACCAACATGGCGTTCGATGACACCGATCTGACAGACAAGGTAGTACCACCATTGGAGGACCGTCTTAAAGGAGTATTCCCATATCATAAAGTAATGGCGTATCATTAGGACAGGCCGTGACTTTATGATCAGTGGGATGGGTATGACTTCTAGAACCGCCACCGATCCGGAGAATGAAGAGATTGGGGTGGTCCCTTCAGTGTCTTCCACTGCACAGCAGCTCTGAATCTGTACCGAGCCCCATTTATTCATAGGAGGTCGGATTCTCACCGGTCGTAAAGGGATGGCCTATCCTAGTGATATGCTTCCCTTTGTGAGATGGAAATACTCCTTTAAGAGGTCACCGAGTCTTCAGCATTTGATCATTGGGGGTCCGAGTGCTGAGACCCCTAACGATCGCTAGAAGGAGGAGAGAGAAGTGCTCACATATTGCACGCTCTCTCCTCGCTGCAGGAGATAAGTCCACAGTCTGTCTCCTGCAGCGAGGAGGGAGTGCGCAATATGTGAGCGCTTCTCTCTCCTCGTTCTAGCGATCGGTGAGGGTTTCAGCGCTCGGAAACCTTTGTGAAAGCTCACCGACCTTTGCTCAGAGTGTGTCAGGCTTCATTCCCTTGGGAGAGGCCATTTTGGAGCTACCTTCACCCTTTGCATCACCTTGTCACCCACAGGTCCTCTACCTGGAAACAGCGGGTGAGCGAACTCGAGAGAGACGGCCGCCATGACGGCGGAACAGCAAAACCGCCTCAGACAGGAGAACCTGCAGCTGTTACAACAGGTGAGCTTCCTGCTGAACATGGCCTCGGCCATGCTCCATTTTTTGACCCGCTTTTTCTCATTGGACTTCCCTTTCTCTCCTGAGCAGAGCCCACGCGCTTGAGGAGCAGCTGAAAGATCAAGAATTACTGTCGGACGAGGTGCAGAGCGAGGAGACGCGGAAACACCGGGACGAGCTTCGAAAGATGGAACGTGACCGAGGCTTTCAGTTGAGCAGTTTAAAGGCCAGGTAAAAAAAAAAAGGAATGTGGCGGACAAAAATTTGCACCAAAAAACCTTCAGTTGGTCATAAGAAGTTCTGATAATGAAGTGGCAAAGAAGGATTTTTAAAGGGTTGCACGTGGTTAGAAATAGTGGCAATAGTGCCACAGCAGACCATAGTTTGTGTTTGGTATTGCAGCTCTGCTCCATTGAAGTGAATTGCAGTGGTGAGCAGGGGTAATTACAAGTATGGCGTCCCCATTCACTTCTATGGGTCGGCTCTATCTGTTCAGCTGCACAGGAAGGAGTGAATGTGGACGCCATACTTGTAATTACACCTGCTCACCACTGCCATTGCTGCGGCGAGCAGGTAAACAGTGCAGAAGTCGGACCCCCGCCGCACTGATATGGATGACCTATCATCAATAGTAAAAAGTGGACAACCCCTGTAAAGGGGTTGCCTCATCTCAAATAATGGGGGCATATCTCTAGGATATGCCCCCCAATGTCTGATAGGTGTGGGTCTCACCACGGGGACCTGCACCTAAACCGAGAACGGAGCCTTGAAAGTTGTTGTGGGGCGCACTGTGCATATCGGGCCCATAGAAGTGAATGGGAGCGGCGGACGGTCATGCGCAGTACGCTCCTATTCACTCTTTTATAGGGACCACACTAGGTAGTGGCCGGACCGGAGTCCTCCAGCCACCACTTTGCGGGCGGGGCTCCATTCTCAATATAGGTGTGGGACCAGCACCTATAAGACAATGGAGGCGTATCCTAGCTATATGCCCACATTGTCTCAGATGAGAATACCCCTTTAAGACTGAACTCTTTTTTTTTTTTTTTTTTTTTTTTTTTTTTGAAGAACTAAAAGTTTATTGATTTTGTTTATTCCATTATTTTTTAGCATGACATTGGATTTTCCTTGTTTGTTTTTCTTTTTTTTTTTATACCCAGGAAAAAATTTTTAAAAAGGAAGGAAAATAGTCTGTTTCTCAAGTTTGTTTGTTTTTTTTTTTTAATCTTGTACCCTGCCCATTATGGTCATTTTGATATAGGAGATATATGGGTTATTTTAGCTGGGGGCAGGGCTAGACACAGCAAATACCCTGATGATCACTAGGAGCAGGAAGCGGCATAGTGCTTATTGTGTATACAGTCATAGAGAAGACAGGGACGGTAATAAAATGTTTCCGCCTTCTCTTCAGGCATCACTGACAGCCGCCTCCCTGCTCCTGCTGACAACTCTACAAGGACATTCAGAAATGTTGTCGCAGAGTTAAATGCAGGCCGGACGTGTGTAGTAAACTTTATTTTTCTGTTTTGGAAGCTATCTGGGGGCTTCTTTTTTTTTGCATGAGCAGTAGTTTTTATTGGTACCATTTTGCGGTACATTGTGTGTTTTTGATCTTTTTTTTAAATTCAGTTTTATTTTTGGGGGGCGGGTAAGCTTTCAGACAATACCAAATTGACAGCAATATGTTCAGGACAGAGAAAGATATCACTGATAGAAATCGGGATGGTGTGAATGCAGCTGAAAATGAAAGTAAAAACAGTTTTTACTCGCGATTATTCCCGAATTGATTTCTAACAGTGATTTCTCCTCTGTTTCTTGGACTTTGGTCTTGTATGAAAGCCTGGACTGTCAGCTTTCAAACAAGACCAGTTGCATGTTTCTAGCTGCTGCCATTGAGGAGATATCACCATCTAAAGCTGCCCTCCCTCCTCCAGTTAGCTACTTTTCACACTGCCCGAGCTGGACTCTTTTGTTGTCCATCAGTACAATGGGGTCCTATGAGTCCATTTATCGTATACGGCGGGATGTCTGTGTGGTTTAGAGACTGTCATTTGAGTATTCGGATGTTTCCCTGGTTGTAGCCAGATCTTCAGTTCTTCAGTAGACTAATGATCTTTCTTCTTCTGCAGGGTTCAAGAACTGGAGAGCGAGAACACGGAGCTGCGCTCCCAGCTGCCCAGTGCGAGGGCCACCACACAGAGACTGGAAGAGGTGAGCAATGTCTAATCAACTACCTGCCAGTGACACCACTGGATGGGAATGTGGAGGTTTCCATTCACTGACTGCAAGCAGGACATGTATGATATTTGTACAAAGGCCTAGATGCAAATAATTGCACACCAGGGTGTTGATGGACAAACCCTTACTCATCGTCTGCAGGAGAAATACAAACTGTTGGACGAAGTGGAAGAACTGCAGCGTCAGCTTAAGGATCACCAGGAGCAGAACAATAAGCTGGGAGGGAAGCTGAGCAACGAGATGCATAAACAACAGCTCGAGAAGGAGCGCTGCCAAGAGGTACGAGTGATCGCGCTGCGCGCCAGCGTCCCCGAGTGATCCCTGTCTTAGATGCTGAAACATGCAAAAATCTCATTCAGCCTGGCAATATTGCATGAGGATAAGCGGCAATAAGACTCATCTGATGCAGCTTATCCACAGGGTAAACAAAAAGAGCAAAAATTTGATGGCGTCTAATTTTTCCCTGTTATCTGCCCAATCAGGATGAAAGAGTGTGGTGGTGTTCACATTATACAGAATTTGGTAAGGCTAACCTTCTATCTTGTAACGACAGGTAATAGAGGAGCTCCGGCGGGAACTAGAGCAGACACAGCTATTGCGCCTCGAAATGGAACAGCGAATGGGAGTGGGAAATAGCGCCGCCCTGCAGGAGTACAACAGCCGCACAAGGGAGGCTGAGCTGGAGCAGGAAGTCCGGAGGCTCAAACAGGTACTGCTGTTACATCATAAGACGGGGGACGATGGAGAGGCAGGGAGAGACGAGCGGGGTTGGATGGAGAGGCAGGGAGAGACGAGCGGGGTTGGACGGAGAGGCAGGGAGAGACGAGCGGGTTGGATGGAGAGGCAGGGAGAGACGAGCGGGGTTGGACGGAGAGGCAGGGACAGACGAGCGGGGTTGGACGGAGAGGCAGGGACAGACGAGCGGGTTGGATGGAGAGGCAGGGACAGACGAGCGGGGTTGGATGGAGAGGCAGGAGAAGACGAGCGGGTTGGACGGAGAGGCAGGGAGAGACGAGCGGGGTTGGATGGAGAGGCAGGGAGAGACGAGCGGGTTGGATGGAGAGGCAGGGACAGAACGAGCGGGGTTGGACGGAGAGGCGGGGACAGACGAGCGGGGGTTGGACGGAGAGGCGGGGACAGACGAGCGGGGTTGGACGGAGAGGCGGGGACAGACAGCGGGGTTGGACGGAGAGGCGGGGACAGACGAGGGGGGTTGGACGGAGAGGCGGGTGGAAGCGGGAGAGGCGGTTGGACGGAGACCGAGCGGGGTTGGACGGCAGAGGCGGGGACAGACGAGCGGGGTTGGACGGAGAGGCGGGGACAGACGAGCGGGGTTGGACGGAGAGGCGGGGACAGACGAGCGGGGTTGGACGGAGAGGCGGGGACAGACGAGCGGGGTTGGACGGAGAGGCGGGGACAGACGAGCGGGGTTGGGACGGAGAGGCGGGGACAGACGAGCGGGGTTTGGACGGAGAGGGGCCGGGGGTGGACGAGGACGAGCGGGGTTGGACGGAGAGGCGGGGAGAGACGAGCGGGTTTGGACGGAGAGGCGGGGAGAGACGAGCGGTTTGGACGGAGAGGCGGGGAGAGACGAGCGGGTTTGGACGGAGAGGCGGGGAGAGACGAGCGGGTTTGGATGGAGAGGCGGGGAGAGACGAGCGGGTTTGGATGGAGAGGCAGGGACAGACGAGCGGGGTTGGATGGAGAGACGGGACGGACAAACGGATTGATCTAGATAAATGTATATTTTTATAGATGACAATTCTAATATATGACTCTTTGTAGGAGCAACGGCTTCTCAAGGAACAGAATGAAGAACTGAACGGCCAGATCATTAACCTCAGCATCCAGGGAGCCAAGAACCTGTTCTCCACCACGTTCTCCGACTCGCTGGCCGCTGAAATCAGCAGCGTTTCTAGAGATGAGGTACGTAAGGACGACTCATTATATCAGCCACATGCTTCCTTCATAAGGCCTCATGCACACGACCGTATGTATTTTACAATCCGCAAAAACGGATCTGCAAAAAACATGGATGACGTCCGCGCGCATTCCCTATTTTGCGGAACGGAACAGCTGGCCCCTAATAGAACAGTCCTATCCTTGTCCGTAATGCGGAGAATAATAGGACACGTTCTATTTCTTTGGGGAACGGACATACAGAAGAGGAATACACACGGAGTAACTTCTGTTTTTTTTCTGGACCCAATGAAATGAATAGGTCCGCAAAAAAAAAAAAAACGGAACGGACACTGAAAGAAAATATGTTCTTGTGCATGAGCCCTAAGAGATCCATTCAGATGTGTACATGTAGTTTATCCTGGCCTGACCTGGGATTATGTATGCCATCTGGGGGTCATTCTCCGTAGACCGCGCACAGATGCCTAGAGCCACGGTCGTCTTATTGCGTTCTCTCTCTTTGCAGCTGATGGAGGCTATTCAGAAGCAGGAGGAAATCAACCTTCGATTACAGGATTATATTGACCGGATCATCGTGGCAATTATGGAGACCAACCCAGCCATATTGGAAGTGAAGTGAGTTTCGAGGGTGGGCAGACATGAGAGACTTGTCTTATAATATTCCCCCTCCCACCAAGTCAAGTAATTGATAAATCCTCCCAACAAGCTCAAAACTCAATTTTACCATTAAAATCTAGGGGGGAATTTATGCACAATGATTTTTGCTGTTAAAGTCGGCAAATACGATGCGGTGCCCCCCATGTCCTTCACAAGCTATTGCTCTAATGCAGGGATGGCCAAGCTGCGGCTCTCCAGCTGTTGTAAAACTACAATTCCCACCATGCCCTGCTGTAGACGGATAGCTGTAGGCCAGGGGTACTCAAATCCAGACCCCTGCTTGCACCAGAAGTCCAGAAGCAATGAGCGCTTCCGTCAATACAGATGGAAGCGCTGATTGCTGGAGTGCAGGGAGCTGATGTCACTCACCGCTCTGCTCCCCGCGCTCCTCCCCCCTTCAGGCCGCAGTGCTCTGAATGAGGAAGCAGGAAGACTTCTCCTGCTCCACCATTCAGTCTGCACAGATCGCGCTGCCGGACGATGTGGGCGGAGCCTGCAGACTGGAAATCTGCATAAACTCCGCCCACATGGTGCTGCAGCGAGATCTGTGCCTGCAGTGAAGACAGGAGGACTGTGAGCTTCAGGAACGGGACAAGGTGAGTAGGTGCTGTGTGGGCACAGAGGGCTTTATAACTATGGAGGGGGCACAGAGGGGTTCATAACTATGGAGGGGGGCACAGAGGACATTATAACTATGGAGGTGCACAGAGGACATTATAACTATGGAGGGGGGGCAATGGGGAAGGACATTATAACTATGGAGGGGGCACAGAGGACATTATAACTATGGAGGGGGACAGAGGGGTTCATAACTATGAAGGGGGCACAGAGGGGTTCATAAACTATGGAGGGGGCACAGAGGGGTTCATAACTATGGAGGTGGGCACAGAGGTTCATAACTATGGTAGGGGGCACAGAGGGGTTCATAACTATGGAGGGGGCACAGAGGGGTTCAATAACTTGGAGGGGGCACAGAGGACATTATCACTATGGAGGGGGCACAGAGGACATTATCACTATGGAGGGGCACAATGGTCATTTTACTCTGGAGGGGGCACAGAGAGAGTATTACTACTATGGAGGGGGCACGGAGGACATTATCACTATGGAGGGGGCACGGAGGACATTATCACTATGGAGGGGGCACGAGGACATTATCACTATGAGGGGGCAACGGAGGACATTATCATATGGAGGGGGCACGGAGGACATTATCACTATGGAGGGGGCACAGAGGACATTATCACTATGGAGGGGGACGGAGGACATTATCACTATGGAGGGGGCACGGAGGACATTATCACTATGGAGGGGGCACGGAGGACATTATCACTATGGAGGGGGCACAGAGGGGCACAGGCATTATCACTATGGAGGGGGCACAGAGGACATTATCACTATGGAGGGGGCACAGAGGACATTATCACTATGGAGGGGGCACAGAGGACATTTTTATTCTGGATGGGGCACAATGGATATTGATAATGTGAAGGGGCACAATAGGCATTTTTACTCTGGAGGGGGCACAATGGTCATTTTTACTCTGGAGGGGGCACAGAGGGCATTACTAATGTGAAGGAGGCACAATGGGCATTTTTATTCTGGAGGGGGCACAATGGGCATTGATAATGTGAAGGGGGCACAGTGCACAGAGGGCTTTACTACTATTAAGGCTACACGCCACTGGTCTTGTCCCTCCTTATATATTTTTTTGTTTTGCAGCTCGGACCTTCATCCTACAGCAGACTCAGGTAGGTGGACCTTTACCAAAAGTACTTGAGTACCCCTGCTGTAGGCTATCTAAGGATGCTGGGAGTTGTAGTTTTGCAACAGCTGGAGGGCCACAGGTTGGGCACCCCTGCTCTAATGCATTGAAAATGAAAAATGAAGCAATTTTACAAATCGTCTTGGTTAAAAATCTCCTGTCGTCTTGTGTTTACAGCTGCCATACAGGTCTGTGTGTCTCCGTGGTAACAGACTACATATAAACCCTGTGTAGTCTGATCCTAAAGCCTTCTCTCTGTCACCTTCTTGTAAGGGAGCATTCACACAACCGTGTCCATTTTGAGGTCTGCAAATTGCAGACAAATTGCAAAACGCTGATACGGGCGGCGTGCGTCCTGCATTTTGCAGTTCAGCGCGTCACGCCCTTTGTTACAGATGTAGAAATGTCTACGCAAAACGGACAAATATAGGACGCGTTATAATTTTAAAATTTTTTTTTTTGTGGGGCCGCAAAACAGAACTACAGATGAGGTCAGCACATAGTGTGCTGTTCTCATCTTCTGCGGCCCCCTTGAAGTGAATGGGTCGGCGTCGGCATCCTATCCGCAAATACAGACGTGGGAACGCTCCCTAAACTTGGAGACAAACAGATCTGCATAGGGCTGTGGTACTCAAAACGAGGGCTTTTAGATGTGATTACTAAGGCCTCATCTTTGGGAGCAGTCACGTTCTGAGGCTCTCTAATTGGACAGACATTGAGTTACAGGCTACCTTTAGGCACTAGACCAGGGATCAGCAACCTTCGGCACCCCAGCTGTTGTGAAACTACAATACCCAGCATGCTCCGTTCATTTCTCTGTGAGTTCTGAGAAAAGCAGAGCAACAATGCATGCTGGGAGTTGTAGTTTCACAACAGCTGGAGTGCCGGAGGTTGCCTACCCCTGCACTAGACAGATTGTCCTTCTGCAGGAGGCCTCATTTGCATATTTATTTTCCCAGAGAGCATTGCCTGTACGACTCTCTACACCAGCTTGATCTCCATAAGGAAAACCAGAACCGCCAGGAAACTTCCCTAAAAGTTACATTTTCTCTTTATTGCAGGTTTCATTAACCCCCACAGGGCAGTCCACAAGTAGAAGCCGCCCCTGCCCGTGATCCAGAAAGCAGAGGAGGCAGGTACGACCTTGACCGCTGGCCACTCGGGGCCGATCAGCTCTGGAGTGCGAACCTCCCCGGGCTTCCATGGCAATAGCTGTCGTGCGTCAAGAAAGTCGTCTTGTCTTACACTTGTGTCTTACGGAATGCACAAAGAGACTGCAGGACTGCGCGGCGCACACACGCCGGACATCATGGCCGAACCTGCTACATCTCGAATTCTCCTTCACCTCGAAGACACCCCTGCTCACTGCTCGCACATCACCTTAAGACAATGCACAGCTGTCCACCATTGTGGGCTTGTGAGATGCCAGCGTGGATTCCTGGACCATGGACTTTAAGGCGGTTGTCTAAGGAGTGAATGTGTATATAGCGCTGCCTCCACGCACAGATGTATATAGGGCGTCGTATAGGTGCACATGGGATCTGTATGTAAAGTCGGCATGGGGGCGTCGAACAGTAATAATGTCAATAATTGGACGGGTTTCTTATTCATTTTAAGAAAGTTGCAGCTCCCTGGTCCCCTACCCCAGCATACACTCCCAGCAAAAGCAGTGCATTCTGGAGTAATGGCCCCAAAATGCATATTATTTGCACAAAATCCATGTCATTCCAACAGGTACATGCATGTAGGGTGTGTACCAGATCACGCAGGCTGCTACTGTGAACCCCCCACGATTTGACTTCATGGTGCTGCATCTGACGCCTGTTTCGGGAGGGGGGAAGGGGGGATGAAAATGACTCCTAACGAGCTAGTGCGGCTTAATCTCTCGCTTTTTCCTCTCCTTTTTTTTTTATATGCAGACAAATCACATTTTTAGACACTTTTGAAGAAAGTTTCTATATGTGTATGTACATAAGTAGATAAAAAAATATTCTATATATATAGAGCTGTAAATATACAGGTATATGGACGGGATCCTCCGGGATGACGATTTTCCTGTCGAGACACTGGATATGAACATGTGGTGGCCAAGGGCATAGCAATACAATCCCCGGGCAGATTAGTTTTGTTTTATTCCCATCCGCGAGTGAGGGAGAAGACCTCTACAAACTGGTCTCCGCTACGGCGGCCATTTTGTTGAAGACCGATTCATGCCATGAATTACAAAGAGGAGACCGTTGGGGAGCTAAAGGATATTCCTGCTGTTACTGAATTTAGAGGGGGGGGTTCGTAAATGTTAGGACTACTCCGCCTACATTTTAGGACTCTGCCTACATTTAGTGGTCTGCCCCCCCCCATTTTTTTTTCTTGTTAACCACCTAACTGTTTTGCCCGAGTCCAGCTCGGGCAGTGTGAAAAGTAGCTAACTGGAGGGAGCGGGCTGCTTTAGATGGTGATATCTCCTAGCTAGAAAGATGCAACTGGTCTTGTCAAATGACAAGCTAAAAAATGACAGTCCAAGCAACAGAGAAGAAAATCAAATCGGGAATAATCGCCACTAAAACCTGTTTTTACTTTCATTTTCAGCTGCATTCACAGCATCCCGAATTCTATCAGTGATATCTTTCTATGTCCTGAACATATTGCTGTCATTATGGTATTGTCTGAAAGCTTGGACTGTCAGCTTTCAGACAACACAAGTTGCAAGTTTCTAACTGCTACTATTCAGGAAGTAGCAGCATCTAAAGCAGCCCTCCTCTTTCTAGTTAGCTACTTTTCCCTCTGCTGGAGCTGGACTCTGGCAAAACAGTTATGGGGGTTAATATGGTCACATTTTAGGCGCACATTAAATTGCAGTTCTGTCACGTCGGCTTTCACGCAAGGGAATACATATAAGGATGAGGGTTTCCACAGCATACTTCTTAAGGGGGCCCTCTTCCTGGTGCTAGTTCACCCCACAGCGCTTTACTCCCCCCACCCTCCTCCTGACACAAGAGGGCGCTGCTGCTTTTGTCTTCACCACTGGTTATTAACGTTGCTTTGCCTATGGAGACACACTACATACAAGGAATCGATACTGACCCACTGACTGTACAGCTGCCACCGCCTCTCTCCGGGGGTGTCACGACGAATGACACCCCCCCCCCTTAATTCCACTCCCTTTTACCAGATCTATAAAAATCCGTTTCCGTAAACCCGGAAGAAATCGCATCCGTTCGTCTAGAAATTCGACCGCACATCCAGGTTCCCACGGCTTTGGTGACACGGCTGGCTTCATACGTGACGGGCCGATGACAGTCGTACGCTGCGCTTTACGCAGCCGAGCAGACAGAGGGCGCTATGGAGCATGAACGTACATTTTACGTGTAAAAAGAATCGTTTTGTTTAATTTAATTCTGGGATCATTTGCTTTTATCTTTGTGTATTTTCAGAAATTTCTGGTGAGGAATAAACTGTTTGATTGCAGTAACTTTCCCCGTGTGCTTGATTTTTAACACAGCCGTAGACAGGGTGACGTTTTTGGAGAGGAGATAAGCGGCAGTCAGTGTCTGGTTCTGCTTATCTTCATGGGAAGATTCCAAATTGCATCTGGCAGCCTTTAAAAACCGTGCCGCTCTTAAGGGCTGTGCCTGGTATTGCCAGGGGTGCGCCACCAATGAGGCCAGGTGAGGCGATCGCCTCAGGCAGCACCAGGTAGGGGCAAGAGAGGGGGGCAGCGGAAGGGCCATGGGCAATGAGTGCTTCCATTGTGGCAAAGGGGTTAGGTTAAGAAATTGGAATGGGGAGGGCATTTGTTTTCGCCTCAGGCAGCAGAAAGGCACCTATTGGTGCACCCCTGGGTATTGCAGTTCTGTCCCAGTCACGTGTAGATTTTAAAGGGGTTGTCTGGGATTTTGATGTTGATGGTCATCCATATCTGATCAGTGGGGGTCCAACTCCCGGAACCCTTGCCAATCAATTGTTTGAAGAGGCTGTGGTTCTCCTAGACCAGTGACGTTACATTCATCAGCCACATGACCTAGGTGCAGCTCCGTCCCACTCAAGTGAATGGGGCTGAGCTGCAATACCAAACACAGCCACTATACAATGTAGGGCGCTGTGCTCATTCTTCAAACTGCTGATCAGCGGGGGTGCTAGGAGCTGGACCCCCACCAATCAATATAAAATTCTTGGAAAATGTTCTATAAAGGTGTTTTCCCATGCATATTTTCTGACAAGTCATAAAATTTGGTGGGGAAAATGCATGTTTAAAGGGTTTCTTCAGATTAGAAAAGCATGGCTGCCTTCTCAACAGCGCCACCCCTTCCATGGCTGTATCTGGTATTGCAGCTCAGCTCTATTGAAGTGAATGGGGCTAGCCTGCAATACCACACACAACCTGTGGGCAGGTGTGGTGCCGTTTTTGGAAGAAAGCAACCCTAATCCCATACAACTACTATAACTAAGGGTATGTCTACTTACTTTGCTGTTGAATGCAGTCTATTTCTCTCTGGTGTCAGACATTTCAGGCCGACTGGCGAGAAGAAGAGAAGAAAAATCGCAGCTCTGGTGATCCCACTTTTATCTCTAGAAATATTTCACTTGCTTCTATATGAATGAAATCAGCAGTTTATTAATAAAAAAAACATCTTAGAGGTTCTGCAGCAGCTGTGGTGTGTATTATACGGAATAATGCGCCTCTACAATCATTTATGAGAAGACAGAGTCGCCATAGCGTCCTGTGACCTGTATAAAGGTCCTCTGCCTACAGAATCGCGCACTTTTAGGGCTCATGCACACGACTGCATGTATGTTGCGGATCCACAAAAATATGGATGACGGTTGAGGCCAGACGGGACAGATCCTGAGACGAAGACGAAAGTAACAGGGCCTCATATAGTCACGAAAATCCTTTGGGGACTTATCATTTACATTAGTGATGGATGTTACAACCGAAGGGGCGGAGCATGACACAGATAGTATCTTTGATGGTCCTTGTGTCATGCTCCACCCACTCTGACCTCTTGCGTGGGACCTTCTATGGAACATCTTACAAAAATGGTGGGGACATCCACCTAGGGCACAGAAATACGCAGCAGGTCACCATGGATATCCCCTTTGGCAGTACACAAAGGTAAAATCCGTGATATATTCTCAAATTTTGACCCCTTGGACCAACTCAGGGAGCCGTAATATGGCCCTAACAGTGGGTGGAGCTGCATCAGAAGGGAAAAATGGAGGTGTCGCCCATGGCAACCAATAGTGCACAAGGGAAAATGGAGGTGTTGTCCATGGCAACCAATCAGGTGTCACCTCTCATTTTTCAGAGACCTATGGGAAAAGGCAAGCTGTGACCTGATTGGGTGCCGGGAGCAACTCCATAATTTTTCCTTTGCATTGTTTTTTGTATACGTCTCCGCCATATCTGATTTTCTGGAGTATTCCTTTAAACCCAGATATGCAAAACCAATATGGCGGCAGATAGTACAGGATGTAAATACTGCTGGTCTTATTTCTGACCTGCTATGGCCAGTAAATGGGGATGTTCGAGCATACTCTACCGATCGGATATCAGGCGTGGCGAGATGCATACAGGCCCTAATTTAATTACTACGTGTAAGGCGGTTGCCTTAGCAACCATACCGCCCAACATTGACGCAGCACACACCCAATGACAGAAGGGGTGGACAGTATGTCTGGAAATTCCCTTTAAGTTTCAAGTTGTATAAAACCTGGCGCAGTTACCCCTAGCAACCAATCAGATTCCAGCTTTCACTTTTGCAGTTCTGGTTGCTGTGGTTTATCCTATGTGGTAACAGCCTATTGGATTCAGAAGTGTAGGGAAGCTGGGTGACTACTGTAAAGGCGGCCATATTGGATCTCACCCAGCTTTCCAGGGAACAGATAGAACTAGCTGAATGGAGTCTTTCACTACATAGGACTTGGAAATATTCCTTAGAACCATAAAATGTGTTATATGAACTCATAGCGGCCGAGCTGTCAGGCTGCACGAGCAGATGGAGCGGACATTCCCTCTCTGCAGCCGTCCGAGGGTCCCAGGGTGGTAGAACCTCAGCGCGGTGGCTGCCGGGATTTGTAGTTCGCAGTGCGCACAGTGCGGCGCTTGCGTCATTCGGCCAGCGGGTGGAGCTGCTGAGCTGCGGAGACCCGGAAATAGAGCAGAGGAAGGAAACCGGGTGCGAAGGAACCGGCAGCGATCGGACCGGTCCTGGGAGTCCTCAAGGTACGTGACATATGATGATCACATTACTGCTGGATGGGTCATTCATTAGTGCAGATATCAGCGGAGCTCACACCGGGTTATGGTGGTGACTGTGACTTCACCTTATATCCCCCTGAATGGAGGAGCCCCATCATATCACACCCCCTTGATGGAGGAGCCCCATCATCTCTCACCCCCTTGATGGAGGAGCCCCATCATCTCTCACCCCCTGAATGGAGGAGCCCCATCATCTCTCACCCCCTGAATGGAGGAGCCCCATCATCTCTCACCCCCTGAATGGAGGAGCCCCATCATCTCACCCCTGAATGGAGGAGCCCCATCATCTGACCCCCCTGAATGGAGGAGCACCCCCTGAATGGAGGAGCCCCATCATGACATGACCCTGAATGGGAGGAGCCCCATCATGAAGCCCCATCATGTGACACCCCCTGAATGGAGGAGCCCCCATCATGTGACACCCCCTGAATGGAGGAGCCCATCATCTGAATGAGAGCCCCACCCCCTGAATGGAGGAGCCCCATCATGTGACACCCCCTGAATGGAGGAGCCCCATCATGTGACACCCCCTGAATGAGGAGCCCCATCATGTGACACCCCTGAATGAGAGCCCCCCCATCATGTGACACCCCCGAATGAGGAGCCCCATGTGACACCCCCTGAATGGAGGAGCCCCATCATTGTGACACCCCCTGAATGGAGGAGCCCCATCATGTGAATGAGGAGCCCCATCATGTGACACCCCTGAATGGAGGAGCCCCATCATGTGACACCCCCTGAATGGAGGAGCCCCATCATCATGTGACACCCCCTGAATGGAGGAGCCCCATCATGTGGACATGTGGACACAGCCCCTGAATGGAGGAGCCCCCTGAATGAGGAGCCCCATCATGTGACAACCCCCTGAATGGAGGAGCCCCATCATGTGACACCCCTGAATGGAGGAGCCCCATCATGTGACACCCCCTCGAAATGGAGGAGCCCCATGCATGTGGAACAGCCCCCTGTGACAATGGAGTGAACCCCCCGAATGGAGGAGCCCATCATGTGACACCCCCGAATGGAGGAGCCCCATCATGTGACACCCCCTGAATGGAGAGGAGCCCCATCATGTGACAGCCCCTGAAGCCTGGAGGAGCCCCATCATGTGACACCCTCCGAATGGAGGAGCCCCATCATGTGACGCCTCCGAATGGAGGAGCCCATCATGTGACGCCTCCGAATGGAGGAGCCCCATC
>ONZH01012257.1:0-42823 GCA_900303285.1 Rhinella marina
CAACGTGATTTTAAGGGGTGCAGAATTTTATCTTCTTTTTTGTCTAGTTTGGCTTGGGGTCCATGGCAATGTAGAGGAAAGAAGGTTTCCTTGTATGGTCTCACTTTACAGAGAGGTTAGATTGTCTTTGGAGTGTATTGTTGAGAGGCTGTGATAGTGGCGTAATAGTGCGACTTGGGCGCGTTATATGCACCCAGACATGCTTCCCCTGCTGTCCCAGTTGCATTCCAGCAGTGTTGGCATCCTTTTCTGAGGTTTCAGGGTGGACTTGGTGACCTCCAAGTGGTCGAATTGAGATTTCCAAGTGGCGAGCATTTTTTTCCCATAGACTTTAATGGGATTCGATATTCGGTCGAATAGTCGAATTTCGCGGTCTATTCGAATCGAATTTCGAACTTTCGAATATTTCACTACTCGCTCATCTCTAATAATAAACACAGTGATGTCACAGTACAGAGATAATAAACACAGTGATGTCACTGTACAGGGATAATAAACACAGTGATGTCACAGTACAGAGATAATAAACACAGTGATGTCACCGTACAGGGATAATAAACACAGTGATGTCACAGTACAGGGATCGGCATCTCGTGCCCCCATCAGACCTCAGGTCGGCGTCTCGTGCCCCCATCAGACCTCAGGTCGGCGTCTCGTGCCCCCATCAGACCTCAGGTCGGCGTCTCGTGCCCCCATCAGACCTCAGGTCAGCGTCTTGTGCCACATCAGACCTCAGATCAGGGTCTCTCCCCCCCCCTCAGATCAGCCCACCCAGCCACTTAAAAAAAGCATACTTACCTGTCCTGCCACGCTGCCACTGCCATCAGGTTCCGCACTCCACTGTCTTCCCTGCCGGCGCGCACTATGACCTGACGCTGCGTCAGGTCATAGTGTGCACCGGAAGGGAAGACAGTGGAGCGTGGGAGCCGAGGACAGCGGCAGCGCGGCAGGACAGGTAAGTATGCTTTTTTAAGTGGCTGGGTGGCTTGGGGCCTACCGGAGGATCCTCCGGTCCTCTGGTGGGCCAGTCCGACACTTTGCAGGTCCCTACCTTATGTAAATTTAGGTCACATGTCACTGCCAGCCAATCACTGCTGGGGAGGTATAGGGGCTGTTACATTACAGCAGGCGTTCCCACAGGCTTCCCTTTGATGCTGATTGGCTGAAAAAAACGGGCATTTCAAACTTGCAGTGACGCACGAATAATCACGAGTTCGCGCTGCCTCGGGATGCCGAGCCGAGCCGAAGCGGGCAATATTCGTGCAAATCACGAATATTGCCGCTTCCATTCGCTCATCACTAATCGTTTTGCATTGTTTCCAAAAAGTTCGATTTTGGTTTCATCTGACCAGAGCACCTTCTTCCACATGTTTGGTGTGTCTCCCAGGTGGCTTGTGGCAAACTGTAAACAAGACTTTTTGTGGATATTTTTGAGAAATGGCTTTCTTCTTGCCACTCTTCCATAAAGGCCAGATTTGTGAAGTGTTCGACTGATTGTTGTCCTATGGACAGACTCTCCCACCTCAGCTGTAGATCTCTGCAGTTCATCCAAAGTGATCATGGACCTCTTGGCTGTATCCCTGCTCAGTCTTCTCTTTGTTTGAGATGAAAGTTTAGAGGGATGGCCGGGTCTTGGTAGATTTGCAGTGTTCTGATACTCCTTCCATTTCAATATGATCGCTTGCACAGTGCTCCTTGGGATGTTTAAAGCTTGGGAAATCTTTTGGTATCCAAATCCGGCTTAAAACTTCTCCACAACAGTATCACGGACCTGCCTGGTGTGTTCCTTGGTCTTTATGATGCTCTCTGTGCTTTAAACAGAACCCTGAAACACAGAGATCACAGAGCAGGTGCATTTATACGGAGACTTGATTACACACAGGTGGATTCTATTTATCTTCATCAGTCATTTAGGACAACATTGGATCATTCAGAGATCCTCAATGAACTTCTGGAGTGAGTTTTCTGAACTGAAAGTAAATGGGCCGAATAATTTTGCACGCCCCACTTTTCAGTTTTATTATTACAAAAAAAGTTTAAATGAGCCAATAAATTTAGTTCCACTTCACAACTGTGACCCACTTGTTGTTGATTCTTCACCAAAAATTTAAAATGTTATATCTTTTTGTTTGAAGCCTGAAATGTGGCAAAAGGTTGAAAAGTTCCAGGGGGCCGAATACTTTCGCAAGGCTGTATCTGAGGACTTTTAGACTATACAATAAAGGGAAGGTCATCACACTGACACAGTCCTTTTTATTTACAATGATTGTTGAAGAATGGATATATAATTTTCTTTATTTATTGTTTCATTAAAAACCTCCTAAAAATGTAAGCAATATGCAAGAGATCTCAGCATTGATAACAAGTATCATAAAGCTGCTAAATTCCTATATCAGCATACTGTTGATACTTTTTGTGCTCTGGATACCAGCATTATTCTTCGCTGGGTCCTTGACAGAACAACTACACTGATTGAACTATTTTGTTAGATCTAATGTTAATAACAACAACAGTTATTAGCTTATAATAAGGAGGACGGAAGCGGCTGCCTGCGCCCATGCGAGCGCAGGGGAGCCGAGCGGTACAGTGCTCGTTTCGAGCACGTTCGCTCATCTCTACTTATAATCTTATAACCTTCCTTTGAACCTATATACAAGTCAGATCGCATACTAACCCTATCTTTTGAACTGAGAGTTTCTTATTGGTTTAGTATGCTGTCCATCAATTGCAACTACTCAATCCTAGTCACATCTGTGAGAGTTCCTGATTGGTCTAGGATGCTGTCCATCAATCACAACTATTCAATCCCATTCACATCTGTGAGAGTTCCTTATTGGTCTAGGATGCTGTCCATCAATTGCAACTATCCAATCCCGTTCATATCTGTGAACAAGGAAGACTGCTTGTGCTCCTGTTAAACTAGTGGGTGATGAGTTTGTCATTCATCTGCCCACAAATTGAATTGGCTGGTGATCAAAAGGGGAGGGAGGGCGCACATGGTAAATAGAGCCTGTTTGGTGAGCGTTTCTCAGGCATGGACAAATGGCAATAATCCAATGTGTGAATGCACTAGGGTAAGCGCTATTCAGGCAGGGACAGACTGCAGCAACTGCATGAATGAGTACTATGGAGTAAATATCTACATTGAATATAGCGATTAAAACCTCCTTAGATGATTCACTAGTGAGTGGTAACTACAATTGCCTGTGAGATTTAGAGAGAGAGGCAGATTGTACCCGCTTTAGTGAACAAGTAAATACAATTATATCAGGGCAAAAACCACTCCTATCAATAGAGGTTTAATGCTAATGTGAACTATATGAACGGAATACAGCTTCACAAGTTGATTTTCGACCCTAAGCAGTCTAATCCCCTCCTGCAACCTGTTAACCAAACATTGATAGTCACTGGTGATTAGTTTGTATGGTTCCACACTATACAAAACTTATTGCAGCAAGATCCCCATCTCTTGAGGGACAAGCACTTGTAAAGTGATGCAGATATTATTGGCTACACAAATTGTCAACCTGTAGGGAACATCCATAATACAGATGACATTGGTTTAATTGATATAATTATCTCTAGGATACCTCAAGGGGTGATTAACACTAGCAAGAGCTATTCATTTATAACAGAAACCATAACCCAGATGTGAACTAAGCCTTAGCTGTTTATGTAAACCCTTAGAATATAATGAAAATGTCATAAACATAATGCACAGTAGATGTCACAAAGAACCATGATTTATGTTTGTCGCCAACTGTCCCCAATCTGTTTTCCTTATATTGGCAATATACTGTATACTGCAAGACAATGCTTAGGATATTAATTTGTATTCATTATACGATATCTTATAAATTGTGGGTGGTGTTGCCATCACTTAATATCTACTCAAGTAAACCTAGACATGTTGGCTACCCATGTATCCTACATGGCCCATTCTTTAAAGGGGTTCTCTGGGCTTTTAATATTGATGACCTATCCTCAGGATAGGTCATTAATATCAGATCGTCAGGGGTCTGACACCCAGCACCCCCGACGATCAGCTGTTTGACAGGAAGAAAAAAATTATAAAAGAAAAAAAAATTGTTAAGATTACCAGGGAAGATGCAATGCAGAGCAGGCAGAAGAACTTGGTTCTTCTGTATATAGTTGGGGACAGGTAACTGAAAAACTGAAGAATTTTTAATTAACATTGTATCCCTGTCTGCTTTAAACCTGGCAATAAACACTGAGGCAGCAACTAGTTGACTCATGCAATCCTACTCCAAAACACAAGAAGAGCAATACTGTGTATTCAACCCAGTGCAGTGAGGAGTGAAAGAATCGTACATTGGGGAAACAATACAGCAGGTACACCAACCTATGGCCCAGCAAAAGAGCTTAAGAACAAAGAACACTTGTTTAATGACTGGGAAGTTTGTATAAAAAAAGGTGTGATAGAAGCTATTTATTTCTCTCTCTCTCTTCCTCCCAGAGAGATGGATCATTATGATATTATGTTATTTTGCTAAATAAAAAAATAAATAAAAAAGAAGCAATTTATGTTAAACTGGAGAAACCAAGCTTGAATACAGATGGAGAGATGGGACATCTATTGTCTGCCACTTACAATGCTGTTTTAATTCCTCTCCTGAGGCAGTTATAATTATACCTAATAGCTTCAGTCATGCTAATTCAATTAACATCCTACTTCCACAACTAAAATAAGATTCATTAGTATTTAATACCTGATAATTTTTTTTACTATCCATTGTTATTTAGAAAGCAAGTCTGTTGCTCTGACTTATTATAATAATAGATATACTAGATATATATTATATTAAATATAATAATGCTAATTATTATACCTTATTTGTGTCAAAAATGTAACTGCTAATTTTGATTTTAGAAGAAATTGTGTTTTGTACCCAAACAACAGAAAACAGTGAAATTTGTTTAAAACAACCACCCAAAATTGCAATAAAAATGGTCCCCTGGGAGGTTGTCATCTCAAATTGAAAATCTGTATTACAAAAATTTGGTCTAGATAGAGATAATCTAATTGAAATGTGATCTTTAAAGATAATTCACTGTATATTATTCTAAAAAAATGTTTGTTTTAGAATACTTAAGGCTTATTTAGATAATTGTTCAGGCAATTGATGACACAAAGTGACCTACCGACAAAACACCAATGATAACAGCAAGCATTTATATGCAGGGAGTATCCTGTACAAATTAGTTCATATTTGGCCATATGAAAATTTCCCAATGGGCTGATGCCCAGGCCTAAGCCCTCCTCTGCTACGTAACAATCTGACACTCCCAGAGTTATTTAACAATGGTGTCAGGCCTGGCCCGAGGCCAGCGGGTGCACTTCACTACAGACAGTGCCGCCAGTATCAGGGGGAGTGAGCCATCCAATCCATTATCGCATCCTCTTTCTTCTCAGCAATAATGTTGCGCCTTTCCGAAGCCGGCAGGGACAACTTCAGCCAACTACTACCACTACTTCTAGCCAGATAGATGGTATGGCTCCTACTACCAAGCAAAATTAAAGTATTTGCTTGAAGGTAGCTGCTTTTGAGGTGCACCTGCACTTCTGATAGCAGGCACAGCCACAGGTCCTGTCTGGAATCCTAGTCTTTCCCTTCACTTTCCTTGTAAATAAGCTTGATTGATTGATTTTTGACTGTCCCTGACTGTTTTTTCACTGTCCCTGAGGCTACTTTCACACTAGCATTTTGCTGGATCCGGCAGGGTTCACCCACCAGAACAGCCTGCTGGAGAAGGCCGCCAGTGTGAAACTAGCCTTAATTACTGTGAGGAATATGACTTATGATTCCCTACCAACCCCCTATGTGTCACATGTGTAGTGAGGAACTTTCCACCTTCCTAGCCTAAATGGAGTCTGACAACTTTTCAGAGGAACGCCTGCTGAGAATCTATAACCCCTCAGAAAATTCAAGTGGATTTCTGCAGCCAGGCCGGTGCCGCAATTTCATAAGTATTTATGAAATTATGCTACAACCCTGAAGATGAGCGGGACATAGCACTGGAAATTCTATGTGTCTAGGATCCACGGTTGGGGAGATACATGTAACTCCTAGAAGAAACCCAGTAGTTTAGCTGCATTTGGTCACCTAACATGCCCTGGCATGAGAGGGACCCACTGGCGTAGGTGCCATCTTGATCGGAGCTACCAGTGGGATGTTATGGACCATAGCAGGTTTTGGAGATTTTCCTAGCCCATCTGGAGGGAGGAGGGGAGTGTGACACCCCCAGGAGCAGAGGGGGCGGGGACGACATAGGTATAATTACACTGGCCTAAGCAGAGGCCAATGTCTTGTTCTAAGGAAAGATCACCTGTACGGTGTTGGAATAGACCTAAGGAACCTGCTGAGATCACTGCCTTTCACGTTACTACAGCAAAGCCTAACATCTAATGGTAACTGACTCTACAATCTGTTTATCCTGTTTGTACCCCCTACTACCCTTGTAACTATAATCAGATCATTGTACATATCCATTGTGTGTATAGTGTTTTTGTTTAGTGAGCCCTTAAGGTGATTAAATATATAATTTAATATTGAGTTGTTCGGTTATCTCGATGTAAGAATCCCATGTCTGTGTTCTCTGTAATATTCCTATATGCTCCTGACCCGATATAATCCATTAATGGACCGGAATTATATCAAATGAGAGCTGGTGGCAGTACCACTGGGCTGATAGACTCGGTTTCGCTGGTGATAGCGAAAAGGGTCTCTCAGACGGTCAGGATTGTGAGTGAGCATAGCGCCATGCAGGGATCACGTGGGCTACCCTCTCTCCCTTTCGGTGCCTTACAGTGGCGTGGTGCGGTTCATCACTATTATTATTTATATAACTGTTGACTGTTACATATTGATATTGCACCAAAAATGTTATACATTATTGCTAATTAATAATTACATTTAATTACAAATAATTACAATAATTAAAAAAATACTTTATAAATAGAAGCAGAGGTACAATTGTATTTTTACAAGCTGTTGTCTTATGTACATGTCATTCAAGAAATGTATTCATCTTTTACATTCTAAGCAAAAAAAAACCTTTAATAATTTGTTAAATGAGATGAGAAGAAATAGGAGTGGTTTTCCCAAGGGAATTTAAATCAACTATTTCAATGATTGCACATGATTTTCACAGATGACAATCAGGATGCTATGAACTAAATATGACAAGTTCACTTTAAAGAACCAATGTCACTAACCTTGAAAATGTGTATATAGTTACCTTTTATTTATAATACTGATTCTCATATAGAGTTATTTCTTTTCTTTTCATACTTTGCCAGTAAAGACATTAAAATAATGTTTCCTGCTGCAAAAAGAACGTAGAAATTTACTTAAAACCTCCAACCTCATTCTAACTTTAGGTGCACATAGTACATATTGACAATCTTCGACTAGTTATGCATACCCTTGTAGTTGCCTAGTTTAGCATTTATGATGTTTCTGCTTTTCTATATACTCTTTATTCTTAAACTAGAGCTCCAAGATGTCTCCTTTTGTATGATTATGGTATTACTGCAACTTGGTCTGTGTTATCAGTATTTCAGTATGAGAAAAATGTAACAGGCAACCTATAACTATAGCAAAAGATTCAATAAAGTCTTATTGTAACATTTTATAAAGATCATGTGGTCTCTAGAAAAAAAAAGAACGATTTTACTACTAATTGCTAATTGCTACTAAATAGTTTTTGTTTTAGCATATTTAAATAGACATGAAACAAACTGTCCAACTGTCAGTTCTGTGCCCAAACATTGTCAAAACTAGTGATCACTTCTTATTAAAGAGGTTTTCCAAGAGTTTTTGTACTGATGACCTATCCGGAGGGGTGGTCTGACACCCGGGACCCCTGCTGATTGGCTGTTTGAGAAAATAGCTGAGCTCACAGTAGCACCGATGCCTTCCTAAACTTTGCCTAGGCCATGTGATGTCACATTCATTGGTCAAGTGAATGGGGCTGAGGTGCAATACTAAGTATGGCCGCTGTACAATGTATGGCACTGTGCTTGGTGAGCCGAGAGAAGGCTGTGGCGCTACTGCGAGCACCTCTGCCTTTTCAAACAGCTGAGTGGTGGGAGTTCCAGGCGTCGGACCCCCACCGATCAGATACAGATGACTTATCTAGAAGATAGGTAATCAGTTCAACTCTGGGAAAAACCCTTTAACAAATCAGGTGCATATACAGACCTGAAGATATGGTCCAGTCCAGCCTCTGGATCTGCATGTAGATTACTGTTGAATTGCTGGGTCAAACCTATTCTTGCCAAGCTGCACCTGTGCAGGTACTTCACATGGAACTTACAGGTGCAACAAAGCAATTTTCAGCAATCTGCATGCAGTTCATTAATAAACTAAATTGATAAATTACTTAATATGGATTGGTGCCTGATGCCAATTATCATACTTAAGCCTGAGATGGGTTATTTTTATCTTTATTCATTTCATTTGCCAGAATTGGAGCTGGTCATGCAGGGTTATAGCATGCCTCTTATTAGAGTAGTGACTGAATAAATACATATCCAACATACAATTAAACTTTTTATCACTACAGAAGATCAGGTAATTACACCTCTCAATATCAAAGAATTGACACAACTCATATATTAGTAGATGGCTTTCATATAGGGTTGGACAAGACATAACTGAGAAGGTGCACAGTCACCACACTCTTCAATCTACATACTTTCTTTACATCATATTAAACCCCCTTTTAAGGTGGAGGTTTCTGCCAACACCTGCTCCACTCCTCCCAGTGAGCACATTCACTGTGCTTTTCCACTCCACTCCATGCTCCTTTTCTGTAGGGCCTCAATTATGCTTACATCCCTCTCCTCCTACTTGGTGGGCCTGGCCACCAAGGAACCACTGCTCTGTCCACTATAGGCAGTCTGAGGCCTGCTTCCCGGCCTGACTATAGGGCACACGCATGTTCCTTCTGGCTCTTAAAGGGCCAGCTTGGACAGTCTAATCTTCCCCAGCCAATGGCTGGTTACCATGGGGGTACTTAAGGTACCTTCCCCCATGGGAGGTGCCAGAGCAATAGGTTCTAGTAGTTTAGTTTCCTGCAAAGGTGTGCTGTTAGTTTGTTTGCCTGTCTGTGTACTGACTACTGCCTGACTTCCAGTTTTGACCCTTTGCTGCCTGGCTTGACCTCTGTCTAATATCTGTACTGACTGGGAGCTTCCAGAATAGTCCTTGGGCTGTTTACTAGATTGCACAAACTCTTTATGCTTGACCTTGGCCTATCCCTGACTATGATTTTGCCTGATCCCCTTGTGCTCTGCACCAGTGTCTATTGAACTCCATAGGTTAGCAGTCACTTGAACAGAGACTACTCCAAGAGGGCCTGGAAGTTTACTGTAGCATTGTCCAGATCCTTGTAAAGGGATACAGATTGAAGACCAAGGGTGCTACTTAGATAATGCTCTTATGTGTAGCTCCAAGTCAAATCTGTTCAAGTGACACTTATTATTATTATATTCATACTGGTGTCAATATTAAAAGAAAAAATTATGACCAGACAATGGAAAAATTCAAATCACATGACATTTCTATACAATTAATCTCATGGCAATTCAATCCAATAAATCCAATAGAGAAAGGAAAACATGATGATTGTCAAGATTACAGTCTCTCTGTGTGTGAATACTTTTCTTATTGGTTGACTATGCCTTTCACTTTTGACTATAACCTCTCAATTTTAAGATTTTATATGCTCCTGACCCGATATAATCCATTAATGGACCGGAATTATATCAAATGAGAGCTGGTGGCACTACCACTGGGCTGATAGACTCAGTTTCGCTGGTGATAGCGAAAAGGGTCTCTCAGACGGTCAGGATTGTGAGTGAGCATAGTGCCATGCAGGGATCACGTGGGCTACCCTCTCTCCCTTTCGGTGCCTTACAGTGGCGTGGTGCGGTTCACCACTATTATTATTTATATAACTGTTGACTGTTACATATTGATCTTGCACCAAAAATGTTATACATTATTGCTAATTAATAATTACATTTAATTACAAATAATTACAATAATTAAAAAAATACTTTATAAATAGAAGCAGAGGTACATTTGTATTTTTACAAGCTGTTGTCTTATGTACATGTCATTCAAGAAATGTATTCATCGTTTACATTCTATGCAAAAAAAAACCTTTAATAATTTGTTAAATGAGATGAGAAGAAATAGGAGTCCGATCCACCTACACTGTACAGCATAATGAATTTTGGCAACTCAGCGAGTGTCCTGTTTACAGGGTTCTCTGGACAAAGTTAGATTTATAACAAAGTATTACATTTTAGTTTCCCACCATGCACTGTAATCAATTATCTCTATTTCATGTGTTAAATATCTCCATAAAACTACAAATGTGCACATAATTTTTGCAACTATTTCACTCCTGCACCCCAAATCAAACACTGAAGATTGCTCTCGGGATGTCAAAGTATGTCTATGTTGCAACTAGCTACAAGACAAAACTAATTTTGTCATGGTTGTCATAATTCATATGTTCCTACCAAGAGACTATTCAAACTGAAACCCTTCATCTCAGTGATCAATACTAGAGATTCACATAAAACTTCGTATGAATACTGAATGGAGTGGGCGCTCCATACAGTCTTAGAATGTATTGGCTCAGATGAACTGAAGTTATTACTCTGCGAAGTCTCGCAAGACTTTGGGTAATAACTTCGTAAATTAATTTCTACTGTAAAAAAAAAACTTGCTACCGAACTCAGGTTTGGTTCCAGCCTCTACACATAAAAACATGTTCTCACCTTATTTGACCATCAACGGATGTTTTCATCTAATTTTATACTTCTAATAACTAAAACATTTTGCATTTGCCTTCTAATAATCATGGATCAATAATTTTTAATGAAATAACATAGATTCCGAATCTCAAAGATCTTAGAATCTCAAAACATGTGGTTCTAAGCGTGTATATTTGCACAAAAATTGCAGAAAAAATAGAAATGAGAAAAAAAACACATTCTCACAACAAAGCATCTCTGGTGAAGAAATAAAAAAAATTGGGCCTTGTATCTTGGGTACTCTATCCAGCTGAAAAGGGCAGCATTATCCAAACTTAATTTATATTTCACCCTTTTTTGTTAAATGTTTCACCAATAATACAGATACAATGACAATTAGTATCAAAAGATGAAATAAAAAAAACATTGAAATGATAGTAGCAAATTGTCCAAGTTTCTTACTATAGTCTTAAGCATTAAATATTTAAATACAGAATGGGAGACATTCATGAAATCTGCCACACCAATTTTGTGGCATAAAAAGTCTGTAAGTGATGTCACGTTCAAAAGTTTGTGAAAGTTGGTCAGGGTTACAGATTATAGAACACTTTTATGTCCTATCTCCATGCCCGGAAACCCCCTAGAGTACTTTCACTGATAGTGGCATAACCACATCACACTTGTTTAATGAAACACATACTTCTCCAACACTGTTCTCTGATTCGCTGGCCCGGTCTTCTTCACACTGTTTGTTTACCAACAGGAACTGTGATATTCCTGGCACGTGACCACTGCAACCAATCACTGTCCTCAGCTGTCTCCAGCTGTCTATATAAGGTCACTCTAATCCCGTCTGTGATAATGAGATGACTGCCTAAAAATGACCTCAACAGGCCAAGAAGTGACACCTATTATTAGGCTTAGTGGCCAGTGCGAAAACTACAGGATTTAAGGATTTTTTTTTTTTTAAATATAGATGACGACATGGAAAATTAGCTATAATATCAGCAAAATTCTTTAAAAATATGCTTAACAAAAACATGATTTAAACAGATAAGATAATTATAGTTATACTATAAGGAGGGAAACACAAGCAGGATGTACACAACATGCCAGTAGAGATCCTTTTTAGAATAGTATTAGACTAAGATAGACCTTGGTCAGGGTCTTTAATTATCTAACAGCTATATCTTGATACATCAAAGTAGTTCTCAATTAGAGGAATTTTGCATATCTCTGGTGACAACATCTATGAATGGCAGACATTCCTAAGGGGTTAAAAGTGAATGTCCGCTTCATTAGTGTGCCTTTTTGTGAATGAGTGGCAGAATTTAGAAATATAAACCATCCCATTCCCATAAGATCTGGGAATTCTGCAGAACCCAGTTATGTATGTCCAAGGTGAAGGAATTAAAATAAAATATTCTCTCTTCACACATGATTGACCTTGATGAGTATTTAGAAAATGGAAATTAAAAATCTTGACTGGGCAAGTCCCTGAGGCATGTGCCAGCAAATCTCCAAAGTAATTATTATGTATTGTTGGTGATAAATGCTGTATGCGTGTAAACAGACTCTGTAGAGTGTTAGTATAGTGTCAGTGAACTCATAATAGGATAAAGGAAGGGTTCCCAGTAAAGACTAATGTTTAAGAGGGGAACACAAAATGCATTTGTCCTACAAACTGTTAGTGAGAAAAAAAAGGGCAAATCTCTCAAGTAATATTTCGTTTTTTGCCAATGTCATGCAACACTTGAAATGGGATAATGTGGTTAATGTGTACATATCATGAATTTTTATTGCATGATCGTGTTGCAATAACCCATGTTCTGGGTTGAGACCACTAAAAATAGTGTGCTATATATATTTATATACTTATTTCTTAGATAACTGTGTTAGGAATTTTGATTTATATGCTTTCAAAAAGATGTCTATTGTACTATTCAAATGCAAATAATTTTGCATTTATTCTATAAAAAGCCAGATTTATGTTTTTCTTTCTAATATACTATTCCCTTGAGTAAATGACTAGCAGGTGGGTCATAATATACATAAATAACTGAGCCATCTGTCTTCCTTTCAGAAGATACATTTGTCACTGGCAATCGTTTGTGTGCGCAATAAGTAGGATAGTATACAGTTTGTACAACCCTACCAAAAATATAGTATTCCTCTTTCCCTTAAGCAGACATGGACTAGAAATGTTGAATTAAAAAAACAATTTTTCTTTCTTTCTCTTTTTCTCCTACACTGGTCTGTCTAACCTCTGGTAACCCTGACATTCTTTTCAGTAAAGTGTCTGATATTAAAGCAGATTGCTTTCATGCCTACATAAGTAATATCATATGCTTCACATCAGCCTATGCTCAAGATAGCTGAATTCCCACTGTATTATTGCCTGTGAGTGAACACACAATGCATACTAATAATCCAACTGAACTTGCCTGCCTTTCAACATTTCCAAATAGTAATATTATAGAAATGAAGGGCTAAGGAGAAGGAACCATGATTAAAATCAGACATGTTTCATGCAGCATTAAACCAAATAGGGTGCAAGTGCCTTTGAAGCCTATCATAGCTAGAAGTATATCGAGTGAACCCCTTGCACGTTTGGAAAAAAAATACATAGACTAGTGGACTTTAGCAACTCTTCATATTCACTTTGTGTTTAGACATACAGCATTACCCCTGAGATTTGTATAGAGATTAAGAGCAGATCATCATGTCATATGCTCTGGGTAATAACAATTGTGATTCTTGTGAACTCTAACTAAATCATTAAAATACATCTCATTACATTTAATATGTCAATTATAGTCTATTTATTGTTGAACCATTTGTGTTCTTCAAAAATAAACAATAAATATGTTCTTAAATAATTTAACATTATTTTATTTAGATTTTTGTCTTTTTTTATTATCTATGGAATAACTTTACTCATAGTTTCACTCCAAACTATCATTTTTGTAATGCAACTGCAGAAAGAAACTTAGATCTTCACCACTGATACACTGTATTCAGTACTAAGATATGACTAAAAGAACCTTTCCAGCCAACATATCTTACTCATGTATGCAACGAGAACCCAATGCTTTTTGCAGTTTGAAAGAGTAGCAAACTTGATTATCCCATATCCATAATTTACTTGAAAATGGTAATCATGCGCACAACTGTGTGCATTACATACTGCAAGTGAATGTGTAATATAGAACCATATAACCAGTAATGTGTTCTGTATAACTGTCATGGACATTCCTATGACAGATAACAGGAGGTCTGTCAGATTGGCAACACGTGGTGTAATCTGACATGTTTTCCCTTTTTGTTGTTGGTTTTTACCACACCCTTTTCCCTTAGGTGTTCCTGGTGTGGTAATTGTCCCTCCCCTATTTATTGCTTCTTCTCCCACTATTCCTTGCGGTTTATAGCTTCAGTGTTGTGGTGGTGAGCAGCAGTTTGGTTTCAGCTGAGATCCTGGAGCCTCCATTTCTTCATTGAAAGATAAGTTTCCTTTTCCCTCCTGTTGTTTTGTTATTAGGCCTTAGGGAGACTCCTGTTGGTCCTTCCTTTTGGAGGAACAGGTAGACTAATTCCTGTCATTAGTTTCCAGGGTCCTATAGGGTCAGTTCGGTGTTTAGGTTCCTGTGTATGAACTTGCCTACCTTTGAGGCCTGCTAATACTGGTAGATAGACAGGATTTGAGCCAGGGTTTCCTGTAGGAGGTGACCATCTTCCTTCCTTAGTTTCTAGGCCTAATCTCCTTTCCCTCCTACGCTTGGTTTGGTTTCCCCCCCCCACACACCTGTGTGTGACAATAACTTACTACTGTGTACTTGGTTTCAGTGTTTCAGTATGGTTCAGTGTTGCATTCTATCATACCATATCACTCCATATAAATAATTAAACAGAGCTGCTAGAGGGGTAATGATAGCCTGACCAGTAAACCATTTTATACTATTTTTAAGTGGACATGTATACTGCCATATGAATATTTGTTGAGAAACAATTTCATCTTCATTTTATTTGATCTATGAATATTTTCAGGAGCTTTAAAACATTTCTTTTATTATGATAAATATTAGAGATGAGCGAGCACTAAAATGCTTGGGTGCTCGTTATTCGAGACAAACTTTTCCTTATGCTCGGGTGCTCGTTTCGAGTAACGAACCCCATTGAAGTCAATGGGAGACTTGAGCATTTTTGCAGGGGACCAAGGCTCTGCCTAGGGAAGGCTGGGTGAAAACCTGGAAACCTCAGAAAATGATAGAAACACCACGGAAATGGACAGGAAACAGAAGGGGCAGCATGCATGGATGCCTCTGAGGCTGCCTAATCCCACCATTACCCCAAATTCTCCTGCAACAGCCTGGTGGTTACCCTCATGGCAATTGTGCTCACCCAGACCAAGAAAGGCGAGGCACATGCCCATCACATGTTAAGGAAGCACCCAACTAGGTGCAACGAAGGTCCATCACCGCCTGCAGGTGACACCACTGCTCATGCTGGCACTGCTGTGCTATCCCCCACCCCATGACGCAGGCATAAGCCTGACACAGCATGGTGACAGCGTAATGACACCAACAAGTGACCAAGTTAGATTGAGGTAGCAGTCAAATGTCTGTAGGTGAGCCTCCCAAAAATTTGTTTTGGAGTGTCCGAAGTTGACCCTCCTAAAAAATTGTTTAGGAGTGTCTGTAGTTGACCCTTCTGTAAAATATTTTTTTGGTTTTTCCTGTTATTAGTTTATGTACAGCCCATTGCTGGCATGGTGGGAATATATAGGTTTTGTGTCACAGACGGTCCACTGCACCGTTACATTTTCTTCATCATTGCCAATTACTTTTTCATTACTTTTTTCACTGTTGTCTGGCAATGATAAAGGGGAAGGTGAATCCACTGCCGAAGAAAAGTGTCATCCTCCTACAATTCTACACTTGCTCTCAATTTAAAAGGGGATGTTCTTGCCGTGGCCTTCCTCATAGTGGCCGCTTCTGCGGACGACAGAGGTGGTGTACCTACTGACAGACACTCCCTCATGTAAAATTGTTTTGGAGTGTCTGCGGTTGACCCTCCTGTAAAATAGTTTTATAATTTTTTTTGTTTTTCCTGTTATTAGTTTATTTACAACCCATGGCTGGCATGGTGGGAATATATAGGGAAGCACCCAACTAGGTGCAACGAAGGTCCATCACCCATGCCCATGCTGGCACTGCTCTCCTATCCCCAGCCACATGATGCAGGCATAAGCCTGACATAACATGGCGGTGACACCAACAAGTGACCAAGTTAGATGAGGTAGCAGGTGAGCCACCCAAAAATTTAGCCTGACACAGCATGACGGTGACAACAGAGTGACCGAGTTAGACTGAGGTAGCAGGACGTGAAGCACGGATGGTAATTCGAAGGTGGAGGAGGAGGGGTTGGAGGAAGTGGCATAGTAATTCTGAGAAACCGTGAACGAGGTAGGCCCCACAATCCTCCAAGTGGGCAGTACATGAGTGGCCCTAGGGTCAGACTCGGTCAGAGTATGTGAAATGCTCAGGGTGGCCGAACGCCGGGCTCGACGGCGGACCCGTTTCGGGTTATCGATTGTCGAAATGTTGGCTTACATCAAGTTTAGTATCTGTTCTTATCAGTTGCTGTGGCTGTTGGTGGTAAAGTGGTGAGCATCGCTGCTTCCCAAGCAGTTGACCCGGGTTTGATTCCCGTCTATCGCACTATCGCAGGAGGCAATTAAAAGAAGAACAAAAAAAAATCTGTACAATATCTAATACATCCCCTACCCGGGTAAATTGTTTGGAGAGAGGGCCTGTAGGTGGGGGGCAGGCTGGGGGGAAGGAGGTTGAGCTGGAAGAGCCAGAGAAGTGCCCTTGGCTAGCGTGTGTGGTGGTGACAACAACCGGATGGAGTTCGAATGACGACACAGGACCCCAACTTAAAAATTTAGCATCAACCGGTACAGTTGTCAACTATGAGATTGATCAAGTGGGTCATGTGTTGTATGTATTCTTCTCAGTTTAATACCGTATACGGCACCTATCCGGAAAAATAGTTTGGAGAAAGAGAGGAAAAAGACGTGTTTTTAAAAGTGACGTTCAGTATAGATCAGTTAAAGAGAAGGAAAGGATTTTATGAAATGGATTTGTATCACTGAGAGCAAAAGAACCTATTTTTTTACGTGACGTGCAGTATAGATCACTTGGAGATAAAAAGGGGAATGTGCAGACTTGGGCTGCTATAGTGCAAACCACTATGGTGGTGACAACAGAGTGAGCGAGTGACACTGCGGGAGCAGGTGAACCACATAAACATTTTTCGTGGCCCTGTATGGCGGCGGTGACAACAGAGTGACTGAGTTAGTATGCGGTAGATGGTGAAGCACCCAAAAATTTAGCCTGACACAGCACACCAATGACTTTGTCTGACTGAGAATACAGTGAAATGGCTTTAGTTGAGCCTCCAAAAATCTTTTTCTTTTCGGAGTACATAAAGTCTACCCTCAGCAAAAAAAATTTTTTTTTTAAATGTCGGTACTTGCGCCTCCTGAAAAATTGTTTTGGACTGTCTGTTTGACACTCCTGAAACATTGTTTTACACTGTCTGTAGTTGACACTGCGGAAAAATTGTTTGGAGAGAGGGCCTGTAGGTGGACCTCCGGAAAAATTGTTTGGAGAGAAGGCCTGTAGGCGGACCTCCAGAAAAATTGTTTGGAGAGAGGGCCTGTAGGTGGACCTCCGGAAAAATTGTTTGGATAGAGGGCCTATAGGTGGACCTCCGTAAAAATTGTTTGGAGAGAGGGCCTGTAGGTGGACCTCCGGAAAAATTGTTTGGAGAGAGGGCCTGTAGGTGGACCTCCGGAAAAATTGTTTGGAGAGAGGGCCTGTAGGTGGACCTCTGGAAAAATTGTTTGGAGAGAGGGGCTGTAGGGGGCCCTCCAGAAAAATTGTTTAGAGAGAAGGCCTGTAGGTGGACCTCCGGAAAAATTATTTAGAGAGAGGGGCTGTAGGTGGACCTCCGGAAAAATTGTTTGAAGCGAGGGCCTGTAGGGGGCCCTCCTGAAAAATTGTGGTAAAAGAGTGCCAGTTGGACCTCTAAAAAATGGCGTTTTTTTGGTCAGCGTTAGGCAAAGACGACAAGGAGGAGGAGGAGTAGGAGGAGTAGAGAAGAGGAATCGGATACATAAGTAATGTAAATCTTTAGCTGCTTTCCCCCGGAGGACATTTGAATTCTGGTGAAATCCAGGCTTTGTTCATTTTAATAAGCGTCAGCCTGTCAGCGCTGTCAGTTGACAGGCGTGTACACTTATCGGTCATGACACCCAGAGCTGCACTGAATACCCGCTCTGACAGCACGCTAGCGCCAGTTCAGGCCACGTGTCCAGCTTTGAAACCCAGTAGTTGTATGGAGCAGAGTGATCACTACGGACGCTAGTATGGTCAGCTAGGTACTCCCTCACCATCTTTCTGTACAGCTCCCCCCTACTCTGCCTAGACTGGGGACAGGTGACAGTGTCTTGCTGGGGTGACATAAAACTGGCAAAGGCCTTGGAGAGCGTTCCCCTGCCAGTGCTGGACATGCTGCCTGCTCGGCTCCTCTCCCCCCTCTACTTGGCCCACAGAACCATGCCCTCTGCCGCTAGCGGCGTCAGATGGGAAGGAGTGTTTCAGCTTGTGCACCAGGGCCTGTTGATATCTATTCACTCTCATACTCCTTTCCTCTGCAGGGATGAGAGTGGAAAGGTTCTGCTTGTACCGTGGGTCCAGGAGAGTGAACACCCAGTAATCGGTGTTTGAAAAAATGCTTCTAACACGAGGGTCACGGGATAGGCAGCCTAACATGAAGTCTGCCATGTGCGCCCAACACGCAAGAATTCTCTCTCCTCACTGGCCTGACTCTCCATTTCCTCCTCATCCTCCTCCTCCAAGTCCTCCTCTTTAGCCCATACACGCTCAAGAGTTAAAAAAGGACTGAGCACTGGTACCCTCTTCTGTCTCGCCGACATTCTCCTCCTCTTCCTCCTCATCCTCATCCCCCTCCTCCGATACGCGCTGAGAAACAGACCGGAGGGTGCTCTGGCTATCAAGCGACGTATCTTCCTCCACCGTCTATTGTGACAAGCGCAAAGCATCCGACTTCATGCTGAGCAGTGAGTTTTTCAACAGGCAAAGCAGCGGGATGGTGAGGCTGATAATGGCGGCATCGCCGCTGACCATCTGTGTTGACTCCTCAAAGTTGCTCAACACCTGGCAGATATCAGACATCCACGTCCACTCCTCATTGTAGACTTGAGGAATCTGAGAGACCTGACTACCAGTTCTGGTGGAAGTTGACATCTGGCAGTCTACAATCGCTCTGCGCTGCTGGTAAACTCTGGATAACATGTTTAATGTTGAATTCCATCTCGTGGGCACGTCGCACAACAGTCGATGAGCGGGCAGTTGTAGGCGGCGCTGCGCTGCCCTGAGAGTGGCAGCATCTGTGGTCGACTTGCGGAAATGCGCACAGATGCGGCGCACCTTGGTGAGCAAATCAGACAGATTGGGGTATGTCTTGAGGAACCGCTGAACTATTAGATTGAACACGTTGGCCAGGCATGGCACATGTGTCAGTCTGCCGAGTTGCAGAGCCGCCACCAGGTCATCCCCGTTGTCACACACAACCATGCCTGGCTTGAGGTTCAGCGGTGCCAGCCACAGATCGGTCTGCGCCATGATGCCCTGTAACAGCTCTTGGGCGGTGTGCCTTTTGTCACCTAAGCTCAGCAGTTTGAGCACCGCCTGCTGGCGCTTACCCACGGCACTGCTGCTGCGCCTAGAGCTACCGACTGAAGGCGCTGTGCCCACGGATGGTAATTCGGTGGAGGAGGAGGAGGGGTCAGAGGAGGAGGCATAGTACGTCTGACAGACCGTGACCGAGGTAGGCCCCGCAATCCTCGGTGTGGGCAGTACATGAGCGACCCCAGGGTCAGTCTCGGTCCCAGCCTCCACCAAGTTAACCCAATGTGCCGTCAGTGAGATATAGTGTCCCTGCCCGGCAGCACTTGTCCACGTGTCCGTGGTTAGGTGGACCTTCTCAGAAACAGCGTTGGTCAGGGCACGGATGATGTTCTGTGACACGTGCTGGTGTAGGGCTGGGACGGCACATCGGGAAAAATAGTGGCGGCTGGGGACCAAATACCGAGGGGCAGCCACCGCCATGAGATTGCGAAAGGCCTCGGTCTCTACCAGCCTATAGGGCAGCATCTCCAGGCTCAGCAATTTGGAAATGTGGACGTTGAGGGCTTGGGCATGTGGGTGGGTGGAACTGTATTTCCTCTTGTGCTCCAGCGTCTGCTGTAAAGACAGCTGAACGCTGCGCTGGGACACATTGGTGGACGCTGTGGAGGATCGTGGAGGCGAAGGTGTGGTTTTCCGGCGGGAGGCTCTCGTGCCGGGTTCCTGGGCAGGGGGTTGACTAGCAGAGGCAGCAAGTGACACAGGGGAAGGAGCAGTGGTGTGACCCGCAGGAGGTGAACGGCCTTGGTTCCATTGAGAGGGGTGTTTAGCACTCATATGCCTGCGCATGCTGGTGGTGGTTAGGCTAGTAGTGGTGGCACCCCTGCTGATCCTGGTGTGGCACAGGTTGCACACCACAGTCCGTCGGTCATCCTCATTTTCTTTAAAGAACCTCCAGACTTGCGAACATCTAGGCCTCGCCACGGGAGCTTCACTACGTGAAACAGTTGCTGCTGATGCACCAGCTCTGGCCCTGCTTCTCCCTCTGGCCACACCACTGCCTCTTCCAACCTGTTCTGGTGCAGCACTCGCCTCCGCCTCAGAAGCACTGTCTTCACTCGGCTTATCAACCCAGCTTAGGTCAGTCACTTCGTCATCCTCCGATTCCTCAGTCTGCTTCCCCCTCGGACTTCCTGCCCTGACAACAACTTCACCACTGTCTGACAACCGTGTCTCCTCATCGTCAGACACCTCTTTACAAACTTCTTCCACTAACTCAACATTGTCATCATCATCATCACCCACAGACTGCGACAGTTGGAAAACTTGGGCATCGGGGCAACCTGAGAAGTGGTTTGTGACTCTGGGAAGGGTCCACAAAACAGTTCCTGAGAGTATGCCGGATCACATTCCAAATTTTCCTGGAAGGGGGCAGACTGGGGGGAAGGAGGTTGAGGTGGAGGAGCCAGAGGAATGCTCACTTGGGTAACGTGGGTGGACTGCGTGGAAGACTGACTGGTGGACAAATTACTTGAAGCATTGTCCGCAATCCACGACAACAGCTGTTCGCACTGTTGTGGTTTCAACAGTCCAGTTCAACCACGTGTCCCTGTAAGTTGAGACATGAAGCTAGGGAGTGTAGCTCTGCGGCGTTCCCCTGCTCCCTCATCAGCAGGTACTGTCTCACCCTGCCCAGGACCATGGCCTCTGCCCCCTGCAGTAATTGAATGCCCACGCCCACGCCCTCGTCCCTTAGCCCTGGGGTTCAACATTTTCTGTATATAAGTGTATTATATAAAAAAAATTAAATAAATGGGCCTGCTGTACTGAAAACCACAAACTTGTTCAATCTGAACAAGAAAATATATAGGTGGATAAGTTAGAGCAAAATTACGTATGTTATTACGTACCGCGCAGTATGGAGCAATTACACTGAAACTATTAGATTAGGCAGACTTGGTCTGCTTAATTGCAACCTAGACAAATGTCGCACAGAGATTTTCGTAATGTAGCTGTATCAGTGAAAGCAAAAGACCTTTTTTTACTGACGTGACGTACAGAATGGGTCACCTGGACAGAAAATACGGATTGTGGTGACTGAACAGCTGAACTGTGACACACAGAATGGTTACACACAGCTGTGTGAAATGGATTTGTATCACTGAGATAAAACAACAAAAAAACTAATTTTTTATATATATTTTTTTTTTATATTTTTTTTATATATATTTTTTTTTAACGTGACATGCAGAAACTATCAGAGAGTAAACTCAGCCCCTGCTGACGGTGGCTATTTTGGCTGCAACCCAGACAAATGTCGTACAGAGATTTTTGTAATGCAGCGGTATCAGTGAAAGCAAAAGACCTTTTTTACTGACGTGATGTACAGAATGGGTCACCTGGACAGAAAATACGGATTGTGCTTTGTATATAGGTGGATAAGTTAGAGCAAAATGAGGTATGTTATTACGTACCGTGCAGTATGGAGCAATTACACAGAAACTAGTAGATTAAGCAGACTTGGTCTGCTTAATTGCAACCCAAACAAATGTTGCACAGAGATTTTTGTAATGTAGCTGTATCAGTGAAAGCAAAAGACCTTTTTTACTGACGTGACGTACAGAATGGGTCACCTGGACAGAAAATACGGATTGTGGTGACTGAACAGCGGAACTGTGACACACAGAATGGTTACACACAGCTGTGTGAAATGGATTTGTATCACTGAGATAAAACAACAAAAAAACTATTTTTTTATATATTTTTATATATATATATATATATTTTTTTTTAACATGACGTGCAGATACTATCAGAGAGCAAACTCAGCCCCTGCTAACGGTGGCTATTTTGACTGCAACCCAGACAAATGTCGCACAGAGATTTTTGTAATGTAGCTGTATCAGTGAAAGCAAAAGACCTTTTTTACTGACGTGACGTACAGAATGGGTCACCTGGACAGAAAATACGGATTGTGGTGACTGAACAGCTGAACTGTGACACACAGAATGGTTACACACAGCTGTGTGAAATGGATTTGTATCACTGAGATAAAACAACAAAAAACTATTTTTTATATATATTTTTTTTTATATTTTTTTTTGTATATATATTTTTTAACGTGACGTGCAGAAACTATCAGAGAGCAAACTCAGCCCCTGCTGACGGTGGCTATTTTGACTGCAACCCAGACAAATGTCGCACAGAGATTTTTGTAATGTAGCTGTATCAGTGAAAGCAAAAGACCGTATTTGATTACGTGACATACAGTATGGGTCACCTGGACAGAACATACGGTTTGCGGTTTGTGGTGAGTGGACAGCTGAACTGTGACACACAGAATGGTTCCACTCTGCTGTATGAAATGGATTTGTATCACTGAGATAAAACAATAACAAAAAAAGTGTTATATATGGCGATAGCTGCACTACTAGTGCCAGCCAGCCAAGCCATGAGACAAAAAAAAAATGTCTTGTAGCCATTAGAAGGGCTGTTTGGTTCTTTTGAGATCACTCCTGCCTAACAAAGAACTAAATGCAGGCCCTAACACTCTCCCTGAAACGCAGCAGCTCTGTCCCTAACGACATCCAGACAGCATCTGAGCCAAGCACCGCGGGCAGTCACTAGTATATTCCAGGGTTACCTGATCAGGCCAGCCAACCCCTGCTATCGACATGTAAGGGCCCCATGTGATGCTGGGTGTACCGCAGAGTCTCCTGGCTTGTGATAGGCTGAGTTTATAGGCGCCAAAAATGCACAATGCGGAATATGCCATTTCCTCGAGCATGGCGAGATACTCGTCCGAGCAGTGAGCACTTACAAGTACCGTAATACTCGAACGAGCACCAAGCTCGGACGAGCATGCTCGCTCATCTCTAATAAATATATATAAAATCATAAAACAAATAGTAAAGGCATCATGTAAGCATGCTGTATGCATAAAAAATAGTATGTTATAAAGACATTTTAGAAACATACTTTAGCTGTATTTTGAACAGATTTTTGAAATCTGTCTAAAGCTGCAGTCACACGACCATAAGTGCTATGTGGTCTGTATCGTGAGGGAATCGTGATGTGGGTGTCACCAACCGGTAACCGTGTTTTTTAGATCTGCAGTTTACCCTATATATCTGTTTTTAACAGCAGCACTTTTCTTCCTCTTTTCTCAGCTTCATTGCATCCTGGCATTATGCTTTCAAGTCGAAATTCCTATGAAACATTACAGAACAAAGAATGCTGGGTTTGGTTATAAATAGAGATGAGCGAGCATACTCGTCCGAGCTTGGTGCTCGTTCGAGTATTACGGTACTCGTAAGTGCTCGCTGCTCGGACGAGTATCTCGCCATGCTCGAGGAAATGGCAACTTCCGCATTGTGCATTTTTGGCGCCTATAAACACAGCCAATCACAAGCCAGGAGACTCTGCGGTACACCCAGCATCACGTGGGGCACTTATATGTTGATAGCAGGGGTTGGCTGGCCTGATCAGGTGACCCTGGAATATACTAGTGACTGGCCGCGGTGCTCGGCTCAGATGCTGTCTGGATGTCGTTAGGGATAGAGCTGCTGCATTTCAGGGAGAGTGTTAGGGCCTGCATTTAGTTCTTTGTTAGGCAGGAGTGATCTCACAAGAACCCAAAAGCCCTTCTAAGGGCTACAAGAAACTTTTTTTTTGTCTCCTGGCTTGGCTGGCTTGGCTGGCTGGCTGGCACTAGTAGTGCAGCTATCGCCATATATAACCCCCTTTTTTTATTGTTATATCTCAGTTATACAAATCCATTTCACACAGCAGCGTGGAACCATTCTGTGTGTCACAAATCAGTACACTCACTACAATCCGTATTTTCTGTCCAGGTGACACATTCTGTACGTCACTTAATCCAACCAGGTCTTTTGCTCTCACGTATATAGCTTGATCACAAAAATCTCTGTGCGACATTTGTCTGGGTCGCAGTCAAAATAGCCACCGTCAGCAGGGTGTGAGTTAGGGCTACGATAGTTTCTGCACGTCACGTTCCAAAAAAAACAAAACTTAAAAAAATATATATATATAAAAAAATATATAAAAAAAATTGTTTTTTTGTTGTTTTAGGTCAGTGATACGAATCCATTTCACACAGCAGCGTGGAACCATTCTGTGTGTCACAGTTCAGTACACTCACTACAATCCATATTTTCTGTCCAGGTGACACATTCTGTACGTCACTTAATCCAACCAGGTCTTTTGCTCTCACGTATATAGCTTGATCACAAAAATCTCTGTGCGACATTTGTCTGGGTCGCAGTCAAAATAGCCACCGTCAGCAGGGTGTGAGTTAGGGCTACGATAGTTTCTGCACGTCACGTTCCAAAAAAAACAAAACTTAAAAAAAAATATATAAAAAAAATATATAAAAAAATAGTTTTTTTGTTGTTTTAGCTCAGTGATACAAATCCATTTCACACAGCAGTGTGGAACCATTCTGTGTGTCACAGTTCAGTACACTCACTACAATCCGTATTTTCTGTCCAGGTGACACATTCTGTACGTCACTTAATTCCAAAGTCCCCAAAGTCCCCCCAAGGAGTCCCCATTGTAACTTGCTTCCCATACAACTAACTCACCCACCGACACCTGTGTCTCACCATTGTCCACCACCTCCTCAGACAACACTAGTAAATCCCCACTGTCAGCACACGGAGACTGCAAAAGGTCTTGCGAATTGGGGCAGAGAATGTTCTGGGGTTGCACATCAGAGAAGGGGTGACTATGGGGTTCCAGGGAGTACATGACCACATGCAATCTCCATCCAAAAAGTCATACTGAGGCTCACCACCATGCTTTACACTGCAGTCCTATTGCTGAGGCTCACCACCATGCTTTACACTGCAATCTTATTAAAAGACAGACAATCAGGGGTTCACCGCCAGGTTGTCAGGCAGCATTTTTAAGTGGGTCACCATTACCGTGTCCCTGAAAATTGCCTTGGGGTCATTGCCAGACTATTTTTATGAAAGGACATGGGGTTCTATACACACAGTGCTGACGGAAGCCCATCAGCCTTTCTAAACACAATTGAATCTGTCCCATCATGAGAAAGTCCCCCCAAGGAGTCCCCACTGTAACTTGCTTCCCATACAACTACCTCACCCCCCGACACCTGTGTCTCGCCATTGTCCACCACCTCCTCAGACAACACTGGTAAATCCCCACTGTCAGCACACAGAGACTGCAAAAGGTCTTGCAAATTGGGGCAGAGAATGTTCTGGGGTAGCACATCAGAGAAGGGGTGACTATGGGGTTCCAGGGAGTATGTGAACACATGCAATCTCCATCTAAAAAGTCATACTGAGGCTCACCACCATGCTTTACACTGCAATCTTATTACTGAGGCACACCACCATGATTTACACTGCAATCTTATTGAAAGATAGACAATCAGGGGTTCACCGCCAGGTTGTCAGGCAGCATTTTTAAGTGGGTGACCATTACCGTGTCTCTGAAAATTGGCGGTGATGGACCTTCGTTGCACCTAGATGGGTGCTTCCCTAACATGTGATGGGCATGTGCCTCGCCTTTCTTTGTCTGGGTGAGCACAATTGCCATGAGGGTAACCACCAGGCTGTTGCCTGAGAATTTGGGGTAATGGTGGGATTAGGCAGCCTCAGAGGCATCCATGCATGCTGCCCCTGCTGTTTCCTGTCCATTTCTGTGGTGTTTCCATCATTTTCTGAGGTTTCCAGGTTTTCACCCAGCCTTCCCTAGGCAGAGCCTTGGTCCCCTGCAAAAAATGCTCGAGTCTCCCATTGACTTCAATGGGGTTCGTTATTCGAAACGAGCACCCGAGCATCGGGAAAAGTTCAACTCGAATAACAAGCACCCGAGCATTTTAGTGCTCGCTCATCTCTAGTTATAAAACCCAATGGGAAGCTAATGAAAACAGGAAGTTCTATTTGTAAACATCCTGTAATCCTGTTTAATAAATCTCTCTAATAATTTATTTACATTGACATTTTAGTCCCATTAGAGGACTTGTGCATGAAGTCCTCTAATCACTTAAATTATATACTGCAATAGTATACTATCTTTAGGATTTTAACTGCCTTTATTTAAAGCCCCATCATAGGCAGTTTGCTATGGTAGGTCTTGTAGCCTTCACAAGACCCCGAGGCTGCCATACAAACAGATCTTCTCCCTACAATATTACTAAGTAGGCTCCGATTAGAGGATGGAGGCAGCCCTCTTTGTCTAACTTCCCAGATGCTATTGACTGTGATCTCTTGAGTTAGCTCTGATCCCAGTCATTGTAGCCAGGTGCCAGCTGAATTACACAGCCTGCACCCACTGTGTATGGAACTGGCTCAGTGTCATATTCCTGCTTTGCTGGTGGGTGTGCTCTGCAGGTTTGCAGTGCAGCTGGCATCTCTGCTCCTCCTCTGTTGTGGTTGGCAGGTGCACTCTCCAGCAGCAATGCTGCCATCATCTCATCATCATGTTAATCTGGCCAGCCTCCGGGTGGTGGAGGACAGGCCAGTCAGGAGTGATCCTGGGATGTCATGACGTTCCATGTGATCTATGGGGCACCCTATTAAATAGGCAATAGCCATAGTTGCCTGTGATTAAGGTGTTAGTCGTATACCCCGCTATATTGCTTTCCTCAGATCTGGATTGCTGGACCTCAGTATGTTTCTGATTACTACCACTTTGCCTGATGATTTGGAACTGACGAGACTTCCTGGTTTTTGTAGATTTCTATTTTCTAGTGTTGGCATATTTTCTGATTTGGCATTGGATTACATTTTGATTTAGAAGTGTATAACATTGCTATATTCAGTCTGATTCTATTCTGGTTCTGTTTATCCAACTCATCTAGTTAGTTATCTGCCCTGTGTATTTATCATTACTTTTATTATTTTGTCCTTGAATTTTTCCTTGTAGACCCCGGCACTTACAAATTCCTGACCCATTCATTTCAATGGTTCTTTGCACTTAAGAATTGTTTATCACTGATCATCTTTGTGTTCACAAAAAACTTGCAGCATGTTTTATATTGTGTGTTTTTTACATAGCCCTGGCTCCATAGAACTGAATAGGGCTTGAATTAAAAACAGAAGGCATTTGGAAGCAATGAGATTTTCAGTGATGGTTTCTAGGAGATGATGATGATGATGATAAATGTTACTCTTCAGTATTTCTTCATATGTCTGAAAAATGCATCAGAAACTGCATCTGCGCAGAAAAAATGAAACAATGAAGGCAATTGCAGACAAAACTGATTAAACTTGCATGTAAAACCATTACCCTGAACAGACCCTGACTCATTCCATATTGCTTGTGGGAAATAAGTCTTATAGGGGTTGTCCTATGACAAATATTCCAGTTTTCAAACCAGCCCCTGGATCTGAATATTTTTGTAATTGCATATAATTAAAGATTTTGTATGGTCCCCGAGTTATTCAATAAAATATATCTGCATTGCACCACCTGCTGTTTGTTCTTTTTCTTATTTCCTTGACCTGCTCACTGAGAAGGCCACACATGTTAAGTTTCATCCTTCAACTGCCTCCTGAGCTGTGATAGGGAGAGCTGAGACACGCCCCCTTAGGTACAGCAGAAAAGACACTCCCCTTGAGCTGATATACTGTAAATCTAGCAGAGCAATGAATGGAGAGATCTCTGGATTCATGTGAGATAAAGGCTGGTTCTTGATCTGTTAGAAAGAGATTGTCATCCACTATATGATGTCTGATTTTCATTTTTTACATTACTAATGGGAAAACCCCTTTAAATTTCCAAAACTCATATATGTTAATTATGTTATAAAAATATTGAAGGTATGTGTCCACATAGTGCAGACATGAGGATTTCCACGTGGAAGGGCTTATAATTATAATTTCCTCATTTATTTTGTATTTGTAAAAAGATGTCAGGATTCATTACATAGAGAGTGCTATTGAGTAGGTCTAGGTTCAGTATAAACTGTGGGATCCCTAGCTTGATAAATAAATGATTTAGTCAGTGCAGTTCTGCGGTGGGTTGTAAAGCATTTTAACTATAACCAGGCTAAAAAAATGGGAATAAACCCTGCACCTTGTGTATAATACCGTATTATGATTCTTGACATTTTCTGGTTTCTACTAGCCTTTTTAGCTAAGACTGAAGTAATCATTACACAATACCTCCCTTAGGACTCTATGGAAGAATTCAATACTGGACAGTGTTTTATAACAGTTTGAATCTGCTGACAGGCCTTGTGGGAAGTGATAATGATTCGGAAATACCCTGTATCCAACCATCTTCTTATTAGGAAGCTGCAGCTACTAAATGAAGCCCATCCAGTGATTGCACTATATATGGAATACAGATGATTGAAATGAATTTTCACTCTGCCAGCAGGATTTGGGACGTACCACTTGCAGCAAAAAAACAAACAAAACATATGATACATAATAATACATATGGCTGGTGATGCTTTTTTGGCCTATTGGTTGATATAGTACAGGGCTGGCCAACCTGAGGCTCTCCAGCTGTTGTAAAACTACAACTCCCACCATGCCCTGCTGTAGGCTGATAGCTGTAGGCAGACTGGGCATGCTGGGAGTTGTAGTTTTGCAACAGCTGGAGAGCCACAGGTTGGCCAGCCCTGATATAGTACATTGGAAGGAGTGCCCATGCTTTAAATACTAATAGACTAGTGCAATGATGGCAGACCTTTTACGGACCAAGTGCCCAAACTGCAACCCAAAACCTACTAATTTATCGGAAAGTGTCAAAACAGCAATTTAACCTGAATACTACAGTCCAATATAGTATATCTTCCAGGTACTTTATCATTTAGCTATAATAGTCTGCCTGCATTCAATGCCCTGCCTGTGCTGTTCATAGTGGGCCCTGCGTTGATGAATGACAGGAAAAGTCTAAGTCTTATTGGTACATCATATACCTTTTCCATAGTGCAGGTGCCCACAGAGAGGGCTTTAAGTGCTGCCTCTGCTACCCGTGCCATAGGTTCACCACCACTGGACTAGGGGACTCTTGTCTAGCAATTACACTACCAAATAAAAAAAATATTTTTTCACCCACAAATGGATGAGGTATGTATTTATTTTTACCTCAATTTCAGGAAAAATAGTTACAGCAAAGGCAATTTGGCTTTGCAATGAAAGTCAATTTGGCTTCGATTCACTCAACACTATTAGTAGTATTTCATTTTTTCCATCTGTGACAAGGGCAACCAAATAAATAATTTGTATAATTTGAGTGTGCCATGTTAAGAGTATTTTTTCTATGAGCTGTTACAGCCTCTTGATTGGTTGAAGACCTAATAAACATTCTTGGGGGTCAGCTATGTGAAGTTTATTTTAGGTGTTGCATTTTATTGCAACTGTTGTAACTACCGTGTTTCCCCGAAAGTAAGACAGTGTCTTACTTTCTTTTTATCCCCAAAAGCCCCACTATGTCTTACTTTCGGGGTATGTCTTATATTGGAAAAAACGGTCTACGGACCCCTCCCCCCCACACCCAGGGGCCGGGGACACAGGCTACTTACCTCTCCTGCAGACCTGTCCAGGGTCCATGGGCCCCGCGCGCTCCTCTCACCGTCTTACAGCCACCCGGGTGCCGGCTCCTCCTCCTTCCGGCTTCTTCTGCCTCAGCTGACATGTAGCGCTGTGGGGCACCAATAACAACCAATAACAAAGCTCCTGCTGTAAGGAGCTTTGTTATTGGTTATTGCAGGCACCGGCAGCATCGCTGCGCTGCCTGTGCCGTTCACAGCGCGGCCTGCAGTGATGACAAAAAGGAAAAAGTCTAAGGCGTAGCGGTACGCCTTAGACTTTTTCCAGGGAGTAAAATAAAAAAAAATGCGTCTATGACGCATTTTTATGCGTTATTGCGACCTCTGGAGAGGGGGACGGTGCGGACGTGGGCAGGAGGCGGCAATACCCCCGTGTTTCCCCGAAAGTAAGACATATGTCTTACTTTCGGGGTACGGCTTATATTAGCCGACCCCCCTGAAACCCCCGATACGTCTTACAATCGGGGGTGTCTTACTATCGGGGAAACACGGTACTTAAGTATACCTTACATGGATGTATTAACATTTCTCTGATTAATCTTTCTGACAAGCAAGTTAATATGCTGTCACAAATCTAGAGGATCAACTAAGTACTCACAACAGATTAAAAAGCTGGAATGTTTTGTGTACCGAGCTTTGAAATTATGCTAATCTCTTAATAATATAAAAATGAGTTTCTGTCTGTCTGTCTGTGTTCTCTATGCGCGATCAAACTACTGGACCGATTTTCACCAAATTTGGCACACAGGTACATCAGGTGTCCGGGAAGGTTTTAGACCAGGTCTCATCTCTCTAGGACATACCGTTCCTGAGATATTCCCAAAATATGATCTCCATTAGCCAACATTACAACTGGGAACTTTGGTTTTAAACTCCAACTGCCATTCTCTACAAAGGCACACACAGGGAGGGCAGGTTTCCATAACAACCAGGTAATTATCAGCAGCTGAGGATCTCATCCATTTCTATTCACTGACACTGTTAAAGGTATTCCGGTTACCATAAATATAACTTATGTTTTTTTCTATTACTACAGTTCAGTAGTAATAAGAGATGTTTTCCTCCACTGCTGCCTATTGCGTGGGCTCATAAATAAGCATGGTATTGACCTTTAATTCAGGCCACCCTAAAAGAAGTACTTAAAACCTCCGCCCCAGGTCTCACTAAGCCACACCCCAACTCTGTCAGGCCACACCCCCTTTCACTCCGTAGCCAACAGAGATTGAAAAAATAAAGGTAAAAATCAACTTCTGTCAGCTGCAGGGATGGGTGGGAGGTTGACTTTCTTTCTGCAACAACACACAGAAACATTAAATAAAATAGATTAAATACACCCATGCGAAGTGTCTTGCTAATCCACGCCCCCGACTCTGTCAGGTCACGCCCCCTCCCACTCCGCAGCCAATGGGAATTGAAAAAATGAAGGTAAAAATAAACTTCTGTTTGCTGCAGGGGTGGGAGGGTGAATTTCTCTCTGCAACGACACACAAAAATTTTAGATGAAATAGACTAATTATAGACTACAACCGTTCGAAGCCTTTTGCTAAGCCACGCCCCGTCTCTGTCAGGCCACGCCCCCTCTCACTCCACAGCCATTCTGCAACGACACACAGAAACATTAAATGAAATAGATTAAATGCACCTATGCGAAGCGCTTTGCTAAGCCACGCCCCGACTCTGTAAGGCCACGCCCCCTCCCACTCCGCAGCCAACAGGGATTGAAAAAATAAATCTGTCAGCTGCAGGGATGGGAGAGAGGATGACTTTCTCTCTGCAACGACACACAGAAACATTAAATGAAATAGATTAAATATACCCGCGCAAAGCAATGTTTTCTTCCACTGCTACCCATTGTGTTTCCTCAAATTACCATGGCATTAACCTATAATTCAGGCCACCCTGAAATGAAGGACTTAACACCCCCCCGTGTCCCATTAAACCACACCCCCTCCCACTCCGCAGCCAATAGGGATTGAAAAAATGAAGGTAAAAATCAATTTCTGTCAGCTGCATTGACTTTCTCTCTGCAACGACACACAGAAACATTAAATAAATAGATGAAATATACCCAGGCGAAGCCGGGTCTTTCTGCTAGTTATTTATATATATTAGAAAAGACCTAACCCGTTGGCCCAGGATCAAACCAAAATATAACCACAATTAGCAGCGAATGCTATAAAGATCCCTTTTAGAGCCTGAATTAACAACTATATAAAAATTAACTTTTATTATATCTTTTTTTTAAAAGCACGCTTATAATGCCCCTAATTTGTACATACACTTATTTAAAAGCACATGCGGAAATCACTTGCCCAGCCTTTACATAGGAGCAGGTTATTCCCTATATATATTTATATTAGCTTTCCTATTATGATAGTCTTTGTCAACAAATGTGTGGTCGGAAAGCTAAACAATGTCCCTAGGCACTAGATGCACTCCTGTAGTTATTAGGACAGATATTGTTTTTCATATCTGTACTCACTAAAGTGAGTGCATAATGATGTCGATGTCTTGATTACTGTAAATAGGGTTAGAAAGGTAACCTAACCTGCATGAATAATAGTTATTAGTATATAAGCGCTAGCTAATGGTCACTGCCATCTTCCTAGTGAACTACAGAGGATTATAAGTGTGGTTCATCAAAGATCGGGCTTAGTAACAGCCTAACCTTGATGGATGGCAGCTCCTAGGCTAGATCGCTAGATTATGGTCACTGCATTCAGGACCTATTTGGTTAATGCACTACCAACAGTATCAACCTGCCTGGACCGGAATCCTGAGAAGCATAAGGCCTCCCGCCAGTCCTAATATCTCTATAGTATCCCAGATATAGTAGCAGTATTATTAACCAGGATATAACCCTGCCTTGGCCGGTTGCGGGGGCGCCTAATGCGTCCTGCCGGTCATTAAGTGGTTACTGCAGCAGTTAAAAATAACAAAATGACTCCCCCAACATGTTTCGCCACTGACGTGGCTTTGTCAGAGGTAGCGGAGTCAATAAACCGAGCGCTTGATGCAGCCGCCTTTTACCTGATACGGGGTTCCTCCCACATCGGCCAGCTACAAATCGATGCGTCCTGTTTACCTGGACGCAGACTCGCTTTTAGCAAGAGACGTTGGCACATCTCCCTTCTATTTCTTCCCCTGCATATCTGACCAATGAAGCGGGTGAACAGGTGAGTTGGCATTATATGTATGGCTGTCTTTGTTTGTCCAGGTAAACAGGGCGCATCAATTTGTAGCTGGCTGATGTTGGAGGAACCCCGTATCAGGTAAAAGGCGGCTGCATCAAGCGCTCTTTTTATTGACTCCGCTACCCCTTACGGAGCCAGGTCAGTGGCGAAACATGTTGGGGGAGTCGTTTTGTTATTTTTAACTGCTGTAGTAACCACTTAATGACCGGCGGGATGCATTAGGCGCCCCGGCAACCAGCCAAGGCAGGGTTATATCGTGGTTAATAATACTACTACTATATCTGGGATACTATAGAGATATTAGGACTGTGGGAGGCCTTATGCTTCTCGGGATTCCGGTCCAGGCAGATTGATACTGTTGGTAGTGCATTAACCAAATAGGTCCTGAATGCAGTGACCATAATCTAGCGATCTAGCCTAGGCACTGCCATCCATCAAGATTGGGCTGTTACTAAGCCCGATCTTTGATGAACCACACTTATAATACTCTGTAGCTCACTAAGAAGATGGCAGTGACCATTTAGCTAGCTCAATATCTGTCCTAATAACTACAGGAGTGCATCTAGTACCTAGAGACATTGTTTAGCTTTCCGACCACACATTTGTTGACAAAGACTATCATAATAGGAAAGCTAATATAAATATATATAGGGAATAACTTGCTCTTATGTAAAGGCTGGGCAAGTGGTTTCCGCATGTGCTTTTAAATAAGTGTATGTACAAATTAGGGGCATTATAAGCGTGCTTTTTAAAAAAAGATATAATAAAAGTTAATTTTTATATAGTAGTTAATTCAGGCTCTAAAAGGGATCTTTATAGCATTCGCTGCTAATTGTGGTTTTATTTATATATAGCAGCACAGTGCATATGCAAACTGAGATTGCTGGTGTTTGCTGGTGTCTCTTAGATTCACAGGATGAATAAATATCCACAGTAACAAAGCAAAGAAAAAAACAAAGTACCAATTGTCATTTAAATGAGTTATCCATTTAATTTTAATGAAAAATATTTATTGAAAATCAACTAAAATCAAATCTCAAGGAATTTCAGTAACTCAATGGGACTTTTACACCTGTCCATAGGTATTTTGGCTAACTCCTTGTGAGCAAACTGCTCCAGCTGTCTCAGGTATGAAGAGTGCCTTCTCCAGACTGCAAGTTTCAGCTCCTTCTACAGATTTTCAATAGGATTTAGATCAGAGCTCATAGAAGGCCATTTCAGAATTGTCCACGGCTTTGCTCTTAGCCATTCTTGAATGTTTTCAGCTGTATGTTTTGGGTTATTTGCCTGTTGAAGGACCCTGAATCTATGACTGAGACTAAGCTTTCTGACACTGGGCTGCACATTTCACAAGAGATTGCCTTGATCATCTTGAGATTTCATTGTACTTTGCACAGATTATAGACACCATGTGCAGCCCCAAAACATAACTGAGCCTCCTCCATGTTTCACGGTAGGTACGAGGTTGTTTTTGTTATATGCTTAATTTTTGCATCTGTGAACAAAGAGCTGATGAGACTTCCCACAAAGCTTCCGTTTTCTTTCATCTGTCCAAAGGAAGCTTAATGGCTTGTCAATATGCATTTTAGCAAATTCCTGTCTTGATTTTTTTTATGATGTACTTTCAATAGTGGTTTCCTCCTCAGTCGTCCTCCATTAAGTCCACTTTAGCTAAGACAGCGACAGATGTGTGATCGGACACTGATGTACTTTGACCTTAGAGTTCACTTTTAATGTCTTCAGAAGTTATTCTGGGCTCTTTATTTACAATTAGTATTATCCTTCTCTTCAATTTGTCATCAATTTTCCTCTTGCGGCCACGTACAGGAAGATGTGCTACTGTAGTACCAGGAAAATCAAGCTGTTTGGACGTGGTCTTATAGAATTTACCTGTTTAACATGTTTTTCTATAATTTTCTTTCTTGTCTCCTGAGACAACTCTCTCCACGTCAAAAACCAGGGGAAAAAACAGGAGCAAAGTAAAAAAACACGAGCCGAGGTCAAAGCCAAGAGGTAATGAAATACAAGAGGATGAGACGAGGACAAAGTCAAATTCACAAGCCGAAATCAAAGCACAATAGTCACAGCAGTTCACAAACTTTTTCTAACCCCCCTACCCGATATGAAATCTATTCAATCATTCCATTTTTCCTAATTGTATTGTCGTATAGTTAAAGGTGTTTTAAAATCCCCCCGCCCTACCCCACACCGCTTTAAAGCAGCTTTGCTCCAGAGTCAAGGGTCTTGTCCCGGTTGTTTCCAGTCCATGGCAGACCAAAAGGGTTTCGTTAAGTATGTGGTTAGCTGTGCAGCACTCGAGCAGCTTATTGGCTTCATGAGATGAGTGGCTTTATTTTCTCTTTATTTTACACACTTTCATGATAGTAATTAATTTTAGTCTGGGGATCGGACAACCCATTTAAACATTAACTGTACTTACAGAAGCCATTAGGTTGTATGATGTCACCCTTGTTTTTTTTTTTTTTCTTTTTTATATCAGTACACATTAAATGGTCTGACATTGGACTGAATTCTCTGGGACAGCCCATCCTTGAAAAATTGGCAACTGTCTTAAAAGCTTCCCATTTGTCAGCAATTTTGATTAATGTAGCATGGTAAATGTCAAATTGTTTGTTGATATATTTGTAACCTTTTTCAGATTAAAGAGTGACAATTGCTTTTCTGTTTTTATGGTTGATGTCCTTACTTTTGGTACACCTTAATTCCAAAACTACCAAACTGTCAAAACATCAGCTTTTATAGAATTAGTCCAGCTTTTTTTCCACCCAGTTTCTGATTTTTGCTTTACTTTTTCTAAAAGTGACATGATATTGTAAATCTGTTGTGTATTTTTATGTCAGAGTTTTTTTTCTGTCTACAGAGGTCTATGAGGGCCACATAATTGTTATCTATGCCTTGATACATAGAAAAAAGCATTTCAAGGAGTGTGTTTTAGATTACTCAACAAGAAAGTAGAAGAAGTGAATCAGCACTTACTTTTTATTGCAAAACAATCTTCACTTCACTTTTTCATTATTGCCATCAACAAAATACAGGCAGATGTGACATGTTTTTGCTAACCAAACCTTTTTTTTCATACAAGAAAGAAGTTGCTTGCTTGAAAAAGGCTGTTTAGTTGAAACGCGTCACCTCTCCCTGTTATTTGTTTATGGCAATAAAATGAAGGTTGTTTTGCATCAAAAAGTGAATGCTGATCCACTTTTCCTACTTGGACCTGCAACCCAAGAAATGAACATCACCTTCTTCCAGAGTTCCAACTGATTACTTTTACAAATTGATCAAAATTAAAGAATTAGATTTCATATTTTCAAGCTCCTATGTGTATTTGCATACAAGTTTATGGCCTGATTAAAAAAAAGATACTTTGTGTAAAAATACTTAATTTAATTTATTGTGAATTATTTATGAACTTTTATTGTTATTTTAATGCTACATTTCCATCCCCACAAACAGTAGGTTTTTATTATTTATTTATAGCACTCTACTTTTAATCAGTGCAAAGTTTAGATGGGACTAATTACATAACAGCTAAACCTTTTTTCTCATTGTCACATGGCACAAAGCATAATTTCTCAAATACATTTTTGAATCAGATTTTTAGCTTAAGAGCAGAATATAAAAAAGAACAGGACAAAGAAAATTACGTTTAGCTCTAATGCCTTTGGCTCTTGGCAACTAAGCAGTCTATTTCAGAAATGATTGGATACCATGAATAAAGCTTTAGATAGGTGAAGATCTTCCACAGAGCTGGTAATCACACTTGGCATGTGCTGTCATGAAGACAACTTTGGAACTGAGTCTTGAGATCATTATGAATGAGACATCAGACACATAAAAACAAATGGTGGTTTAATATCCAATGAAAGGGAACATCAGCAAAGGAAATATGTCTTTCAACGCTCAACTTACCTGACAGAGTTAGGTACCACAATCCACTGTTCCATTCTAAATTATAGGCATAGCCACAATTCTTTAACAAGGCAACATATATATTTAAAAGGACGTTGATTTTTTTTTTTTGTTGCAAGGACATTCAGTAAATTTTCATTTCATTTTCAAAAAATTGCATATTATTCTATGTTTATACTACAAACAGTATGTGTTCCAGCAAATTCAATGTAGTCTGTCATTTGCTATGAAAGTGTGATCATCAGCCCTGCCCAGATAATGTTGCCCTTTTCTGTCAGCTCTGTGTCAGACTGTCAGATATTTCCTCTGCTCTTGTCAGAGTGAAGGCTGCTTCTTTTGGTTTAGGCTATAAAATAGATCTGTCATTTTGTAATCATTCCATCTTCTACTACCAATAAGGAGGTAACAACACTTAAGAGACCTTTACACAAGCCAATTATAGTGTAAAGTATCATTAAATTGAGCAAAACTGCACGATTATTGAGCAGTGTAAAAGCAATGAACAATAGAGCAACGATTGTTTGTGTGGGCACAAAAATCATCATTGGATGTTAACCATTTCATACGTATAAACAGGAATTTTTCACTGCTCACCACTCAGATTTCGCTTTGTGTAAAAACAACAGTCTGCTTTACAAAAGATGGAATATGAGATCCAAATTACAAATTTTGTGAACGATAATCGGAGTGTCTAAAGGGTCTACATAAAAAAACAACTTGTGTGTCCAATCATCGCCTTGTGTGAAGGTACCATTACTTTTGCTTTAGACTAAACAATAAGATGCTTTTAACAAGTTTGGTGTGTAGTTTGTTGTGCTGGCCTCTAGTGGATTATATGAAATGTAAATTGCAGTATTCTAGAATGTAGGTGTGCATTTAAAAGTGTATAGTAAAATACTCGCTGGGAAGAATCATTACCATTTATTAAAGCAGGGTTTATATACACATATGCTAATTATTTTTATCCACCATTAGCCACTTCTAATAGTATTTTCACTCATATAATAGCATTTTGACTGGTTTCTAACATCTATTGGTAGGGCTGGAAGATTTTGTGGTTGTGACATCTTGTCTATCTGAAGGAAAATCTACTAAATAGGACTTATATTTGGTGTGACCACCCCTTACCTTCAAAACAGCATCGATTCTAGTTACACTTGCATACATGTTTTGAAACAACTCAGCAAGGAGGTTGTTAAAAATAACCAAAGATCTTTATGTAGATGTAAGGTTGCTAAAATCATTCTGTCTCTTTATGTAATTCCAGAGAGACTTGATATTGAGATCAGGGATCTATGGGGCTATTTCATCATTTCCAGGACCCCTTGTTCTGCTTTATACTGAAGATGGCTCTTAATGACATTGGCTGTATGTTTGGGGTTATTATCCTGCTGAAGAATAATTTCGAAGCTAATCAGACACTTCCCTGATGGTATTGAATGATGGATAAGTATCTGCCTGTATTTCTCAGCATTGAGGACACATTCATCCTGACCAAATTCCCAACTACTTTTGCTGCAGCCCCAAACTTTCAAGAAATCTTCATCATGCCTCACTGCCTGAAGACACTCATTAATGTAATGCTTAATGCTTACCAGCCTTTAAACGAACAAACTGACTTCTGTTTTAGCCAAATAACTAAAATTCTAACTCATCAATCCAAAGCACCTGCTGCAATTTTTTGCACCCCTGTTTCTATGTTTTTGTGTATAGTTGAGTCTAATCTTATTTCCATGTCAAAGATGTGGTATTTTGGTAGCAACTCCTCCATGAAGACCATTTCTGGCTAAACTTGAACAGTAGATGGGAGTTCCTGGGTCCCACTGGTTTCTGCCAGTTATGAGCTGAACGTGATGTGTCATCTGCTACACTAAGGCCCAGATTTATCAACAGGGGATAACTTGAAGTTTGTTTTCAAATGTGTCTATGTGTGTAAAGGTAATGGTCTCTGTGTGCCAAATTTATAAAAATGGCACACAGCATAGGTAAACTATCACGTTTTATTTTCACCTACCAAAGCTAAGGCAGGACAGGAGTGGAGAGCAATTGAGATCACTATGATAAATAAGACTGAAAATTAGAGATGAGCGAGTAGTGAAATATTCGAAAGTTCGAAATTCGATTCGAATAGACTGCGAAATTCGACTATTCGACCGGATATCGAATCCCATTAAAGTCTATGGGAAAAAAATGCTCGCCACTTGGAAATCTCAATTCGACCACTTGGAGGTCACCAAGTCCACCCTGGAACCTCAGAAAAGGATGCCAACACTGCTGGAATGCAACTGGGACAGCAGGGGAAGCATGTCTGGGTGCATATAACGCGCCCAAGTCGCACTATTACGCCACTATCACAGCCTCTCAACAATACACTCCAAACACAATCTAACCTCTCTGTAAAGTGAGACCATACAAGGAAACCTTCTTTCCTCTACATTGCCATGGACCCCAAGCCAAACTAGACAAAAAAAAAGATGAAATTCTGCACCCCTTAAAATCACGTTGCCTATGACAACCACAGATGGCATAGGCAAGGGGGAAAGCAAATAGACCCCACCCCTAATTGTCATTGTGTGTGTGTGTGAGATGTGGTCAGACATGTCTTCTTTAAAATGTAAAAACAACTCAAACACATGCAGAAGCCTTAAAATGCCCAAATTGTTGGCGCTTGAGATGTCAGTGACCCGACCTGGCCCAGTGTCATGTCTAGCAGGTAAAGCAGTGGGGATGTTGAGGGATGCGTAGGACCGCAAAAGGCAGGAAGAGGCCGTGGGCTGGCCAGAGGCTCATGGAAAATTTTGTGGCGGCCCAAGAGGTGACACCTCTTAAAAATTATGTGGAGGCCCAAGAGGTGAGACCTCTTAAAAATTATGTGGAGGGCCCAAGAGTTGACACCTCTTAAAAATTATGTGGAGGCCCAAGAGGTGAGACCTCTTAAACATTTTGCGCAGGCCCAAGAGGTGAGACCTCTTAAAAATTATGTGGAGGCCCAAGAGGTGAGACCTCTTAAAAATTATGTGGAGGCCCAAGAGGTGAGACCTCTTAAACATTTTGTGGAGGCCCAAGAGGTGAGACCTCTTAAAAATTATGTGGAGGCCCAAGAGGTGAGACCTGTTAAAGATTTTGTGGAGGCCCAAGAGGAGAGACGTATTAAAAATTATGTGGAGGCCCAAGAGGGAGACCCGTTAAAAATTATGTGGAGGCCCAAGAGGTGACACCTCTTAAAAATTATGTGGAGGCCCAAGAGGTGAGACCTCTTAAAAAATTATGTGGGGCCCAAGAGGTGAGACCTCTTAAACATTTTGTGGAGGCCCAAGAGGTGAGACCTTGATAAAATTATGTGGAGGCCCAAGAGGTGAGACCTGTTAAAGATTTTGTGGAGGCCCAAGAGGTGAGACGTATTAAAAATTATGTGGAGGCCCAAGAGGGGAGACCTGTTAAAGATTTTGTGGAGGCCCAAGAGGTGAGACGTATTAAAAATTATGTGGAGGCCCAAGAGGGGAGACCCGTTAAAAATTATGTGGAGGCCCAAGAGGTGAGACCTGTTAAACATTTTGTGGAGGCCCAAGAGGTGAGACGTATTAAAAATTATGTGGAGGCCCAAGAGGGGAGACCTGTTAAAGATTTTGTGGAGGCCCAAGAGGTGAGACCTCTTAAAAATTATGTGGAGGCCCAAGAGGGGAGAACCGATAAAAAATTATGTGGAGGCCCAAGAGGTGACACCTCTTAAAAATTATGTGGAGGCCCAAGAGGTGAGACCTCTTAAACATTTTGTGGAGGCCCAAGAGATGAGACCTCTTAAAAATTATGTGGAGGCCCAAGAGGTGAGACCTCTTAAAAATTATGTGGAGGCCCAAGAGGTGAGACCTCTTAAACATTTTGTGGAGGCCCAAGAGGTGAGACCTCTTAAACATTTTGTGGAGGCCCAAGAGATGAGACCTCTTAAAAATTATGTGGAGGCCCAAGAGGTGAGACCTGTTAAAGATTTTGTGGAGGCCCAAGAGGTGAGACCTCTTAAAAATTATGTGGAGGCCCAAGAGGTGAGACCTCTTAAACATTTTGTGGAGGCCCAAGAGGTGAGACGTATTAAAAATTATGTGGAGGCCAAGAGGGGAGACCTGTTAAAGATTTTGTGGAGGCCCAAGAGGTGAGACGTATTAAAAATTATGTGGAGGCCCAAGAGGGGAGACCTGTTAAAGATTTTGTGGAGGCCCAAGAGGTGAGACGTATTAAAATTATGTGGAGGCCCAAGAGGGGAGACCCGATAAAAATTATGTGGAGGCCCAAGAGGTGACACCTCTTAAAAATTATGTGGAGCCCAAGAGGGGAGAACCGATAAAAATTATGTGGAGGCCCAAGAGGTGACACCTCTTAAAATTATGTGGAGGCCCAAGAGGTGAGACCTCTTAAACATTTTGTGGAGGCCCAAGAGATGAGACCTCTTAAAAATTATGTGGAGGCCCAAGAGGTGAGACCTCTTAAAAATTATGTGGAGGCCCAAGAGGTGAGACCTGTTAAAGATTTTGTGGAGGCCCAAGAGGTGAGACGTATTAAAAATTATGTGGAGGCCCAAGAGGGGAGACCTGTTAAAGATTTTGTGGAGGCCCAAGAGGTGAGACGTATTAAAAATTATGTGGAAGGCCCAAGAGGGGAGACCTGTTAAAGATTTTGTGGAGGCCCAAGAGGTGAGACGTATTAAAAATTATGTGGAGGCCCAAGAGGGGAGACCCGATAAAATTATGTGGAGGCCCAAGAGGTGACACCTCTTAAAAATTATGTGGAGGCCAAGAGGGGAGAACCGATAAAAATTATGTGGAGGCCCAAGAGGTGACACCTCTTAAAAATTATGTGGAGGCCCAAGAGGTGAGACCTCTTAAACATTTTGTGGAGGCCCAAGAGATGAGACCTCTTAAAAATTATGTGGAGGCCCAAGAGGTGAGACCTCTTAAAAATTATGTGGAGGCCCCAAGAGGTGAGACCTCTTAAACATTTTGTGGAGGCCCAAGAGGTGAGACCTCTTAAACATTTTGTGGAGGCCCAAGAGATGAGACCTCTTAAAAATTATGTGGAGGCCCAAGAGGTGAGACCTGTTAAAGATTTTGTGGAGGCCCAAGAGGTGAGACCTCTTAAAAATTATGTGGAGGCCCAAGAGGTGAGACCTCTTAAACATTTTGTGGAGGCCCAAGAGGTGAGACGTATTAAAATTATGTGGAGGCCCAAGAGGGGAGACCTGTTAAAGATTTTGTGTGAGGCCCAAGAGGTGAGACGTATTAAAAATTATGTGGAGGCCCAAGAGGGGGAGACCGATAAAAATTATGTGGAGGCCCAAGAGGTGACACCTCTTAAAAATTATGTGGAGGCCCAAGAGGTGAGACCTGTTAAAGATTTTGTGGAGGCCCAAGAGGTGAGACGTTTTAAAAATTATGTGGAGGCCAAGAGGGAGACCTGTTAAAGATTTTGTGGAGGCCCAAGAGGTGAGACGTATTAAAAATTATGTGGAGCCCAAGAGGGGAGACCTGTTAAAGATTTTGTGGAGGCCCAAGAGGTGAGACGTATTAAAATTATGTGGAGGCCCAAGAGGGGAGACTGTTAAAGATTTTGTGGAGGCCCAAGAGGTGAGACCTGTTAAACATTT
>ONZH01012258.1:0-76979 GCA_900303285.1 Rhinella marina
TTGTTTGAAGAGAGGCCTGTAGGTGGACCTCTGGAAAAATTGTTTGAATAGAGGGCCTGTGGGTGGACCTCTGGAAAAATTGTTTTGAATAAGGGCCTGTAGGGGGGCCCTCTGAAAAATTGTTTGAAGAGAGGGCCTGTAGGTGGACCTCTGAAAAATTGTTTGAATAGAGGGCCTGTAGGTGGACCTCTGAAAATTGGTTTTGAATAGAGGGCCTGTAGGTGGGACCTCTGGAAAAATTTGTTTGAATAGAGGGCCTGTAGGGGGCCCTCCTAAAAATTGTTTGAAGAGAGGGCCTGTAGGGGGCCTCCTGAAAAACTGTGCTAAAAGAGTGCCAGTTGGACCTCTAAAAAATGGCGTTTTTGGGTCAGCGTTAGGCAAAGACGATATGAGGAGGAGGAGGGTAGAAAGAGGAGTAGAGAAGAGGAATCGGATACATAAGTATTTAAATCTTTAGCTGCTTTCCCCCGGAGGAGATTTGAATTCCGGTGAAATCCAGGCTTTGTTCATTTTAATAAGCTCAGCCAGTCAGCGCTGTCAGTTGACAGGCGTGTACGCTTATCGGTGATGACGCCACCAGCTGCACTGAATACCCGCTCTGACAGCACGCTAGCGCAGGGCAGGCCAGCACCTCCAAGGCGTACAGCGGCAGTTCAGGCCACGTGTCCAGCTTTGAAACCCAGTAGTTGTATGGAGCAGAGTGATCGCTACGGACGTTGGTATGGTCAGCTAGGTACTCCCTCACCATCTTTCTGTACAGCTCCCCCTACTCTGCCTAGACTGGGGACAGGTGACAGTGTCTTGCTGGGGTGACATAAAACTGGCAAAGGCCTTGGAGAGCGTTCCCCTGCCAGTGCTGGACAAGCTGCCTGCTCGCCTCCTCTCCCCACTACTTGGCCCTACAGAACCATGCCCTCTGCCGCTAGCGGCGTCAGATGGGAAGAATTGTTTCAGCTTGTGCACCAGGGCCTGATGATATCTATTCACTCTCATACTCCTTTCCTCTGCAGGGATGAGAGTGGAAAGGTTCTGCTTGTACCGTGGGTCCAGGAGAGTGAACACCCAGTAATCGGTGTTGGAAAAAATTCTTCTAACGCGAGGGTCACGGGATAGGCAGCCTAACATGAAGTCTGCCATGTGCGCCAGAGTCCCAACACGCAAGAATTCCCTCTCCTCACTGACTTGACTCTACATTTCCTACTCCTCCTCCTCCTCCTCCAAGTCCTCCTCTTCAGCCCATACACGCTCAAGAGTTAAGGACTGAGCACTGGTACCCTCTACTGTCTCGCCGACATTCTCCTCCTCTTCCTCCTCATCCTCATCCCCCTCCTCCGATACGCGTTGAGAAACAGACCGGAGGGTGCTCTGGCTATCAAGCGACATATCTTCCTCCACCGTCTCTTGTGACAAGCGCAAAGCATCCGACTTGATGCTGAGCAGTGATTTTTTCAACAGGCAAAGCAGCGGGATGGTGAGGCTGATAATGGCGGCATCGCCGCTAACCATCTGTGTTGACTCCTCAAAGTTGCTCAGCACCTGGCAGATATCAGACATCCACGTCCACTCCTCATTGTAGACTTGAGGAATCTGAGTGACCTGACTACCAGTTCTGGTGGAAGATGACATCTGGCAGTCTACAATCGCTCTGCGCTGCTGGTAAACTCTGGATAACATGTTTAATGTGGAATTCCATCTCGTGGGCACGTCGCACAACAGTGGGCGAGCGGGCAGTTGTAGGCGGCGCTGCCCTGAGAGTGGCAGCATCTGTGGTCGACTTGAGGAAATGCACACAGATGCGGCGCACCTTGGTGAGCAAATCCGACAGATTGGGGTATGTCTTGAGGAACCGCTAAACTATGAGATTGAACACGTGGGCCAGGCATGGCACATGTGTCAGTCTGCCGAGTTGCAGAGCAGCCACCAGGTTACGCCCGTTGTCACACACAACCATGCCTGGCTTGAAGTTCAGCGGTGCCAGCCACAGATCGGTCTGCGCCGTGATGCCCTGTAACAGCTCTTGGGCGGTGTGCCTTTTGTCACCTAAGCTCAGCAGTTTGAGCACCGCCTGCTGGCGCTTACCCACGGCACTGCTGCTGCGCCTAGAGCTACCGACTGAAGGCGCCGTGCCCACGTATGGTAATTCGGTGGAGGAGGAGGAGGGGTCGGAGGAGGAGGCATAGTACGTCTGAGAGACTGTGACCGAGGTAGGCCCCGCAATCCTCGGTGTGGGCAGTACATGAGCGGCCCCAGGGTCATTCTCGGTCCCAGCCTCCACCAAGTTAACCCAATGTGCCGTCAGTGAGATATAGTGTCCCTGCCCAGCAGCACTTGTCCACGTGTCCGTGGTTAGGTGGACCTTCTCAGAAACAGCGTTGGTCAGGGCACGGATGATGTTCTGTGACACGTGCTGGTGTAGGGCTGGGACGGCACATCGGGAAAAATAGTGGCGGCTGGGGACGGAATACCGAGGGGCAGCCACCGCCATGAGATTTTGAAAGGCCTCGGTCTCTACCAGCCTATAGGGCAGCATCTCCAGGCTAAGCAATTTGGAGATGTGGACGTTGAGGGCTTGGGCATGTGGGTGGGTGGAACTGTATTTCCTCTTGCGCTCCAGCGTCTGCTGTAAAGACAGCTGAACGCTGCGCTGGGACACGTTGGTGGACACTGTGGAGGATCGTGGAGGCGAAGGTGTGGTTTTCCGGCGGGAGGTGCTCGTGCCGGGGTCCTGGGCAGGGGGTTGACTAGCAGAGGCAGCGAGTGACGCGGGGGGTTGACTAGCAGAGGCAGCGAGTGACACAGGGGAAGGAGCAGTGGTGTGACCCGCAGGAGGTGGTGAATGGCCTTGGTTCCATTGAGTGGGGTGTTTAGCACTCATATGCCTGCGCATGCTGGTGGTGGTTAGGCTAGTAGTGGTGGCACCCCTGCTGATCCTGGTGTGGCACAGGTTGCACACCACAGTCCGTCGGTCATCCTCACTTTCTTTAAAGAACCTCCAGACTTGCGAACATCTAGGCCTCGCCACGGGAGCTTCACTACGTGAAACAGTTGCTGATGATGCACCAGCTCTGGCCCTGCTTCTTCCTCTGGCCACACCACTGCCTCTTACAACCTGTTCTGGTGCAGCACTCGCCTCCGCCTCAGAAGCACTGTCTTCACTCGGCATATCAACCCAGCTTGGGTCAGTCACCTCGTCTTCCTCCGATTCCTCAGTCTGCTCCCCCCTCTTTGGAATTCCTCCCCTAACAACAACTTCACCACTGTCTGACAACCGTGTCTCCTCATCGTCCGACACCTCTTTACAAACTTCTTCCACTAAGTCAACATTGTCATCATCATCATCATCACCCATAGACTGCGACAGTTGGAAAACTTGGGCATCGGGAACGAGGTCAGCAGCAACCTGAGAAGTGGTTTGTGACTCTGGGAAGGGTCCAGAAAACAGTTCCTGAGAGTATGCCGGATCGCATTCCAAATTTTCCTGGGAGGGGGCAGACTGGGGGGAAGGAGGTTGAGGTGGAGGAGCCATAGAGTGCTCCCTTGGGTAACGTGGGTGGACTGCGTGGAAGACTGACTGGTGGACAAATTACTTGAAGCATTGTCCGCAATCCACGAGATCAGCTGTTCGCACTGTTGTGGTTTCAACAGTCTTCTACCACGTGTCCCTGTAAGTTGAGACATGAAGCTAGGGAGTGTAGCTCTGCGGAATTCCCCTGCTCCCTCATCAGCAGGTACTGTCTCACCCTGCCCAGGACCACGGCCTCTGCCCCCTGCAGTAATTGAATGCCCACGCCCTCACCCTCGACCCTTAGCCCTGGGGTTCAACATTTTTTGTATATAGGTGTATGATAAAAAAAAAAAAATTACACGGGCCTGGTGTACTGAAACCCACAAACTTGTTAAGTCCGGTAGAATTAAGTGACGTACAGAAAGTGTCACCTGGACAGATTATACGGATTGGAGTGAGTGTGCTGAACTGTGACACACAGAAAGGTTACACGCAGCTGAGTAAAATGGATTTGTACCACTGAGCTAAAACAACTGACAAACTTATTTTTTTTATAAATTTAGTTTTTTTGGGAACGTGACGTGCAGAAACTATGGTAGAACTGACTGACACCCTGTTAAAGGTGGCTATTTAGTCTGCGACCCAGACAAATGTCGCACAGAGAGTCTTCTGGATGAAGCTGTAGATAATATTGGTAGCAAATGACTTGGTTGTATTCTGTGACGTACAGAAAGTGTCATCTGGACAGTATATACGGATGGGAGCTAGTGTGCTGAACTGTGACACACAGAAAGGTTACACGCAGCTGAGTAAAATGGATTTGTATCACTGAGCTAAAACAACTGAAAAAATAATTTTTTTTTTATATTTTGTTTTTTTGGGAACGTGACGTGCAAGAACTATGGTAGAACTGACTGACACCCTGTTAACGGTGGCTATTTAGTCTGCGACCCAGACAAATGTCGCACAGAGAGTTTTCTGGATCAATCTGTAGATGATATTGGTAGCAAATGACTTGGTTGTATTCTGTGACGTACAGAAAGTGTCACCTGGACAGATTATACGGATTGGAGCGAGTGTACTGAACTGTGACACACAGAAAGGTTACACGCAGCTGAGTAAAATGGATTTGTATCACTGAGCTAAAACAACTGAAAAAATAATTTTTTTTTTATATTTTGTTTTTTATATTTTTTTTTAAATTTTGTTTTTTTGGGAACGTGACGTGCAGGAAGTATGGTAGAACTGACTGACACCCTGTTAACGGTGGCTATTTAGTCTGCGACCCAGACAAATGTCGCACAGAGAGTTTTCTGGATCAAGCTGTAGATGATATTGGTAGCAAATGACTTGGTTGTATTCTGTGACGTACAGAAAGTGTCACCTGGACAGTATATACGGATGGGAGCTAGTGTGCTGAACTGTGACACACAGAAAGGTTACACGCAGCTGAGTAAAATGGATTTGTATCACTGAGCTAAAGCAACTGAAAAAATAATTTTTTTTTATATTTTGTTTTTTTGGGAACGTGACGTGCAAGAACTATGGTAGATCTGACTGACACCCTGTTAACGGTGGCTATTTAGTCTGCGACCCAGACAAATGTCGCACAGAGAGTTTTCTGGATCAATCTGTAGATGATATTGGTAGCAAATGACTTGGTTGTATTCTGTGACGTACAGAAAGTGTCAACTGGACAGTATATATGGATTGGAGTGAGTGTGCTGAACTGTGACACACAGAATGGTTCCACACTGCTGTGTGCAATGGATTTGTATCACTGAGATAGAACAATAAAAAAAAAAAAAACAGGGTTAGATATGGCGATAGCTGCACTACTAGTGCCAGCCAGCCAAGCCAGGAGACAAAAAAAAAATTTCTTCTAGCCCTTAGAAGGGCTGTTGGGTTCTTTGTGGGTGATTTCTGCCTAACAGAGAACTAAATTCAGGCCCTAACACTGTCCCTGAAAGGCAGCAGCTCTATCCCTAACGACATTCAGACGGCATCTGAGCCGAGAACCGCGGCCAGTCACTAGTATATTCCAGGGTCACCTGATCAGGCCAGCCAACCCCTGCTATTGACATGTAAGGGCCCCACGTGATGCTGGGTGTACCGTAGAGTCTCCTGGCTTGTGATTGGCTGTGTTTATAGGCGCCAAAAAAGCACGATGCGGAAGTTGCCATTTCCTCGAGTATGGCGAGATACTCGTCCGAGTTGCGAGTACTTACGAGTACCCTAATACTCGAACGAGCACCAAGCTCGGACGAGTATGCTCGCTCATCTCTAGTTACTACCCTATTATCTGTAATTATGTCATATGTTCCGATGGCATAGTTTTCTATTATCTAATATATATTTATCTATATTCAAATTAACATATAAAAATCGTCACTAATATATTTTGGTTCCTAAAAATAACCATACACTCATCATGGTATTTTAACTAGAATTGCCCCCAAGAATATGTCCTACAAACAATTAGACCCAGTATATCTGATTCCATTAATTACAAAGATTTATTATATCTCAGTTATTATTAAAAGTACAATCAAATCTGATCCACTATCATTTATATGACAGGGCAATAGGAAAATGGCACTTGGCGGGCTGTTACATCATCCACATATTTTGAATTCACCAGATCTATCCATAAAGGGAGTCTGTCAGCTCAGAAATAACCCCCAAACCAGAGTTAGTGGTGTATAGTGTAAGTGACGCAGAGTCCGATTATCATTTTCAGAGTCTGAATAGTCATTTTTATCTTAATATTCACTTCTAGCTGATGCAGTGCTCCACCAAACCAGCAGTAAAATGCATTGAGAGGACTCTCATGCTGACGCACATAATGGAGTGTTTGTGGGAGCATAGCGTCAGCTAGGAGTGAGTATGAAGATAAAAATTACCTAATCGGACTCTGTGTCACTTATACCGCATACTCTAGTTTGGGGGTGTTTCAGAGCTGACAGATTCCCTTTAATAATTACCCATTAGGTATAACAACTCTGATCAACTACCACATAACTAAAGTATGTACTCCCATAGATCTATAGTACTCACATACAGTACATGCCCCAGAACCTTAACATGAATTTTGCTTCTACTTCAAGAGGTGATGAAGAAGCGGAAGTGAAATGCGCGAAACCAAGCGTATAACCTGATACTTTTGTCTAGAAATGCTACTCCAGTTTGGCATGGCTTTGGGGCTTTATTAATGTCCCAATCATAAATCTATTTACATAATTAACCACACCAGCTTTTCAAAACTGGAGTAGGTGGTATAAAAATACAGAAAGTTACGAGATTGTTCTGCAAGTAAATAAAAGCCATATTTTGCAATTTTTTGAAAATACGTTCCCTTCCCTTGAATGTTTGGTATGATTTCAACCAAACTGCAATGATAACATCAAGTAATAACCTGATGCAGCTATCCTGGATTGAAGTTTTTATACACTTAAGGGCTCATGCAAACGACTGTGGTTTGGGTCCGCACCCGAACTGCATTTTTTGCAGATCGGATGTGGACCCATTCACTTCAATGGGTCCGCAAAAGATGCTGACAGCACACAGTGTACTGTCCGTTCCATGGCATCCACAAAAAGAAAGACCATGCCCTATTTTTGTTTGCATTACGGACAAGGATAGGACTGTTCTATTATGGGCTGGAAGTCCCGTTCCGTAAAATGCAGAGCGCACATGGCCGATATCCGTGTCTTGCAGATACACAATTTGCGGACCATAAAACAGGCAATGGGCATCTGCATGAGCCCTAATGCTGAGTTTAGACAAGGTGTACTTGATGCGTATTTCTTATATTTTTGAGCAATAAGATACCATCGGAAAAACCACATCAGGAACTGCATTGGGTTTCAATGCTGCATTTTTTTTGCATTATTTACACCTGGTTGTAAAGGCGACATAGATACCCTAACTTGTGCCTAGATTTAATGGCACAAAGGTGTATAAAAAGTCACAAATTCAGGGATTTTTTTTTAAACCACTGGTATGGGGGATGATAAATACAGCAGTAGAACCAGATTTTTTGCATGCATGCGGTTTTTCCTGATGCGGTTTTTATAATTTTTTTTTTTTTTTTCCTAAAATCCTGTAAACCCAGCCTTAGGAACACATTTTGTTTTTCTTGTTGTCTCCTGCCTAACACTTGTTTGCAGACTTGCCTGGGCACTGCTTTCCTTGTGGTTACAAACAGTGGCAACAGAAAAACAGTAATTTCCCACGGGTATACATTGCCATGCTAGAACTTGTTAGAAACACAGCTGTACCAGCAGGGAAAATTCTAGGGACTGAATAGAAGAGCCATAGATTTATAAGTGATTATCTAAGGGACCTGTAAAAGTCTCTTCCCCTACATTTACATTGGTCACAGTTTTTGAGATTACTCATGAAAGGTTTTCAATTGCATCTCTAGTAAAATATGAAGGGGGCATGCTCAGATATTAGTGCCCGATATATTAAAAAATACAATCAAAGTGCCAAAGTGTTTTCCCGTTTTATGAAAATCCTGCCTATTCAATGAAAAGTTACACAGCTTCTCAATCCTTTCTTAATTGAGTCACACGGATGAAAAGCAGAGGGTGCAACTAACTTACAAATATGAAACATCTTACAAGTAAAAGAACTGCACATCATCATCCACTGATATTAGGATTCATATCCTACAAGTAAGGACTTTTAGAAACATATCAAGGGTCTAGCGAAGTTATAAAAAATTAGATTTGGCTGCTTTGCTGAAGTTCACAAAGAAGTTTAATTAGTTATGAATTACTTTGTCACGAATCGCATTCCATTTTATGGGATCACGCCACCCCTGCCTTGAACCCCACAGATGCCGTGTTCAACACTGATCATGACTAGAGATGAGCGAGTAGTGAAATATTCGAAAGTTCGAATTTCGATTCGAATAGACCGCGTTATTCGACTATTCGACCGAATATCGAATCCCATTATAGTCTATGGCAGGGGTAGGGAACCTCCGGCTCTCCAGCTGTTGTGAAACTACAACTCCCAGCAAGCATACTCGCTCTGCTCTTCTAAGAACTCTCATAGAAATGAATGAAGCATGCTGGGAATTGTAGTTTCACAACAGCTGGAGAGCCGGAGGTTCCCTACCCCTGGTCTATGGGAAAAAAATGCTCGCCACTTGGAAATCTCAATTCGACCACTTGGAGGTCACCAAGTCCACCCTGAAACCTCAGAAAATGATGCCAACACTGCTGGAATGCAACTGGGACAGCAGGGGAAGCATGTCTGGGTGCATATAACGCGCCCAAGTCGCACTATTACGCCACTATCACAGCCTCTCAACAATACACTCCAAACACAATATAACTTCTATGTAAAGTGAGACAATACAAGGAAACCTTCTTTCCTCTACATTGCCATGGACCCCAAGCCAAACTGTACAAAAAAGAAGAAAAAATTCTGCACCCCTTAAAATCACGTTGCCTATGACAACCACAGATGGCATAGGCAAGGGGGAAAGCAAATAGACCCCACCCCTAATTGTCATTGTGTGTGTGTGTGAGATGTGGTCAGACATGTCTTCTTTAAAATGTAAAAACAACTCAAACACATGCAGAAGCCTTAAAATGCCCAAATTGTTGGCGCTTGAGATGTTGCCATTTAGGCTTGTAGAAATGAAAGCTTTCTGCAACCTGATGGGGGCTGCCATCCATCAGTATCCTGTCCCTAGCCATCACTATTTTTCCCTCTGTGCCATCCCTGCCTTGCCCTAGCACATGTCCCAAAACATCATCCACGCCCGAGTAACACGGTTACTGCAAAAGGCCATTTGACCACCAACACTTGGACAAGCGTTTGAGGCCGGGGATGCTACATCTCCCTGACAGCACACTGGGTGAATGTTGTGGAGGCGGGGACGGGCAAACCTGCTACCCCCACCCAAGTTTTGGGCCTTGGTTCTGTCAGGATTTCCGCAACCCTTACAGACAGCTCGGCAAACCCCTCCTTCTCCTTCTAGATTTGTTAAATCTGTCCACCAGCCAGTCAAGTCCACAAAGTCCAGTCTCGTCGATAGCCTGCAGAAACTGCAGGGACCTCACTCTGACCCTCCTTCCTCCCACCCTGCCCAATGTTATCAACCGAGTGTTCCCACCCATGCCCACTCCCAGGAGCTCTTCTCAGGTCCCTTACCTGATTTTGACTCCTCGCCAGTCCTGCAAGAATCGCAGGAGCTATCTGAGGATTTTGTTTGTTCTGATGCCCAAACACTGGAGCAAGCTCCATCTCTAGCTGATGGTGGTGTGGAACGGGCACTAAAGTGTAAAATGATTAGGGACGATGATGAGACACAGTTGCCAGCAAGGGAGGCTGTTGGTATGTCGGGTGGGCCGGAGGAGGAGCAAAGTGAGGCAGTGTAAGAGGAGGTGGTTGAGTATGACGAAGTCAGTGACCCGACCTGGCCCAGTGTCATGTCTAGCAGGTAAAGCAGTGGGGATGTTGAGGGATGCGTAGGACCGCAAAAGGCAGGAAGAGGCCGTGGGGTGGCCAGAGGCTTATGGAGAAGGCAGGCTAGAGCCCGCAGGGCCGCATCTCTTCCCTATAACAGGCCCCCACACAAAGCTCTCCCATCGAGGGCTCTTAGGTCCTTGTTGTGAAGATATTTTAATGAGTGCGCAAAGTTAGCTTGAGGTGAGACCTTGAAAAAATTATATGGAGGCCCTTGAGGTGAGCCATCGAAAAAATTATGTGGAGGCCCAAGAGGTGAGACCTCTTAAAAATTGTGTGGAGGCCCAAGAGCTGAGACCTCTTAAAAATTGTATTAAGGCCCAAGAGGTGAGACCTCTTAAAAATTGTATTAAGGCCCAAGAGCTGAGACCTCTTAAAAATTGTATTAAGGCCCAAGAGGTGAGACCTCTTCAAAAATTGTTTGTAGGCCCAAGAGGTGAGACCTCTTCAAAATTGTGTGGAGGCCCAAGAGCTGAGACCTCTTAAAAATTGTATTAAGGCCCAAGAGGTGAGACCTCTTAAAAATTGTATAAGGCCCAAGAGCTGAAACCTCTTAAAAATTGTATTAAGGCCCAAGAGCTGAGACCTCTTAAAAATTGTATTAAGGCCCAAGAGCTGAGACCTCTTAAAAATTGTATTAAGGCCCAAGAGCTGAGACCTCTTAAAAATTGTATTAAGGCCCAAGAGCTGAGACCTCTTAAAATTGTATTAAGGCCCAAGAGCTGAGACCTCTTAAAAATTGTATTAAGGCCCAAGAGGTGAGACCTCTTAAAAATTGTATTAAGGCCCAAGAGGTGAGACTCTTAAAAATTTAAAATGTTTGTAGGCCCAAGAGGTGAGACCTCTTAAAAATTGTATTAAGGCCCAAGAGGTGAGACCTCTTAAAAATTGTTTGTAGGCCCAAGAGGTGAGACCTCTTAAAAATTGTTTAAGGCCCAAGAGCTGAGACCTCTTAAAAATTGTATTAAGGCCCAAGAGCTGAGACCTCTTAAAAATTGTATTAATACAATTTTTGTAAGAGGTCTCAGCTCTTGGGCCTTAATACAATTTTTAAAGAGGTCTCAGCTTTTGGGCCTTAATACAATTTTTAAGAAGGTCTCAGCTCTTGGGCCTTAAGGCCCAAAAGCTGAGACCTCTTAAAAATTGTATTAAGGCCCAAGAGCTGAGCCATAATAATTTTTTCTTTTTTTTTTTAAATGGAGCAATTCTACGGCGGTTAAGGAGGAGGAGGAGGAGGAGGAAATGGCACTTCATACAGATGGCACTTCACTTTTGGCTGCTTTCCACTGTTGTAGAAGCAAAGTCCGGGTCAATCCACTTGCTGTTCATTTTGATTAGCGTCAGCCTGTCGGCACTGTCGGTTGACAGGCGGCTGCGCTTATCGGTTATAATGCCCCCGGCTGCGCTGAACACCCTTTCTGATAGCACGCTGGCGGCAGGGCAGGCAAGCACCTCCAAGGCGTACAGGGACAGTTCCAGTCACGTGTCCAACTTGGAGACCCAGTAAGTGTAGGGCGCCGAGGGATCGGGGAGGACAGGGGTACGGTCTGCCAGGTACTCCCGCAACATCCGCCGATACTTGTCCCTCCTGCTGATAGTGGGCCCCGCAGTGATGGAAGTTGCACGAGGGGGTGCCATGAACGTGTCCCACACCTTGGAGAGTGTTCCCCTGGTGGCTGTGGGCCTGATCGATGTTGTCAGACTCTGGGAGACACTGTCCTCTCTGCCGCCAGCGATGGTGGGTGGGAAAATCTCCATCATGTTCTGCACGAGTTCCCTCTGGTATTCCAGCAATCGATTCGTCCTCTCCTCTACCGGAATAAAAGAGGAGAAGTTATCTTTATACCGGGGGTCCAGGAGTGCGAAGACCCAGTATAGTTTGTTCTCCAATATCCGGACAACACGTGTGTCCCGGGAAAAGCAGCCCAGCATGAAGTCAGCCATGTGTGCCAGACTCTGAATAGGCATGACGTCACTGCCCCCACCAGAAGGATCATTTGCCATTTCCTCCTCTTCCTCTTCCGCCTCCTCTCCGCCCCATCCGCGCTGAACCAATGGGACGCACACAGCCTGACTGCTACCCTCGCCGCCAGCATCCTCCTCCTCTTCCACAGCCACCTCCACGTCGTCCTCCTCCTCATCCTCCTCCTCCTGCAACTGCCACCGAGAAGCAGACAAAAGTGTGGTCTGACTGTCTAGCTCCGTTGCGTCTCCTCCTACCCCCGTCTCCTCTGTGTGCAATGCGTTCTCCCTTATTGCGATGAGCGTTTCTTTAAGGACGCATAGGAGCGGGATGGTTAGGCTCACTATAGCGTCCTCGCTGCTGACCTTCTTGGTGGACTCCTCAAAGATACGCAATACATCGCATATGTCTGCCATCCATGGCCACTCGTGGTTGGCAAACTGAGGGAGCTGAGTTGGAGGCACGCGTGGATTCATCATCTGGTACTCCATCAATGCTCTCTGCTGCTCACACACCCTGGCCAACATGGAATAGGTGGAATTCCAGCGAGTGGGCAGGTCGCACAACAGCCGATGTTCAGGCAAATGGAGGCGTTGCTGGAGTTTTTTTAAGCTAGCAGCAGCTACAGTTGACTTCCGAAAGTGAGCGCACAAGCGCCGCACTTTCACCAGTAGCTCTGCCAGGTTGGGGTAAGTCTTTAAAAATTTTTGGACTACCAAATTAAAAACGTGGGCCAGGCATGGTACGTGATTGAGTTCGGCAAGCTCCAGAGCCGCCACCAGGTTACGGCCGTTATCGCACACGACCATGCCTGGTCCTAGCTGCAGCGGCGACAGCCACATCTCCGTCTGCTGCAATATGGCGTCCCTCACCTCTGGGGCGCTGTGCTTCCTGTCGCCCAAGCTGATGAGCTTAAGCACCGCCTGCTGACGTCTCCCCGCGCCAGTGCTGCAACGCTTCCAGCTAGCGGCTGAGGGCGATGTTAAGGCAGAGGAGGAGGAGGAGGAGGAAGAGGAGGGGGGTTTATCAGAACCCATGCTGGCAATCTTGGGCGGGGGTGGTAGGTAGGCCGTCTCTGTTTGCGACCCCGTCCCCGCTTCCACAACATTCACCCAGTGTGCCGTCAAAGAGATGTAGCGTCCCTGGCCGCAAGCGCTTGTCCACGAGTCGGTGGTCAAGTGGACCTTTGCGCTGACTGCGTAACTCAGGGCCCGCCTGATGTTACGCGACACGTGCTGGTGCAGGGCGGGGACGGCACACCGGGAAAAGTAGTGGCGGCTAGGGACGGAATAGCGAGGAGCGGCAGCCGCCATCAGGTCGCGGAAGGCCTGCGTCTCCACAAGCCTAAACGGCAACATCTCCAGGGCCAGCAGTTTGGAGATGTGGCAGTTTAAGGCTTGGGCTTGGGGGTGATTCGAGGCGTACTTCCGCCTGCGGTCGAACGCCTGCGAGATGGACAGTTGATGGGACGAGGAGTATGAAGGTGCAGGCGAAGATGCGGGGGAAGGGGAGGCTGAAGGAGAAGGCCCCAAAGTAGCCGAGGCAGAGGCAGATGTGGAGGTGTCCTGGCTGGAGGTCTGGACCGCAGTGGCAGCACACAACAAAGGGGAAGAGGCAGTGGCAGCAAGACCGGGCGCAGGTTGTATTGCGTTTGCTCTCTCCCACTCAGCCCAGTGCTTGACTTCCAAGTGACGCCGCATGCCTGAGGTGGTCAGATTGCTCTTCTCAGAGCCCCTACTCAGTTTTGAGTGGCAGAGTGCGCAAACCGCGCTCAGTTTGTCGTCCGCGCAAACATTAAAAAATCTCCACACCACAGAAGTACGAGGCCTCGATGGGGGAGCTTCGCGCGACTGCCTGCTGCCGGGAAGAGCTTCGGCCCTGCTGGCTGTGGCCTGCCTTCTCTGTCTGGACTGTCCTCTGCCTCTGGACATCCCTCTGCCTCTTGCTGCCTTTTTCGGTGATGCGCAGACCACCACATCTTCACTGCTTTCCCCGCTGGACATCACCCCTGGCCAAGTGGGGTCGGTCATTTCGTCGTCCACCACCTCCTCTTCCACTTCCTCACTCTGCTCCTCCTCCTGCCCACTGGACATTCCAACAGCCTCCCTTGATGGCAACTGCGTCTCATCATCATCGCTCATGATAACAGATGCTGGTTCCGGGTCCACATCACCAGGAGATGGCGGATACTCAAGTGTTTGGGCATCACTACAAACAAATTCCTCTGCTAGCTCCTGGGATTCTTGCAGCACATCTGGAAAAGGACCCGAAAAGAGCTCCTGGGAGGGGTCAAGGGTGGGATGACTCTGTTGGCCAGGTTGGGAGGAAGGAGGGTCAGAGTGAGACTGTGTGGATGACTGGGTGGTGGACAAGTGAGTGGAAGCGTTATCGGCTATCCATTGCACCACCTGTTCACGCTGCTCAGGCCTCAACAGCGGTGTAACCCGCCCCCCGCTTAACTGTCCCATAAAGGCAGGGATGCTGGATGAGCGGAATGCTGGCTGCCCCTCACCAGCACGCATTGTATCCCCACTGGCTTCAACGCGGTTTGTGCCCCCACCAGCATTTCCGCGCCCCCGTCCTCGTCCACGTCCACGTCCCTTTGCGCTAGCCCTCCGCATTTCAGGCGTTTAACTTTTTTTTGCCACGCGTTCTGCAAAATATATATTTTTTTAGGAGAACACTTGGCGTATACAGCCGTATACTGCCAGAAGGTCAATAGATGCCTATACGCACCAGGTATATTAACAGGGTTTTGCTGGCACACAGAACGCACAACAGTGGTGCCAAATATACTTTATTTTTTAGGAGAACACTTGGCTATACAGCCGTATACTGCTAGAAGGTCAATAGATGCCTATACGCACCAGGTATATTAACAGGGTTTTGCTGGCACACAGAACGCACAACAGTGGTGCCAAATATACTTTTTTTTTAGAAAAATACTTGGCGTATACAGCCATATACTGCCAGAAGGTCAATAGATGCCTATACGCACCAGGTATATTAACAGGGTTTTGCTGGCACACAGAACGCACAACAGTGGTGCCAAATATACTTTATTTTTTAGGAGAACACTTGGCTATACAGCCGTATACTGCCAGAAGGTCAATAGATGCCTATACGCACCAGGTATATTAACAGGGTTTTGCTGGCACACAGAACGCACAACAGTGGTGCCAAATATACTTTATTTTTTAGGAGAACACTTGGCTATACAGCCGTATACTGCTAGAAGGTCAATAGATGCCTATACGCACCAGGTATATTAACAGGGTTTTGCTGGCACACAGAACGCACAACAGTGGTGCCAAATATACTTTTTTTTTTAGAAAAATACTTGGCGTATACAGCCGTATACTGCCAGAAGGTCAATAGATGCCTATACGCAACAGGTATATTAACAGGGTTTTGCTGGCACACAGAACGCACAACAGTGGTGCCAAATATACTTTATTTTTTAGGAGAACACTTGGCTATACAGCCGTATACTGCTAGAAGGTCAATAGATGCCTATACGCACCAGGTATATTAACAGGGTTTTGCTGGCACACAGAACGCACAACAGTGGTGCCAAATATACTTTATTTTTTTAGGAGAACACTTGGCGTATACAGCCGTATACTGCCAGAAGGTCAATAGATGCCTATACGCACCAGGTATATTAACAGGGTTTTGCTGGCACACAGAACGCACAACAGTGGTGCCAAATATACTTTATTTTTTAGGAGAACACTTGGCTATACAGCCGTATACTGCCAGAAGGTCAATAGATGCCTATACGCACCAGGTATATTAACAGGGTTTTGCTGGCACACAGAACGCACAACAGTGGTGCCAAATATACTTTATTTTTTAGGAGAACACTTGGCTATACAGCCGTATACTGCCAGAAGGTCAATAGATGCCTATACGCACCAGGTATATTAACAGGGTTTTGCTGGCACACAGAACGCACAACAGTGGTGCCAAATATACTTTATTTTTTAGGAGAACACTTGGCTATACAGCCGTATACTGCCAGAAGGTCAATAGATGCCTATACGCACCAGGTATATTAACAGGGTTTTGCTGGCACACAGAACGCACAACAGTGGTGCCAAATATACTTTTTTTTTTAAAAAATACTTGGCGTATACAGCCGTATACTGCCAGAAGGTCAATAGATGCCTATACGCACCAGGTATATTAACAGGGTTTTGCTGGCACACAGAACGCACAACAGTGGTGCCAAATATACTTTATTTTTTAGGAGAACACTTGGCTATACAGCCGTATACTGCTAGAAGGTCAATAGATGCCTATACGCACCAGGTATATTAACAGGGTTTTGCTGGCACACAGAACGCACAACAGTGGTGCCAAATATACTTTATTTTTTAGGAGAACACTTGGCTATACAGCCGTATACTGCCAGAAGGTCAATAGATGCCTATACGCACCAGGTATATTAACAGGGTTTTGCTGGCACACAGAACGCACAACAGTGGTGCCAAATATACTTTATTTTTTAGGAAAACACTTGGCTATACAGCCGTATACTGCCAGAAGGTCAATAGATGCCTATACGCACCAGGTATATTAACAGGGTTTTGCTGGCACACAGAACGCACAACAGTGGTGCCAAATATACTTTTTTTTTTAGAAAAATACTTGGCGTATACAGCCGTATACTGCCAGAAGGTCAAATGGTGCGTATACACACCAGGTATATAACAGGGTTTTGTTGGCACACAGAACGCACAACAGTAGTGCCAAATATAGTTTTGTATATAGGTGCTAATACACCACTAATGCCTCTCTCTGTCCCTACTCCAGCAGCTATCCCTCAATAAAGCAGCCGTTCTGTGCAGAGTGTATATAGTTAGAATAAGCTATATACCGTGCAGTATAGTAGCCCTGATAAGGGCTGTCAATCACTCTCCTGTCCGCTGGTAGCCGGTATATATGGTGGTAAATGCGATATTCTGAGCTTCTGTTATATACTTTTGGGGTCCTGCCTGACTTTCATACAGCTAAAGCCTGTCTCTCCCTGCTCGGGCCTCTGTCCCTGACTACGTTCATGCAGCATATGCGAACGAGCAGGAAGAGCTGAGTTTTTATGATTCGAGGTCACATGGTTTTTCCAGCCAATGCATGTAGACGCCGTTCTCGCGATGCCAGCGTGCTCCGAGGACCTGTCATACCCCCCTGCATAGTGATTGGTGTAAAAAAAGCGCCAGGGAAGGTGGGAGGGGAAACGAATTTTAAGTGCGTCATCGCCGTTATACTCGATCGAAATCGAGTATGACGAATAGCGTAGTATTCGATCGAATACCGGCTCGGTCGAATACTACTCGCTCATCTCTAATCATGACATCTGACAGTCACAATGAGGCCTGTGGTTAATCAGGGGAACATACTCACCTCATCCATTTACTTGTGGCCATCTTTATTTAACCCCAAATCTTGTTCGCACCGACACGATAACGTTATCAAATCATTATGCTGGTTGGACACGTTGACGTTATCACCAATTACTTCACCGTGCCCGGCCAGCGTGATGATTTGGTGACATCACACGTCAGCACACACGATTTGGAACGTTTTGTCCTGCGCCTTTAACGGAATCTGCAACAGAGGCCGCTAACAGTCCCCTTAAGAGCGGTCTACTCTTAGGCAGCTATAGATTTTAGCTATAATGTACACTGACTTCTGGCATAAAGTATATTAAATCTACCAGGGCAGCAGGAGACCACTTCCCCTCTGGTAGGGCATGCCAGGCCCGTTATTCAGAAAATTGGTAAGCATGATCTAAATACACATTTTTTCGCAAATGTTTCTTGCACAAAAATGTGCCTTATTGATTGATGTCTCCCTTCTGGTGCACAAAGGTTGATAAATTGTGTTTCAGTTCTTCACTTGTCATAAAAGGGTTTTCGTTTTCTGATCACTGAAGTCTCCACCATTTGAACCCCTACTGATCACTAGAATGAGGGTACTTAAACCCCTTGATCTTTGCTACTGCATAACTGCAATTAGTAGGAGTTTCAATAGAACGATGACTAAATGTCCCGAACGCCAGTGTTGATCCCTCTACCCAGAAACTGAAATCTCCGACAGCTAGAGACTGTTGTAAACTTCAGCCACAACTTATACCAATTCCTGGCTTCAGTTTTAAAATCAACGAGCCATGTGAAGCTTTGTCTTCTCCCTCTAAACTTTTTCTAAAGTGCAGAGATGCTCAAAAAGTTGCAAATTATGGGGTAAATATGGCATGAACCAAAATTTGTAACTTTTTTAAGCCACTATAGTGGCATAGATAGCTTAATATGTCCCTGTTAGTGTCCATGGGGCTGACAGAAGTGTGTCTGCTTGGTTGTCTCCATCATTTCAATAGGTTTAGACACTTCTGCTCCTTTCAAATTAATTCTCACTGTGGATGTGCAGTGGGAAGGAGTGTTGGGCTCGGGATAGGTTATCATTATCTGATTGGTGGGGGTGTGGCTCCTGGCCGCCAATCAGCTGTTTGAAAAGGCTGCGGTGCAACATTGAATGCCTCGATCTCCTCACAGCATATGAAGGACAGTGCCCTATATTGTATTGCAGCCCAAACTTAACGTTACTTGCCTAAAGAAGAGGCTGCAACATGTACAGCCTCTTCAAACAACTGATCAGCAATGGTGCTGGAAGTCACAACCCCACCAATCAGATACTGATGACCTTTTCTGAGGACAGGACATCATTATTGTACTCCAAGAAAACCCTTTTAACACAGCTAACTACACCCACTTTCCAAAACTGTAGTTAGTGGTGTAAAAATGCAAAAACTTACAAAAAGGTATAAGAGCCCTTATGATTTTTTTGAATACAGAATTCCAGATTGCAGGGCTTGATAAATTTCTCTACTATCATTAAAGGCTATGTACACCTTCGGAGGCCAAATTTTTTACTCATTTTACTCATTTTAGGCAAAAAAAAATCATTTTTTTCAGTTGGTCTTTATTAAAAATATTGAACTGTTCAGTCTCGATGGGTTAACTGCTTGTCTAGCTGTGTGACAAACAGGACGGCGCGCACAGATGACGATTCCACCAGGCGCCCAGCAGAGGGCGCTGTGGGGAATCGTCACCTGTGCGTGCCGTTCTGCTCCTGCTTTACTTTCACTTTGTGCCGGTCATCTAATAAACCTTATCTCTAATCTACTAAGAGGTCATAAACAGTAATCAGTAAGATAACAACTGAGCTATAATGAGCATCTATAATGTCAGAGAGCAGAGATAGGGAGCCCGTCAGATTAGCTGGCTGGCAGAGCAGAGAGAAAATTTAGATCCCTCTATTAGAGCATCTCAGCTCTGTACAGTAAAAAGGTTCCATGTTTGTAATAAAGACCGAAAAAATGATTTTTAGCTCAGAATGAGCCATACAAGTGTATTGTCATACAAGATATCAAGAGTCCAGACTGGTTCACAGAGATTTGCATAGGCTGGATACATTGCAGGAATTTCTCAGCTGTGAGAAGTGTTAGGTCTCAACAGGTTTTTAGCCACTGAGTCTTAAGAAGAATGTGCATAACTAGAAGAGATCTTCTGGTGGGAATAGAATCACTATGAGGGGAATTTATTAACCCATTTACACCAGTTTTGCATTTGAATGAAGATACTAATTTTGACACATCATATGTGCGCTAATATTCTTATGGTGGCTGCAGTTCGACAATAGGAGTAGGGCTCCCTATAATTTGCATACATTTGCAGAAATTATAGCTTAATTTCAGCTGCACAGACATCAAAGAAAGCTTTTAAAACTCAGGGGAACACTGTAAGATGTTAAATCCAGTATATATGCTATACACTTGTTTATAAACCATTTTTCAGGCTTTCTACTGGGGGTGGACTATATACAGTAGGCCATTTTATGTTGAGACCTTTTGTCTGCTCCCATGACAATACTTCAACTCATACCCCAACCGTTTAGTGCTATCAAACTTATATTATTATACTTGTTACCAATGAGTTGGTGCCACTCTGTAAGAATGTAAATGTATGAGTGTAAATGTGGTGATGGGGCAGAGGAAACCGCCATACTTCTGTTTAAACCGTTTTTTTTCTGTTTTTTAGCCTTTACTGAGCACTTCAAAACACATGGACAAATCATTTGCTTATAAGTTCCTTCATCCTTGGCTTGGATTGGGTCTTCTAACAAGGTAAAAAAAAAAGAAAAAAGAAATGAAATTATATATACAGAAAAGGAAATTCCACTGCAACTCTGTATGGTGAAGAAAATGTGTCTTTTATTCACCCATGTGTTGATTCAGTCTACTTGGTGGGGCTTTTTTCAAGCAATAATGAAAAAAGTCCCAGCAAGTGGACCGAAACGATGCATGGGTGAATAAAGAACACATTTTCTTTACCATACGGAGGTGCTGTGGAATTTCCTTTTCTATTTGATCTGGTGATTTGGTCGGATCCATAGTCACTCACTGGGACTTTTCTCAAGCAGTAAGTTCAACAGTCCAAGTAAGGCCTTGTTCACACATCAGTTTATTGATCAGTTATTTCCATCAGTTATTGTGAGCCAAAACCAGGTGCGGGTCAAAAACACAGAACAAGTGCAGATCTTTCTATTGTACCATTGTTTAGCCTCTACTCCTGGTTTTGGCTCACAATAACTAATGGAAATAACTGATCAAATAACTGACGTGTGAACGAGGCCTCAGAGGACTGAAATGGCAACACTACTTTTGAACTACTTCTTCTGGGAGTGCCGTGGAATTCCTTTTCTATTTAATTTGGATACTGGACCACTTCCATATTTTCTTTTTCTGGATATACAGTATATATATATATATATATATATATATATATATATATACTGTATATGGAGCAATCACTGAATGGAGCAGTGAATGGAGCAATCACTGAAACGATGTTAGCTGGTCCTTTTAAGGCAGGGCTGCAATGATGTTGAAATGTGTTTTGGGGGATAAAGTTCATTTTCTAGGCAAATATTGACTTTGCAAGTAATTGCTGTTAAGCTGATCACTCTTTATAACATTCTGGAGTATATGCAAATTGCCATTATAAAAACTGAAGCAGTAGACTTTGTAAAAATTAATATTTGTATCATTCTCAAAACTTTTGGCCATGACTGTACACTGCTGGCACTCTGCTAAAATATTCTTGGAATTGAGGCGTTAAGGTTGGTACTATGTCTGTTACTATTGTATATTATATAGGCATTCTTGATAGCAATAGTGAGTAAAATGCATATACACAGCAGACAATTCAAGCTATTAAGTAGGATTATTGAGGACATCTAGTGGCTGCATTGTAAACTGCAAAATGAAATAAGAATAGTTTTCATGTCATTGTCCCATGAATAAATAGAACATTTTTGAGTTGGAACTAGAGATGAGTGAATCAGTTGACATTTGTTTCTGGTCCAGTTCGGCAAATTTTTGAAAAAGTTTGGTTCGGACCCGAATCGATTCTGGCCAAACCGAAGTTGCACCAATTGCCCTGAAAGTTGGTATATAACCCCCTCCAGCCTCCTAGGACTCATAATTTTTAGGAAAACTATGTATTGGTATGTATTGGTGTTGATCACGTATATGCCGGTTTAGTTGAATTGAACAAGTCTCTTAATTTCCGACCGTGTGGAAACAGAATTCATGAAAACCTGATGCTAAATTTCTCGTTATCACTCACAGGTAGATTGCTGCTCTACCTTGAATTTTGTAGTAATCACATATATTTGCTGGTTTAATTACATTTAACAGTCCCCCAAAAAATTAAATTCCAACTGTGTGGAAACTGAAAATACTTAAACGGACAACTGAGGCTTGACACTCAATTCCAACTTAAAGGGGTTGTCTGGGTTCAGAGCTGAATCCGGACATAACCATAATTTCACCCAGGCAGCTTGCCTGACAAGAGCATCGGAGCATTTCATGCTCAGATGCGCTCCTTTGCATTGCGCTAGAACGTGCAGGGCAAGGGCTTTCTTGTTTACTAACAATACACTGCCCTCTGATAGGCCGGCTTTAGCGCTGCCCTAGCCGTTTTACAGGGCTAGGGCAGCGCTGAAGTCCACTCATCAGTGCCGGTGACGTCACCGGCCGGGCTCACTGCTGGGCGGAATCCTCCGCCTGGCAGAGCCCGGTTCGTCACCGGAACTGGGAAAAATGCCTTTGCCCTGCGCGATTCAGCACAGGGCAAAGGAGAGCATCAGAGCATACACAGGTAGATTGCTGACACACCATGGGCATTGCTGCAGTAATCATGTAAATGAGCTGCTTAATTAAATTGAAAGACCTCCCAAAAAAAACATTAAATTGCGACCACATAGAAACTGAATACACATAAATGGACAATTGAGCCTTGATGCTTAATTTCGACTTACACATACAGGTAGATTGCTGCCACACCATCGGTATTGCTGCAGTAATCACGTATATATATATACAGTATATTGCTTAATTATATTGAACCCCACAAAAAAAAGGATTTCAGGGAAAAAAAATTGAAAGTATTTGCTTGCAGGTAGCTGCTTTTGAGGTGCACCTACACTTCTGATAGCAGGCATAGTCAGCCACAGGTTCTGTCTCCTCTTTCCCTGTCTGCCAGCTGCCCTGCTTTTCTCTATTGTACACAACACACACAATTCTTCTTTGGAATCCTAGACTTTCCCTTCACTGACCCTGTGCAGTAAGATTGATTGATTTCTGACTGCCCGTGATTGATTTTTCACTGTCCCTTACTTCCTAGCATCATTTTCCTGGCACACATCGTCACATACAACCACGTTCTCTTACAACCCAGCACAGCATGGCGTTCTGCTAGGGCATATCTCTGCCTGCTGCAGCATTGATTGACTCATTCAGGCTCTCTGTCAGTCTGGGAGCCAATCAGGGCAAGCCCCCCTCCCCCACGCACACTTCCTCTCATAGTCATATGAGAACCTTTCTTTTTTCCCCGCTGACATGTGCACTAAAACATGCTGTTTTAGTGGATTCATCCCGAATAAACCTGGAAAGATTCGGGTTAACCTGCTGTCTGAAAAATAGCAAAGTTCGGAACGAACTTGGTTCGGTCCCAACGGGTTTGCTCATCCTTAGTTGGAACCATTAAAAAATGCTCCTTTCTCTCAAAAACTTGAGTTAAAAGTGTTCAGCATTGGCAAGAAGAAGCTTTCTAGTAAGTTAATTCTTATTGACTGGCCTGCAGAATACTACAAATTATTTTACAACCAGGCCCCACCCTACTGTATGTGCAACTTCCTCAACTGAAGATGTGTGACTCCTCTACACCAATAAGTCCCACTGATTTTAGTAACTCAAAGTTATCCATATGGGCAAATTATGCACATATCGAGACATCCAAATAAAATTGGTAAGGTATATTCTACCCATTACCATCTGAAGTATACATGACCAAAACTCTTCTTGAATCTAGTAATAGTTGGATTAATATTCAGTCATAATCCAGAAAAGATTCAGAAATAATTATACGAGATATTTAAATTCTGATAACACTTACAGCCCTATGCAAGTGAGTATATCCCCACATCTCCTCAAAGAAATTACATAGACCACTTATAAATAAAAAATGCACAAAATATTTATTAATTGCTAAAGCACAATAAAAAGTACCACAAAAAGATGGAAATTTGGAAGAGCAGGGACACCTGGTGGACAAAAGGTGTAACAAAGGATGTTGGTAGAAAAAAACAGCTACTATTTGATTAATGGCCCTATCAGTGACTGACACTGATCTCTTTATACACAGTCATAGAGCAGGGGCGTAGCTAAAGGCTCATGGGCCCTGGTGCAAGAGTTCAGCTTTGCCCCCCCCCACTCAGCGCTAGTGCACCTAGCTTTTCTGCTGCCCGAGGCAAATATTGAAACGCCCCCCATGCCAAATTCTCAATCTAACCCCTTCTCCCCATCTCCATAATCTGAAGTGGGGTGTGTTGTCAACATAATTTTCACATTATTAACTGGGTCTTCATGTTTTTCTGGTTTGTCCTTTTTAAAAATGTAACTTTTTGATTATGTAACTCAATTATTTTTTTCTATTGTTATAATTCATTTTGCCTATTGTAAATTTACAGCACTGGGGAAAAGTGGCGTTCCAGAAGAAAGATGATAACACCATCATTCCATTTTGCTATTCTTTCTGATTTTTTGGAAGTTATGAATGAGCAATCAAAAGTATTGGTGGAGAAGCTCAACACTCGAGTTGGCAAAGAATCTTTTAATTGCTTCATGGACATTACTCTTTGTGCTTTGGATATAATATGTGGTAAGTGAGAGCCTAGTTGACACATTAAAGGAGTTTTCTGGTTTGAAAAATCTTTGACAGCATCTATAAAGCACTTTTATGTATTATGTGGATACGAATTAGACTGATCACATGTCTACGAAGAATCTAGGCTTATTATATGGACTTGCCTATCGCAGGCTTCTTGATAGTTTTACTTAGATGTCACACATTCCTGACATGCTAAACCCTTCTTGCTACCTAAGGCTACTTTCACACTTGCGTCTGCAGGATCCGTTTGTGAGATCCGTCCAGGCTCTCACAAACGGATCCGTCCTGATAATACAACCGTCTGCATCCGTTCAGAACGGATCCGTTTGTATTATCTTTTACATAGACAAGACGGATCCGTTCTGGACTCCATTGAAAGTCAATGGGGGACGGATCCGTTTACTATTGTGCATGAGTAAACGCATCCGTTCCCTCTGACTTACATTGTAGTCATGACGGATCCGTCTCCATTCCGCTCAGTCAAGCGGACACCAAAACACTGCCTGCAGCGTTTTGGTGTCCGTCTCCAGAGCGGAATGGAGACGGAACGGAAGCAAACTGATGCATTCTGAACGGATCCTTATCCATTCAGAATGCATTAGGGGAAAACTGATCAGTTCAGGACCGTTTGTGAGATCCTGGGATGGATCTCACAAACGGATCCTGCTGACGCAAGTGTGAAAGTAGCCTAAGCCAAATGGAATTCACTTGCTGGTTCTTCCAACTGAATGGACAATGTTGCTTTTAGACATAAAGATCAGTTATTTTTATTCCTACAAGATATTATCAAATGTGTATTTTCCATGGCAGAAATTCGACCTCCAGATATGCAGTTTACATTGACACAGATTTGCACAAGGAGTAGCTTGTGAACACATATTTCAGTGATGGAGAAGTGCTGAAATCCATGTGAAAATTCAATGGTGTGAATTTACTCTAACAGTATCACAAGAACCATTTGTGACAAATATTCATATTTAATAAAATAATAAAACAAAGACATTCTGTTCGCCTGTCTCTCTATCAAATGTTATTGCTATAAACAATTGGAAACTATAAAAGCAAAAATTAGATTAAAAAATACTTTAAACTGTAACTCCCATTGAATTTTTTTAATGTTTAGTATTTAGAAGCAGTAATTTTAAGTCATTTTGTAAAATACTTAATTAGGGAAATCCCACTCACGCTAGGTCTAAAAAAGTAGGCGTGGCATGGCTGGGGAATTGGACGGCAGGCCCGTCTCCTTCATCATTTATACGCCTGTTTTAGGCATCAAAAATGGTCTAAATGTAAGACAGCTACGTAGGAAGCTGTCGTACATTTACAGTAGAAGTGGCGAAGGATCCACCGAACTTATGTATAGGCCGGCGTCTCTTCATAACTCCGGGGGATCCATCGCCAGGTAGGGGGATTATTAAGACCGGGGTCTAAAATGCCCTGTCTTAATAAATGTGCCCCTATCATATATATATTATATATCTAGTGTATGTATGTGTGTTTTATTCCCATAATCATACTAATCCACAAAATAAAGGTAATACTTTATCTATGCCACAGAAAACGCAGAAGGGCAGAATTGTTTTTCCCATTAAGTTTACACTGACAATGGGAAAATTGAAAAATTGCTTTGTCCTAAGTACTGACGGGGGTAAAAATATACTTTTTTATGAATTCAATATTTTCTTTATACCTGATTTTTCTGCTTTTACAGAGACAGCCATGGGAAGAAAAATTCAAGCACAGAGCAACAGTGATTCTGAATATATCAAAGCTATTTATGAGTGAGTATTATTTCTATAAGTAAAGGGGTTTTCTGAGATTTTTTAACTGATCAGTGGGGATCCGACACCGGGGACCCCCGCTGATCAGCTGTTTGAAAAGTCACCAGCACTCACAGATGCATTCTAGTAGCTCTGCCTAGACCATGTGACATCACGTTCTTCAGTCACATAGCCCAGACGTAGCTTAGCCTCATTGAAATGAATGGGGCTGAGCTGTGATACCAAGCAAATGTACAACACTGTGCTTGGTGATCAGGGAGAAGGCCGCAACACTACTGCGAGCGCCAGTGCCTTCTCAAACAGCTGATCAGTGGGGTCCTTGTTTTCGGAAACCCACCAATCAGATCATGATGATCTATTCAGAGGATAGGTCAACAGTTAAAAAAAGGCTTGTAAGGTTAATACTTAATGTGGTAAAAGGAGCCAGACATCAGCTGAGGTTCATTGACTGCAAAAAGTTGTACGAAAGTGATATGGAAGACAGACATAATGCTATCATCCTGTGGGTGCCCCCCCCCCACTTCCCTTTCATTGATTTAATGTTTGTATTTAGGAGCCCTGCATTTTCACCTTCCGCACCTGGCTCCTTGACAAATGATTTAAAGGCAATGTGTATCTGCCTGTACACAGAGTCCATGAAGTGGCAGAGGGAGTGCTGCTGTATTCTTGTAGTATCTTATTAACAGGCATCACATCTTTGTTCATTCTTGATGATGCACAAATCTTTCAACTGATGAACTGCTACCTGACTAAACTCATGCTTTAAAACATTCATAATACCAACCATATATTTATTTTTTTCTTAGAATGAGTGATTTAGTACATCGTCGTCAGAAGATGCCCTGGCTGTGGCCAGATTTTATTTTTTCCAATTTAAATATTGGAAAGAGACATGACAAAAACTTAAAAATTCTCCATTCATTTACTGACCAGGTTAGTGATGTTATCATGCATTACATTTATCATATTACGCTGCTTAAAAATGTAATACTCCTTTAAGGTTGAATCGTAAGACCACCTACAAGTGTGGTTGCCCAACATTACTGTCTGTCCTGACTTAAGTAGTAGTAGTGCTCTTGTGGATGAACAGACACAAAATACCCTCACTAAACTGGAAGAGTCATATCAATTCCAACATGATTTAGGAGTGATGCGAGTTCACAGGTTCAGCCACGTAGAGAATACTTTGCAGAGCTGTGAAAAATTTGCCCTTTCCCAATTTCTTTTATTTTTAAATGTTTGTGACGCTTGATTGTTTCATCATCAATCTACTTTTAACTAAGATAACTTTAGATAAAGGTAACACAAGTAAGGGCAAAATGCAGTTTTTATATGGTGATTTCATTTATTACCATACCTGGACCTATCTGTAAAAGTACCTGCCCCCTTAGCTATGAAATCAACCTTTTAACCAAATGCAATTGACAATGGACAATAGCCACACCTAAAAATGATGGAGACGAGCCTCTGTAGCATCGCCGGTGACGCTAGGGAGGCTTGTCCCTGTCACTGCTTGCAATTGCCTGCTCCCCCCGACACCAGATGTTTTCATCCGCGCACGGGGAGAAGTAGAAGGTCTTAAAATGCAGCACATGATGCCACGTTGTAAAGAGATTCAAATACGGATGCAAAACACATTCATAGTGTTTGGCAAAAAATACATCTAGATGACTTCCCGAGTTTTAGGATAATATTCTGTGGACTTATGAGTCAAAGTTGGAAAGTTTTGAAAGATATGAGTCCCGTTACATCTGGTCAAAAGCTAACATTACATTCCACCAATAGAACATCTCATCAGCAGTCAAACATGTCTGTGGTAGTATGATGGTCTTGGGCTGTTTTGCTCCTAAAGGACCTGGGCAATTTGTAATAATTGATGGAACCATGAATTCTGCTCTTTATTTGAAAATCCTGAAGGAGAATGTCCACCCATCAGCTTACGACCTAAAGCTCAAGAGCAGTTGAGTCATGCAGCAGTATAATGATCGCACAAGCAAATCCACCTCTGAGTGGCTCAAAAAAAAGAGTTTTTAGTGGCTGAGTCAAATTCCTGACTTGAATCCCATTGAGATGATGTGACAAGACATTAAAGGGGTTGTCTCACTTCAGCAAATGGCATTTATGATGTAGAGGAAGTTAATACAAGCCACTTACCAATGTATTGTGATTGTCCATCTTGCCTCCTTCGCTGGCTTCATTTATTTTTTTTATCACATTATACATTGCTCATTTCCATGGTTACGACCACCCTGCAATCCAGCAGCTGTGGTCATGCTTGCACACTATAGAAAAAAGCACCAGCCTATGTGCGCTCCCACGGTTCCAGCCTTCAGGAAGGCCAGTACTTTTTCCTATAGTGTGCAAGCATGGCCACCGCTGCTCACTCTTCCTGCATCATAAGTATACACAGGTGATACCTATGACTCATTAACCTCCCCCAGTGAGCAAGTGCTATGGGAAGGAACAGAGTGAGCACTCTGCTACTGACATGCTCGGGTCACAGGGGGCGTGGATTTAGGTGGGGATCACCATGTTCACCATGACTAATTTTTCGTAACATTGTGATATAAGCACCTTAAACAAAAAAACTATGCAGAAAATGACATTCCATAGTAGTACTATCAGAGCTGCAGTTTTCCCTTTTGCTTTTATACTACAAAGTAGGTGGGCAATTGAAAATTACTCTAAGTGTAGATGTGAACGCCGTGTAAATCTGGGTCTATGCTGGATATACTGTATTTCCTGCTATATACTGTAGTTCCTTGGTTTCATTGCATGTATGTAGCTAGAGGTATTCTACTCTAATACAAGAACATTCATGTCATATCTTGTTAATATAGTAATCGTTAAACTACAGGATAATGATCCTAGATTTTTCAGTTTAATCATGGTAATTTATTTTTTTGGTTTTAGACAATTTTAGAAAGAGCACAAGAACTGAAGAATGCCAAAGCCAATGTTGAGCAAGATGATGATGATGCCAGTGAAGAAACTAAGAAAACCAAAAAAAGGAGTGCCTTCTTAGACATGCTTCTGAAAGTAACCGATGAGGCAGGCAATACATTGAGCTATAAGGACATCCGTGAAGAAGTGGATACATTCATGTTTGAGGTACTGTGTAAGCATGTTATGTAGTCATTGCTTTACTCTCTGTTAAAGCAAAAAATGCCATGGGATACCTACACGGTGCCACACCACAATATTATGAGATGGAGAAAGTCCCCCTTCCCCCCAAAATAACAGGGTAAGGCCTCGTGCACACGAACGTTTTTTGTTTCCGTGTCCGTTCCATTTTTTTGTGGATAGGATGCGGACCCATTCATTTCAATGGGTCAGCAAAAAATGCGGACAGCACACTGTGTGCTGTCCCCATCAGTAAGTCCGTTCCGTAGCCCCGCAAAAAAAATAGAACATGTCCTATTCTTGTCTGTTTTGCGGACAAGGATAGGCATTGTTACAATGGATCCGCCAAAAAACGGAAAAACGGATGCCATACAGAACATCATCCGTTTTTTTGCGGATCCGCAATTTGCAGACCGCAAAACCCATAAGGTTGTGTGCATGTAGCCTAAAAGGGAGTAAATATTTCATACCCAGGGTACATTTAAAAATGTTAATCATAATATAGACCACTTTAAGAATTATAAGCTTATTTGTGGGTGATTAAGTGCACCCAATTAACTTAAAAAGTGCACTAAGACATAAAGCTAATAACCCCTTTACATAGACTAAATGAGCCAGCTGGGTACTTTTCTGGTAAACTGTATCAAGAGATTGTAGGATTCATTACGTTATTATAATTAAATTTTTATTTTATTTGAATTTTTTGTTTATTCTTTTCTAGCTTGCTTGCTTTTTCATTAATAGTAAGATCCAAGTCATGAGGGAACTGTTCAGTAAAAACTATGAAATACTGTATGCTAAATATTTCAAAATTTTAATTTAAAGGGGTTATCTGATACCTAAAATATCACCCCAAAGCCCGGGCCTCTTGTATACTTACCTGCTCCCCCGCACCTGTGTCGCTCCTGATCCCTGCACAGCTGCCTCTGCATCTCCCCGTCGCCTGGATCAAAACATCAGGCGACTGGGGGAGCAGCCAATAGCAGGCCACAATGGGGACAAGCCTCAAGAGGGATGCAGCGGTGGTCATGCAGGGATCCAGAGCACCACAGGTGCCAGGGAGCAGGTAAGTATAATCCATACAAGGGGCCCGGGCATGGGGGAGGGGGTACTTTAGATATCAGATAACCCCAAATCATCTGTTCACTGATATTATGATGCAACCAAGTTTTAAAATTCACATTTGTCCTATGTTTAGGGTCATGATACCACAGCTGCTGGACTTAACTGGTCCTTGTTTTTATTGGGATCTCATCCTGATGTTCAGGAAAAGGTACACAAAGAGCTAGATGAAGTATTTGGTAAGACCTGTCTCCGTAAAAATATTCCTTAGCCAAATTATTATCTGCTATGTCATATACAAGTGCATCTCAATAAATTAGAATATCATCAAAAAGTTTTTTTTTTCAGTAATCCGGTTTAAAAAGCGACACACATATATTATATAGAGTCATTACAAACAGAGTGAACTTTTTCAAGTGTTTATTTATGTTAATATTGATGATTATGGCTTACAGCCAAGGAAAACCCAAAATTCATTATCTCAGAAAATTAGAATAATTAACCCAAAAGCAAAGGCTTCCTAAGCCTTTAAAAAGGTCCCTTAGTCTGGTTCAGTAGGCGACACAATCATGGGGAAGACTGCTGACTTGACAGATGTCCAGAAGGATGTCATTGACACACTCCACAAGGAGGGTAAGCCACAAAAGGTCATTGCTAAAGAAGCTGGCTGTTCAGAGAGTGCTGTATCAAAGCATATTAATAGAAAGTTGAGTGGAAGGAAAAAGGGTGGTAGAAAAAGGTGCACAAGCAACAGGGAGAACCACAGACTTGATAGGATTGTTAAGAAAAGGCCTTTCCTTTGCGGGAGATTCACAAGGAGTGGACTGCTGCTGGAGTCAGTGCTTCAAGAGCCACCACACACAGACGTATCCAGGACATGGGCTACAAGTGTTGCATTCCATGTGTCAAGCCACTCATGACCAATAGACAAGGCCAGAAGAGTCTTAACTGGGCCAAGAAGAAAAAGAACTGGACTGTTGCTCAGTGGTTAAAGGTGTTGTTCTCAGATGAAAGTAAATTTTGCATTTCATTTGGAAATCAAGGTCCCAGAGTCTGGAGGAAGAGTGGAGAGGCACTCAATCCAAGCTGCTTGAGGTCTAGTGTGAAGTTTCCACAATCAGTGATGATTTGGGGAGCCATGTCATCTGCTGGTGTAGGTCCACTGTGTTTTATCAAGACCAAAGTCAATGCAGCCGTCTACCAGGAAATTTTAGAGCACTTCATGCTTCCCTCAACAGACAAGCTTTTTGGAGATGGAATTTTTATTTTCCAGCAGGACTTGGCACCTGTCCATACTGCCAAAAGTAGCAATACCTGGTTTAATAACCACAGTATCACTGTGCTTGATTGGCCAGCAAACTCGCCTGACCTTAACCCCATAGAGAATCTATGGGGTATTGTCAAGAGGAAGATGAGAGACACCAGACCCAACAATGCAGACGAGCTGAAGGCTGCTATCAAAGCAACCTGGGCTTCCATAACACCTCTGCAGTGCCACAGGCTGATCGCCTCCATGCCACGCCGCATTGATGCAGTCATTCATGCAAAAGGAGCCCCAACCAAGTATTGACTGCATTTACTGTACATGCTTTTCATTTGAACAACATTTCTGTGTTTAAAATTTTTTTTACAGTTGGTCTAATATAATATTCTAATTTTTTGAGATAATGACTTTTGGGTTTTCCTTGGCTGTAAGCCATAATCATCAACATTAACATAAATGAAAACTTGAAAACGTTCACCCTGTTTGTAATGACTCTATATAATATATGTGTTTCCTTTTTTGAATTGAATTACTGAAAAAAAACAAAAAACTTTTTGATGATATTCTAATTTATTGAGATGCACTTGTACAGTTCATGAACACATGTTTTACAGCAGTCACTGATGGGCTTTTAACCTGCACATACACCCTTTCAGAGAGGTGCAGATTTGTTTATAACCCAACACAACCACTTAGATGCCATGTTAAATAGTAACTGCAGCATCCAAGTGGTTTCAGAGGGAGAGGGCTTCCAACATCAACCACTGAGCCCCTTGCAAATGGGATCATAGGGTGCTGATGCTTTATACAGTATGGCAGTCAGGGGTGTAATGAAGGCGCCCAGGTCTGCCTTCTGTGAACGCCTATTAGGTCATGCCAGAGACACGGCATAATAGATTGTGTACATATATAATTAGTACAGATTATTGTGAAGGCGATTGAATGATGGCATGTCCAAGTCTCATTGTGGTACTAATAGGAGGTTAAAATAGGAATTGTATAGCCCAAAAAGGTGCAATTAAAACAAGCCCTCATACAGTTACATTACAGTTACAGAAATTAATTAAAATTAATTACAGAAATTACAGTTTAGCCTGTTATGCATGGATTATTTATGTGTAATGCAGAAATAACATAAAGTTATGTTGTAAACAAATTATAGGGATTGTCCAAGTTTAACCATTAGGATACCGGTGCGTTTTAATTTTTTCTCCCTATCTTCCTTGAGCCATAACTTTTTTTATATTTCCGTTCACATAGCTGTATGAGGGCTTATTTTTTTGTGGGACAAGTTTTAATTTCTAATTCCACCATTAATTATGGCATACAATGTAGTGGGAAGTGGTAAAAAAATTCCAAATGGGGTGGAATTGGAAAAAAAATGCAATTCCTCCTCTGTTTTACAGGTTTTGTTCCCACAGCATTCTGTTTGCGGCAAAACTGACCCATCCTCTTCATTCTCTGGGTCAGTATGATTACAACAATACCCCATATGTATAGGTTTTTTATGACTAAATAGTGTAAAAATACATTTAAACTTTGAAAAAAAAAACATTTTTATTACATCACCATATTCTGACCCACATAACTTTTTTTCATGGTTATATCTACTGAGCTGTGTGAAGGCTCATTTTTTGTGGGACAATCTGTAGTTTTTTTTATTGATACCATTTTTGTGTGTGACTTTTTGTTCACATTTTATTACATTTTATTGGGTAAGAGAAACAATTCGCCGTATTGGAAAAATATTTATATATTTTAATAGTACAGGCATTTTGATTTGCGGTGATACCCATGATGTTTATATTTTTTGTTATTTAGGTATTTCTTTTTTATTATATGGAAAGGGGGTGATTTAAACTTTTATGTTTTTTTAACTTTTTTTAACTTTTTTGTAATGATTTTGAACCTCGTATTTTATGCACCTAATGCATACTAGTGAGCGCTTCCATAATGGAAGAGCTCACTAGTATTGGCTTTATAAAAACAGTAAAAACTCTTGAAGTAGGTAATGAAAGTAACAACTCTTGATCTGTTAATCAGTACATAATTTTTTATCATGTGCTAAAACTGTATCCACTGTTTTATTCTCGTTAGGTCAGTCTGACTGGCCAGTGACAATGGATGATATGAAGAAGCTACGATATCTCGAAGCAGTTGTTAAAGAAGCTCTTCGACTTTACCCATCAGTGCCATTCTTCGCACGCACCATTACTGAAGATTGCACCATAAGTAAGACAGCCTATCGGTCATATCATTGGGAATGTCTGTTAACTAGTGAAAATATAATTATTATTGTACTTGCATAAATTTGAACCTGATATTATGTGTTGGAAAATTAGTAAGACATGAGAGAAAGTACAATGCTGCACTTTTATGTTATGTGCATAGCCACATATAAATTCCCTATAATATAGCTGTGTATGACTTTTATGCTTGTTTAATATTACAGGAGGTTATACTGTACCTAAAGGTGTGAATGTAGTTATTCTGCCCTTTGCCCTTCACCGAGATCCAGAATATTTTCCTGAACCTGAGGAATTTAAGCCGGAAAGGTTTCTTCCTGAGAATGCAAGCGGACGTAATCCATATGCTTATATACCTTTCTCTGCAGGTCTCAGGAACTGCATTGGTAAGTGGCGAAATGGATAATACTAGCATAAATGTGTGTGCAGTATGTGTTCATAAAGTTCAGTTAATTTTATAAATGGTTTTGTGGTTTATGCACACTGGCACAGAAACTGTATAGCTTTTCGAAGGGACATTTCTATCAACATGTTTTTCTTTATCTCATATTAACAACCTATATGTATTCTCCATTAATTCAACTTCTTTTCCTGGCTCTTAACTTCCACTTCAAAAAGTTAGGACAGTTAGACCATCATTGTGACCAGATAAAGCTCCCTGTAGTGACTCAGTTAGAGCATCACACATTACTTTCATCTGTGCAATGCTCTTCAATAAAGATCTTCATTTAGATCTATCAAGAGTAAAAGAGAGCTGTTATACCATTATTCCAATTCTACACCTACTATCATGAGGATTACCCTTCAGATAACATCGTACTCTCATAGCAGAAGTAAAATGACAGTGGATCATCTATCATTTGTTTTTACTGCTAGAGAAGGATAATGTTTTGGATTTACTTTTCACTGGTAAAGAACTGATGAAATGAAAATGAAAATCAAAATTTCTATTAACCTTTTTTTATGAATATTGAGTTTTAAAAAATTACCTTTAAGTTATGAAAAAAAATATAGCACTGTAAGTTAAGCAAGTTTTAGGCAAAAAAAAAATCCTCATTTCCCTGGTTCTCTTCTGGCCTTTGTTTACCTGCAATAACAACAATGCTCTGCAAAGGGAGTGAATACAAGGGCTGCCCTGAGTGACATTTCTGCCTGCAAGGATACTCAGCAGCATGTTGTATGTGTAGGACTACAAGTCCCAGCTGTACAATGACACTGCTGATACATACAGGATCTTCCCCTTGTCCTTGTGCAATACTCTACAGATCTTCTCTAGTCTGTCAGCTCCTGTGCCCAGTCTCCTCACTGCCTGCAGCTACTCAGTAAAGCCTTCAGGCCTGAGTCTGTGCTGGCTAAAGGGGTTAAAATCTTATCTGAAAGAATCCAGGGAGAGAGCAGCCGGCATTGCAGGGGGCGTGGACAGCACAGTGACTTCTGTACAGACTATTATCTGATCATTCAGACTTGTGCATGAAACATCAGCAAAGCAGGGAGAGAAGCTGACATCATAGGTCATATGACCCTCAGTGAAATCTGAGAAAGGGGACTCTGAAGTTAAAGTAAGTGCATTGAAAAAACATTACATTTGCCTAGTTAGAAACATACAAAGGACAAAAAAATAACTTGGACGACCCCTTTAAGTTCAGAGCCATAAATCCTCAATGCTATACTGAACAGATGTTGTGCAATTTGTGTATGGATATATTTTCCCCTAGAATCAAAGAGGAGAATACATATGAAGTGTGATGGAAAATGGCACAATTGTTTTCCAGAACAAGGAGAAAAAAATCCAAAGGATATTTGAGCTGCTATCACCTTCACTTTATTTTAGCATCCATGAGCCAAACATCTTTCAAGTGAGAAAAGTTCCCATGAAAACTTTGGATTGTTTCTCTTTGTTCTGGTTCCATATTGTGGCTGCACCGTATACAAGTCTGGACCAAGAGGATGGTGTACCTGACAACAATTTTTTTTTACAATGTTTCTGTCTATGGAGCCCCATCTTTTGTTTATCTTCTTTTTTATAATTTTTTCTGTCAGATTGTCACCAAATTGTAGATAAGCATTTGCTAGATATCACATCTGAGCTCCCATATTAAAACCATTTTTCATGACAATCTCAGTGAGTTCATTTTTGCTTCTTTTTTTGCCATCTAGGAAGCTGGATTACAGTATGGAGCTGGATGCACCGAAGTTATGGAGAGGCCTGTGCCTCTTAATAACTTTGGCGGGTCCACCGAGAGCTATGTGGCTTTATTAAGACCGGCGTCTATAAAGCAGGTCTTAATAAATGACCCTCTAAGTGTTTTCAGCTCATTTTATGTTGTAAAGGGGACATAATATTTAATGTAAAAGATACTATAAAATGGAGGTGAAACAGTACCTTGCGAAAGTATTCCGCCCCTGGAACTTTTCAACCTTTTGCCACATTTCAGGCTTCAAACAAAAAGATATAACATTTTAAATTTTTGGTGAAGAATCAACAACAAGTGGGTCACAATTGTGAAGTGGAATGAAATTTATTGGATCATTTAAACTTTTTTGTGTAGTAATAAAACTGAAAAGTGGGGCGTGCAAAATTATTCGGCCCATTTACTTTCGGTTCAGAAAACTCACTCCAGAAGTTCATTGAGGATCTCTGAATGATCCAATGTTGTCCTAAATCACTGATGAAGATAAATAGAATCCACCTGTGTGTAATCAAGTCTCCGTATAAATGCACCTGCTCTGTGATAGTCTCAGGGTTCTGTTTAAAGCACAGAGAGCCTCATGAAGACCAAGGAACACACCAGGCAGGTCCGTGATACTGTTGTGGAGAAGTTTAAAGCCAGATTTGGATACCAAAAGATTTCCCAAGCTTTAAACATCCCAAGGAGCACTGTGCAAGCGATCATATTGAAATGGAAGGAGTATCAGACCACTGGAAATCTACCAAGACCCGGCCGTCCTTTTAAACTTTCATCTCAAACAAGGAGAAGACTGATCAGAGATGCAGCCAAGAGGCCCATGATCACTCTGGATGAACTGCAGAGATCTACAGCTGAGGTGGGAGAGTCTGTCCATTGGACAACAATCAGTTGAACACTTCACAAATCTGGCCTTTTTGGAAGAGTGGCAAGAAGAAAGCCATTTCATAAAGATATCCATAAAAAGTCTGGTTTACAGTTTGCCACAAGCCACCTGGGAGACAAACCAAATATGTGGAAGAAGGTGCTCTGGTCAGATGAAACCAAAATCGAACTTTTTGGAAACAATGCAAAACGATATGTTTGGCGTAAAAGCAACACAGCTCATCACCCTGAACACACCATCCCCACTGTCAAACATGGTGGTGGCAGCATCATGGTTTGGGTCTGCTTTTTATCAGCAGGGACAGAGAAGATGGTTAAAATTGATGGGAAGATGGATGGAGCCAAATACAGGACCATTCTGGATGAAAACCTGTTGGAGTCTGCAAAAGACCTGAGACTAGGATGGAGATTTATCCTCCAGCAAGACAATGATCCCAAACATAAAGCAAAATCTACAATGGAATGGTTCAAAAATAAACGTATCCAGGTCTTAGAATGGCCAAGTCAAAGTCCAGGCCTGAATCCAATTGAGAATATGTGGAAAGAGCTGAAAACTGCTGTTCACAAACGCTCTCCATTCCAACCTCAAAGAGCTAGAGCTGTTTTGCAAGGAAGAATAGGCAAGAATTTCTGTCTCTAGATGTGCAAAACTGATATAGACATACCCCAAGCGACTTGCAGCTTTAATCGCAGCAATAATGCCGAATAATTTTGCACGCCCCACTTTTCAGTTTTATTATTACAAAAAAGTTTAAATGATCCAATAAATTTCGTTCCACTTGACAATTGTGACCCACTTGTTGTTGATTCTTCACCAAAAATTTAACCCCTTCCCGACCGGACTCGGGCGGTGTGGGGACATGACGCCCGCTCGCGGGTGCGGCGGGCGTCATGGCCGGCAAGTCTCTGCTGTTTCTAATAGCAGAGACTTGCCGCTACTTACCTCCATCGGCGGCGTCTTCCTGGGCCTCCTGATGCCGTGATCACGGCATCAGGATGCGTCTGAACCCGGAAGCCTACGCTTCCGGGTGGTGTACAGACGCCCCGATATGCCAATCGGGGTGTCTGTACACCATATGAAAACACCATATGAAAACTGTAATCCTCGCTGGTGAGGATTACAGTTTTCAAACTGCAATTCTTATTCTGGCCACTAGATGGCAGGCCAGGATAAGAAATGAGCAATTTTAGGATTTAACTGCATCTAGTAAATCCCTGATTGCTCATAAAGAAAAAAACAAAACACAATATATCAGCTCATTTGAGATTTAAAATAGTCACAAAAAAATGAAAAAAAAATGTTAAAAAATATATAAAAAATAAAAAATATATAAAAGTTCAAATCACCCCCCTTTCCGTATAATGAAAAAATAAATACCTAAATAACAATAAATATAGACATCATGGGTATCACCGCGACCGAAAACGCCCGTACTTTTAAAATATAAAAAAAAATTCCAATACGGCGAATTGTGTGGCGTAAAAAAGCGTCCAAATGGCGATTCGCCGTTTTTGTCACTTTTTTTCTAAAAAAAATTAAATAAAAAGTGATCAAAAAGTCATACGCACCCCAGAATGGTATCAATAAAAACTTCAGATCGCCCCACAAAAAATGAGCCCCCATACAGCTCCGTACACATAAATACCAAAAAGTTATAGGGGTCAAGATATGACAAGGAAAAAAAAAAAAAAAGGGCAACGTTCTAATTATTTTATCACAATCTAAACGCAGGAAAAACTATACATATTAGGTATTGCCGGATTCGTACTGACCAGTAAAATGAAAGTAACTGGTCAGTTTTAATGCACATCGAACGCTGTAAATAAGAAACCCGTAGAACTGTAGCGGAATAGCTGTTTTCTTGCAATTTCACCCCATTTGGAATTTTTTTCCCGCATCCCACTACACCATATGCAATATTAAATGGTGGCGTTGGAAAGTACAACTTGTCCCGCAAAAAACAAGCCCTCATACAGCCATGTGAACAGAAAAATAAAACAGTTATGGCTGTTTGAAGGCAGAGAGCGCAAAACGAAAATGCATAACCGAAAAAAACCTCCGGGGGCTGAAGGGGTTAAATGTTATATCTTTTTGTTTGAAGCCTGAAATGTGGCAAAAGGTTTAAAAGTTCCAGGGGGCCGAATACTTTCGCAAGGCACTGTATATAGCCTGGATTTGTCATTTGAGACTCGTTAGCCTATAAAGATATCACTCTCATAATACATTGCATTTATTAACACAAAAGAATTTACCATCAAATAGAATAAAGCATCAAAAGAAATCCCTAAAAACAATTGTCCAAATTACCAAACGTTTTTTTTCTTTTTTGCTGGTTTGTGATTAAATGCTTACTAGATTGTATTTAGGAGGGTGTGCTTAACATCCATCTCTTGCTCATATCTTGTCACACACAGGCCAACGCTTTGCTCTAATGGAGGAAAAAGTGGTGTTATCGTCTATTTTAAGAAACTTTAAAGTAAAAGCAACCCAGAACCGTGAAGAAATCTGTCTGGTAGGAGAGCTCATTCTTCGTCCAGAGAATGGCATATGGATTGAACTGCAGAAAAGAACACCTAACTCTACTTTATAAACCTTGGAACAACCTCTGTGTGTAGACACACTATATCTCAAAATGTTATTAATTGTAAATACCGTAGTTTGGTGTGTGTCTGGGGATGCAGAGAATATACTGGCTTGAAACTATTTAATTAGTATCGGGTATAAAATTTGGTATTATGTTTTTCATTTCTGTATGTGCTACTCAGGAGATTTAATATTTGCAAGGAAGTACACAAAAATCATTGGGCCTCGCTCACTCAATTTGTCTGACAATTTGGCATTGCTACCATTGAAACCAATCGCAATGCAACATTAATTTTTGCAGACCATTTAAAAAAAACGAAAGTTGAACTTTGGTTGGGCAACAATCCACTTTTTATGGTAGACCATTTTGTTAAAGGGGTTCTCCGGGATTTTAATATTGATGACTAATGTTGAACGAACTTGCGATTTGCAAGTTTGGTGTTTGGTTATCTAAGAAATCTGTGATGGATTCCGTTACCACGGACCATAACAGAATTCTATAATGGCATTCACCACGGATGCCTATAAAAGGCATTCTGTATTGCATTCCATCATAATAGAAGTCTATGCTGCCCATAGACTTCTATTATGATAGAATTCCGTTATGGTCTGTGGTAAAGGAATACATTACGGAATTCTTACATAACCTGAACACCGAACTTGCAAATCGCAAGTCCGCTCAACACTATTGACTATCTATCCTCAGGATAGGTCATCAATATCAGATCGGCGGGCGTCTGACACCTGGAACTTTCCCAGCCCTACCTTCATTGTTTAACTGCTCGCCGTCGACATTGCATTCACTTTAATGGGACAGCTCGTTTCTATTCAAGTGTAAAACAAACCAAGGTTTCATTTTTCAAGAGCATAATATGAATTGAAAGCTGAGCTTTGATTGGTTCCTATGGTCAACAAAGCCTGTTTTTGTGTCAGACATTTTCATAAATAAACCCCCTCATTGTTTTTAAGATTTTTTTTTAAATAAAAAGGATCTAGGATACTGTATATGAATTAAAATAAAATGAAAATCTTGAAAATATGTTTGGGAGGTGGGGGTGGGGCACCATAACTGGCCTGACCCTGAAATAATGTATTATAGTGCAGCCTATAACTACTATATTCATGTATTGCCTTTTCATTCACCTGAAAATGTGTCTTTTAATACAGCCAATTGCCTATGAGATGCGTTCTAGAATCTTGCTTATAATGTCTATAGTGTAAATGTACTATTCCATATTAAATTACAAAATTCCAATAAAGATTGGTACTATCTTTTAATTCTTACATTGTCTGTTGTTACATGTGAATGGCAATGCTTCATACCAGAAAATACATAGAGAATACAGTTTAAAGTAAGAGGTAGTGACCACCATTGTGGTCTATGGTATGTACCATGGTTTGTACTGGGCTTTATGATGTAACCTTTGTTGGCTATGTTACCACTACACAGATTGACAAGATATGTAGGTGTTTTAAAAGGTGGCATAAAATTATATATTAAAGCAAAAATATCCATCAAACTTATCTATCAAAAAGTATACAGTTGGTATGTTGAGCATTCCCATTGCTCTCAATACTACATATATGCCAAATATGCCCATAGAGCTATATTGGCTTGATGTAAGCAAAATGAATGTCCTTTGAATTATATCTGGCCTATACACATAAGCATACTGTTTTTAAGTGTACTGAAAAGTGCTGTCGAATACTCTTTTGGAAAAAAAGAGGCACCATTGACATTGGCCCTAAAAAAAGGACTCAGATGTAAACAAGAGATGAACAAATCTATTCGGAGATTCGTTTCAAATCGAACCCGAATCTTTTCTGGTTCGATTCAGCTGTGGCTAAGCAATAACCACAGTTTGTGATGGCAATGAAAAGAGTACATACAGTTACACCTGATGTTGTATCAGACCAAGGGGACGGGCGAGGGAGAATGAAAAAATTTATAAAAAAACAACTAATCGAGATAGGAGCTTTTCATAGAGGGGGTTATATACCAATTTTCAGGGCAATTGAAGCAACTTTGGAACTAATAGATTCGAACCCAAACCAAACTTTTTGAAACATTTGGCGAATCCAAAGCAAACCGAAATATGCCAAAAGGACCTACTTTTGATATCCTTCTACACAACAGAAGCCTACTGGTATGTTATAATATTTATATGACATACAGTAAAATGTGGCATGAACAGAATTGCTTTAATTTTCTCATCTCCGGAAAGAAGCCGGAGTTTAGGGGGGTGTCTAATCCTTTGACTGGATGGCATGAGAAACTGTCTCCACAGGAGAAGTATATGTAAGTGCAACTTATTACTAGAAGCCCAAGGCTGGTAAGTTCCACATTAGTGCTTCATTATTTCTAATTGCTAAAGTGACTATATAAGTTGAGCTATTTTCTTTATGATAGAACACTATATTACATTTTTGGAGCAAAATTTTTGAATCTGTGAGAGAGGTACCGTAAATATGATGTGAAAAAGCAAAAAGTTGCAAAATACACAATTAAGCTTCTATTCTAGTGTGTAGAATAGGGAAAGGCAGGGAAAGCTTTCAGTCAGGGATTGAGAAGTGAAGAGCTGAGGCTGGGTGTGCACGGACGCTTTTGAACAGAAATACATTTTGTGCGTGTGTGTGTGCGCGCGGGGGGGGGGGGAGCTTAAAACTGTACACGTGTTTTAGCATCCTGAGGATAAATAGCATTTGAAATCTCAGTGAAAACATGAAATACTAGTCTGAAATCTATGTCACTGCATTTCCAGACAGTTCAATTGTTGGGGTGGGGGTGGGGGGAAATAATCTCATTGTAGGTTGACAACTTGTGTTTTACACTAGAGAGAGCTTTTTTTCTGAATCCAGATATTTAAACACACATAACACATTAGGCCCAAATCTGTTAGTAGTGTCAATACTGCATTATTTCCAAAGTCAATCTTCAGTAGCAGTGTCTTGTATGTTTTGTGGAAAGGGAAGGGCATTTTATTGTGCCTCTCTGTCTTTAAGTTCCAGAAAACAGACTTGCAAACAGTTCCATACTTTGTGTGACTGTACAGTCATGGCCAAAAGTTTTGAGAATGACACAAATATTATATTTTCACATGATCTGCTGCCCTCTGGTTTTTATGTGTGTTTGTCAGATGTTTTTATCACATACAGAAATATAATTGCAATCATATTATGAGTAACAAAAGCTTATATTGACAGTTAGAATGAGTTAATGCAGCAAGTCAATATTTGCAGTGTTGACCCTTCTTCTTTAGGACCTCTGCAATTCTCCCTGGCATGCTCTCAATCAACTTCTGGACCAAATCCTGACTGACAGCAGTCCATTCTTGCACAATCAATGCTTGCATTTTGTCAGAATTTGTAGGTTTTTGTTTGTCCACCCGTCTCTTGATGATTGACCACAAGTTCTCAATGGGATTAAGATCTGGGGAGTTTCCAGGCCATGGACCCAAAATCTCTATGTTTTGTTCCCTGAGCCATTTAGTTATCACCTTTGCTTTATGGCAAGGTGCTCCATCATGCTGGAAAAGGCATTGTTGATCGCCAAACTGCTCTTGGACGGTTGGGAGAAGTTGCTCTCGGAGGACATTCTGGTACCATTCTTTATTCATGGCTGTGTTTTTAGGCAAGACTGTGAGAGAGCCGATTCCCTTGGCTGAGAAGCAACCCCACACATGAATGGTTTCAGGATGCTTTACAGTTGGCATGAGACAAGACTGGTGGTAGCGCTCACCTCGTCTTCTCCGAATAAGCTGTTTTCCAGATGTCCCAAACAATCGAAAAGGGGATTCATCAGAGAAAATGACTTTACCCCAGTCCTCAGCAGTCCACTCCCTGTACCTTTTGCAGAATATCAGTCTGTCCCTGATGTTTTTTTCTGGAGAGAAGTGGCTTCGTTGCTGCCCTCCTTGAGACCAGGCCTTGCTCCAAGAGTCTCCGCCTCACAGTGCGTGCAGATGCACTCACACCTGCCTGCTGCCATTCCTGAGCAAGCTCTGCACTGCTGGTAGCCCGATCCCGCAGCTGAAACACTTTTAAGAGACGGTCCTGGCGCTTGCTGGTCTTTCTTGGGCGCCCTGGAGCCTTTTTGGCAACAATGGAACCGCTCTCCTTGAAGTTCTTGATGATGCGATAGATTGTTGACTGAGGTGCAATCTTTCTAGCTGCGATACTCTTCCCTGTTAGGCCATTTTTGTGCAGTGCAATGATGACTGCACTTGTTTCTTTAGAGATAACCATGGTTAACAGAAGAGAAACAATGATGCCAAGCACCAGCCTCCTTTTAAAGTGTCCAGTGGTGTCATTCTTACTTAATCATGACAGATTGATCTCCCGCCCTGTCCTCATCAACACCCACACCTGTGTTAATGGAGCAATCACTGAAACGATGTTAGCTGGTCCTTTTAAGGCAGGGCTGCAATGATGTTGAAATGTGTTTTGGGGGATAAAGTTCATTTTCTAGGCAAATATTGACTTTGCAAGTAATTGCTGTTAAGCTGATCACTCTTTATAACATTCTGGAGTATATGCAAATTGCCATTATAAAAACTGAAGCAGTAGACTTTGTAAAAATTAATATTTGTATCATTCTCAAAACTTTTGGCCATGACTGTATACATTAGGACAAATGTCAGGAAAAGTTCCAAATAAAAGACTCAGGGCCAGGTCTTGTCCTCCCAGGTCCATAATGTGGGTAGTGTCAGCACCAGCTATATGGCCAGAAGCAGTAGTAGTAATAGTAGTACTGTACTGGTAGTAAGCCACAGTCCCTGGCTTTGATAAGGTGCAACATTATCATCCAGGAGAAAAAGGATGGATTGTGGATTGGATGGCTCACTCCTCTCAGTTATAGCAGGATGATGCGGAGGTGACTTCTGAGTCTGACACTGATGCTTGGAGCCAGGCCTCACAGCATTCGACCTGCTCCTCCTTCTTGCAGCCATAGGTCTTGATGACATTTGCAATTGTCTGTGTTGCTAAGCAGGCAGCTGGGGCAGCAGGTTGGAAGAGGCCTGCATTGCAGATACTAGGAGTGAGGTGAGTATTTTTTTTTCTTTTTTTTTTGCTATATTTAAAGAGACTACTACTAGGGAACACTATATTTAAAGGGACACTATCACGAAGAAAAAAATTTTGATATGTTTTACAACATAACAAAAGCAGGTTTTAACATAATGTATTTTTCAAATTGTGTAAATGTTTTTTTTTTATTCAGTTTTCTTGCCTTACATGGGAGCTGCCATGTTGGAAGTAAAGTGTGACAGTCTGGGTTTACAACACAATGGCACCTCACTTACGGCAGGCATGCACATAGGTTTCCTCAGTCGCTGCTGACCCTATAGAGAATGAATGGAAGACGTGAGCCCGCCCCTGTGATGACACCAGTAACACATAGCCAGGTCCTCCCTCCTTGCTGCTGGGGGAAGCCCACTGTGCCTGCTCCTCACTCCTGCAGCAGCGTCCTTGTCTTCATTAGGCTGCCTGTTCTAAATTCTATGGCAGCTCACCCCAGCAGTGCAGACAATTTTTGCTGAGTGTACTGCTGGGGTGAGCGGCCCAGGACTCAGAAACAGTAGATGGAGGTTCTTGGGGATGTAGGACCTTAGTGATGTAATCGGCCATGTGACCAGTGGGGGAGGAGCCTGAGGGGCAGAGATCTGTGTTTTTGTAACGAAGCCATTGTCTCATCTTATCTTGCTGAAGCAGTGATGTCACCGCTGAAGGTGTGAATTGGTGATGTCATTTGTACCACCCACTTTTTTGCAGCATGCCTACTTACAGGTTGCTCAAAGCCTCATTTGGCCAGCAGAGCTCCCTCTGGTGACCAAAGATGGTAAATATGGTAAAATCTAATATTTATTTATAATATTTCACACATTGTAATTTTTAATTTATTTATTTATTATTTCTTACAAATATATAATAGATTTTTTTAGCATAAATAAAATATAGAACAATTTATTTATTTATTATTTCTTACAAATATATAATAGATTTTTTTAGCATAAATAAAATATAGAACAGGTTTTTGTGATAGATTCCCTTTAAGAGGGGCACTATATTTACAGATGCCACAACTGGGGGGCATTATATGTAAAGAGTACTCTATTGGGGTATATTATATGGGAAGAAGGTACTACTTAGGGGCACTATATGTAAAGAGGCCACTATTTGGGGGCACTGTTTGTAAAGAGGCCGATACTGGGGGGCATTATATGTGAAGAGGTCACTACTGGGGGACATTATATGTGAAGAGGCCACTAATGGGGGCATTATATGTCAAGAGGGCACTATTGGGGGCATTATATGTACGTAAGGCACTACCGGTGGTATTATATCTACTGGGGCCTAAATGGGGATGATTACAAAGTAAAAAAAATAGGAAAGAGTCAAAGTTGATATGACCTGTAAGTTGCTTACTAGGGGCCTAAACGGGATTATTAACCATTTCACTCCCTGAAGGTTTTTTTGTTTTTGTGTTTCTGTTTTGCCCTGCCTACACAGAGCCATAACTTTTTTATTTTTCTCTTCACATAGCTGTATGAGAGCTTGTTTTTTGCGGGACAAGTTGTACTTTCCAACACCACAATTTAATATTGGATATGATGTAGTAGGAAGCGGGAAACAAATTCCAAATTGGGTGAAATAGCCGTTTATGACGTTCGATGTGCAATAAAACTGACCAGTTACTTTCATTCTACAGGTCAGTACGAATCTGGTAATATCTAATATGTATAGTTTTTCTTGCGTTTTGATAGTGATAAAATAATATAAAGTTGGGAAAAAATGGTTTTTTTTCATCGCCATATTTTGACCCCTATAACTTTTTGGTATTTATGTGTATAGAGCTGTATGGCTCATTTTTTGCGGGGCGATCCGAACTTTTCATTGATACCATTCTGGGGTGTGTATGACTTTTTGATCACTTTTTATTTAAAGGGGTATTCCGGTTACCATAAATATAACTTATGTTTTAGACTAATTCATCATCAATAATTACCTAATATAATGTCAGTTTCACATATTTACCGTTCAGTAGTTATAAAGTAGTTTCTTCTTACTACCCACTGTTTCCTCATGAGTAACTTTGTCAGGTCAGGCATAATCAGTGTGTTGCTATCAGTTCTCTAGCTAAATGTCAGTGTGCTGCTGATTACTGAGTAGAGGGGGCATGTCTGCACTGGAATGTCAGTAATCATCAACACTCATGAACAAGCAGAAACTGACAGCAGGAAAGCTAGGGATTGTGGGGATTGTAGTTTTGTGAGGGAAGATCAGGAGCCATGACACTCTCAGTGTGTTGCAGTCTCACACAGGAGCTAGACAAATGGTTTGCAGGGTAAATTTAAGCTCTAATCATATGTATAGGTATGGGTTCTGGTTGGGTCACAGCTTGCAGCCTTAATGCAGTTTTTAAAAAATTAAGTTACTTTACCGGAATACCCCTTTAATTGTTTTTAGAAAATAAAGCGACCCAAAACGGTGAATTGGCCATTTTTACGCTTTTTTCCGTTTCGATGTTTTCCGTATGGGAAAGAAACTTTTATATTTTTATAGTATGGGCATTTTCACACATGGCGATACCCATGGTGTGTATTTTTTAAAAAAAATTTTTCTTTTATTTTTATTTTGGGGAAAGGGGGGTGATTTGAATTTTTATGTTTTTTTATTTTTTATTTTTTAAAAACTTGTTATTTAATCATATTACACTTTTTTATAGTTCCCATAGGGAACTATAACAAGCAATCATCTGATTGCTGTTATCATAGACTCCAATGCACTTGCATTGGAGTCTATGATGATTTTACTAGTTTCCCATAGAGCCCTATTACAGGCAAGGGCTCCATAGGAAATACTATGCAGCAGCCTCCTGCCATTCACAAAGGTAGGGGCTGCTGTATACATGCTCCGGCTTCTCCAATTACCATATGGGGGAGCAGGTTCAACACCGGAAGCGCGTTTCCGGTGTTTCATGTGCTCGGATGCCATGGTCAGGATTGACCACAGCATCCGAGGGATTAAATGTCCGTGATCGGCATTACTGCTGGTTGCAGAAATCAGCTGCGGGTGTCTGCTGTAGGAATCAGCAGGCCACCCGCGGCTATGGTGCCCGCTGTGCTCAGGAGCAGGCACCATCTTTAAAGACCCGCCCAGTGCCATACTAGTATGGTGCTGGGCCTGAAGGGGTTTATGACTGGGACCTACATGGTCATTGTGGAGTGGTATTATTTGGCCTTTATATAGTGTTATTATTGATAATGTTGGATTTTGTAATTCTGTGGGAAAATTGCCTGGCATTAAACTGGTCCCTGGGTTGGGGACCACTGATATAAAACACAAGGTGCGAGGCGATAATGTTTTCACTACCATTTTCAGTATAATGATGCATTGTTGGCAGTGAAATTTCTTTGAACTATGCATGCGTTTAATATCACCGGAGTGTCACCAGTCAGTAAACGGGTTCAACAATAAGATTTTTGTACTATAAAACACAGTGCGATGCAATAATGCTCCCGCTGCCACCAATATTAAAATGCAGAGTGATTATAGCTGGGTTGTAGAAATAACAGTGTCTACATATAATGCATTTAGCTATCAAGTAACTTTAATGTACCGTACATATGTCATTATACCTTTTAAACTATATTAGTAGGCATAATTAACTAGGCTTTAAAAATACTAGAGAGTCCCACCAAACAACATGTACCGTGCAGTATACTGTGTGGAATTGCGGGAATTCTTTCAATACTGACACAATATAAAACGGTGTGCAACACATTCATCTCCAGGTTGCCTTAAAAAGTAAGCCAATTAAACACATTTTTGCTTTCCAAGACGTTTTTCGAACCACTACCATAAGTGCATCACTTGAAGTGACTGTGATGCTCAACTCACTCTTTCCTATACATTCTTCTGTGAAGGAAAAGTGCAAAAGAGATATGGCCAGAAAGTGCCATAAATATATTGCTTCCCCATGTGCCCCATGATATGTTATGTACAGGCTAGAAAATACAAAAAGTTGAATTATTGTGTTCTTGATACTGAACTGTAACATTTGGTACTAAGAAACTAACATGATCAATGACATATGAGGAAGCAATTACCAAGGGACATAAATAGATGAGAGAACACTTCCTTCCCTATAAAAATCAATCTCATTATCGTCTGTGATGGACAGCTCCGTGTTGAGCTACCACATCTCCTTGATTAAAAGTTCTGCTTTTGCTTTTTTATTTTCCTGGTGAATCCCTGGAATTGAATGTTTATGCTGGGGCTGATAGTGAGGCATTTTATGGCTAAATTGTTGATGTGCTATGAAAGCAAGTAAAGATTGGATGTTCAGAAACATACAACCCTAACCATTTTTTTCTGATCAACCTAATTGTATTTTTGTGATCAGTAATATCTGTGTCACTATTGCATACTGAACCACAGGGTCGGACATGGCTGGGGTTTCCACCACCTTGGGAACCTAGAGGACCTCCAAGACCATGGTCTGGGCCTGGCCGGCTTTTCCAGTTCTTCCAGCCTGAGAGGCTCTTTCAATGCTGGATGTTGCAATACATTGATATTACTACATATGAAGCTGAATAAATCACTTGGACACAGTCTTGAAAAGGCCTGGTCAATGTATGCCTTTTAAAGGTTTGCTATGTGCAGAATTTTCTGTTTTGGCCTAGTAATCACTAGTTACATGAGTAGTGTATACCTTGTCCACCTTTGGGACTTCCAAATCTTGGAATAATAGCATTCCAGTGACAAGAGGTAGTAAGTATCAGTATGACTTTTTCCACTGAAGTTGGGTATCGAAAGTTCGATACCTTGTGCAACCCTAAGTGGCAGTAAGGCTGTGTTCACATCACTGTTTATTTTTCCATTCTTCTGATCCATTGGAAGAACAGAAAACTAAAAATGAATCCTGTATTTTGAGCATCCTTAAAGCCTCGAATCACGAAATCTGCTTCATATTCTATTGAATATCAAAATAGTGACTTACGTACGGTCCATTTTTCTGCTTTACAAGTGGTACCACAATCCCCCAGACAGGGGACTGGGATCGAAAACTATTACAGAAAGAATCTGAATGGATCTACTATTTTCAATCTCAGTCCCCTCTGGGGCTAAATGAGAGACTGACATACCTGTTTTATTTAACCTGGTTGTTTCTAGATTCCATCTAGTCCCTGTACTTATGTTTATTGGTCATGGACACGAGAAGTGTCCAATTTGTCAGCTGGAGTTACCTGGCCCACCTCATCATTTTGTGGTAAGGTGTAGACAAAACTTGTCTCATTTTGTAATTACATATTTATGTCACCTCTTCAATTGTTTTCTGGAACGATCACAGTCACCATTATGCTATATTAGATGCACGTGTAAGGTGGTGAAACAGCCTCCATTCTGTGAATGCACCTGTTCCTGTAACTATAGTTGTTATTAAACTGACATTTCATTTTTGGCCACAAGATGTCACTGTTTACCACAGGAAAGACTATAGCTCCCTGGAGCAATGACCAAGAGATCCTGTTCGGCAGAGGTGGAGCTTCAGACTGGAGAAGTGTGTGGCAGCCATCTTGAGAGTGTGCTGCAAAGAGGCAGAGGAGAAAGAGCTACTGTCTGTGTTTCCTAGTGTGATCCACAAGTGAGACTATTCCCTAAGGGAGCAAGACTCTGCAAGGAGATCTGGAACAGAGACTGTTGCAATATTATAGACTAGAAGAACTACCATCAGGAGCCCTGCTGAGAGGACAAGTGGAAGCGTCAGTGAGACTGCGTGGTTGCCGGATGAGATCCTCTACCAGATACTTCTGAAAGTTAAGGTACCCAACGGACCCGGGTCAGTGAAAGAACTGAGGCCCACTGTGCAGACACAGTGGGTAACCATGCACGCACCGCATTATGTTATTGGCGCCAATTCAGTAGCTACTGGGTAAAAGCCTGAAGATTAGACAGGTGGTTTGCAGGCTGTGAGCTACCTTGCTACAGAAGTGGGGTTTACTGTGGCAAACAACTAGTTATACTCTTTCTGAGGTTTGGTGTTGATTGGTTAAGTTTTGTAAGCGTTTGTGTTATACCGCCGGCGCTCCTGAACCGCACTTGCAGAATTGTTCGCGGAGATTAGGGTATTAAAAGGTATAGCTGCTGGGTTACTATAACCTGCAGATAGGCAAAACTGTGGTGAAGCCTGGGCGCACACTGATAGAGTACCGTGCTGTGTAACACAAGTGCCTCAGCCTCTAGCTGAGTGTATGTATATATGCTTGGGGTATTTCCTTCCCACAAACGTTAAATACTTAGTAAAATCTTGTTTTTGTCAAGCTGAGTTGGAGTCTCCTTCCTTGTCTGTGACTTCGCTGTATACTGGGGAGCCCACCCCGGTACACAGCTTACACACGATCTGCGAGTGACACTACGCGTCATTCTCTTGACGCACCTAGTAGCTGGCTGTGCGTTCCGAGGCCGGTCCATCATTGCGCTTCAATCACCGGAAGTGATCTATGCTTTCCACCTTTTCATGCAGGGGAAGCACGTCACTCCGGAGGAGGAAGTTCCCGCTTGCGCGGGTATTTAGTTTCCGCCGCTCATGTATTACTTGTGCCCAGCGCGCCACATGGAACGGGACGCAAACCACTTGCCACCACCGTAAGTTGTATCCCAGACTGAGAATATCTATATGATCCTTGGATCATTGTAGTCTGATTACTTTTTTACCTCACCAGGTCTTACGGACATTGATGGAGCCAACTGTATGCACTGGCACATCATTTTGCCTATCAGCTTTCAAGATCCAGGCTTGAGGGTGGCAGTGGCAAGTACATCTGAATATCATGTTCTAATGTGGCCTTATGTTACATCGGATTTTGACTATTATCACCCCCTGATGATCCCTCTGTAAGGGTGAAATGTGTTGGAGTTTTCTTTTATTTTGTTTGTTGAGGTGCACTCGACTATCTAATGTGATGTAGGGCATTCTCATGGTTCATTAGGGCAGGTTTGCGGACAGGGCGCCCCCACCATCAGGGGGTATTCCCTGGGCTAAGGGCTATATGTGAGGGCTCACTAGGGCCAGTTTCCCTTCCTGTCCCTGATACTTAATGATTGTCTATGTGTGATATTTGCTTTTTAGCATTTTAATGATTTAATAAAAGTTACTTTTTAGGAGTCACGCCTTTCCGTATAGTTTCCACTGTCTCAGCGTTCTCCCCAATTATCTGATTTATATCAGTTTTGTTTTCTCATCCTTAAAGCCTCTTTTACACGGTCAGTATTTGGTCAGTATTTTGTATCAGTATTTGATCAGTAATTGTAAGCCAAAACCAGGAATGGGTCCAAAACAAAGATAAAATTTAATATTTAATCTTTTATCTCTTCTGTGTTTTGGACCCACTGCTGCCTTTGGCTTACACATACTGATCAAATACTAATGCAAAATACTGACCAAATACTGACAGTCTGAAAGAGGCCTTATGGCCTAATTTTTTTTAACAAGGAAAAAAGGTCCTGCTTTAATGGACTTTAATGGCCTCTTTCACATAGTGAGTATTTAGTTAGTGTTTTGCATCAGTATTTGATCAGTATTTGTAAGACAAAAACAGGAGAAAGGTGGGTCCAAAAGAAAGCTAAAATGTAATGGAAATATTTGCATCTCTTCTGTGTTTTGGACCCACTTCGGCTTTTGACTTACAAATACTGCTCAAATACTGAGGCTTTATGGATGCTCAAAATACAGGATTCTTTTTTAAAGGTTTTTCTGTTCTTCTGACAGAGAAGAAGAACGTAAAAATAAACAATGATGTCAACACGGACAAACAAGGACAATAGTGGCCCCATAGCAGTGTGGGTATGGGGGCCAACAGCAATGACAGTAACATGGACAATAGTGGCTCCAAGACAGAGTGGGGAGGGGGAGCAGCAGCAGTGACAGTGACAATAGTCATACCATGATAGAGTGGGGAAGGGAGACAACAGCAGTGGCAGTAACAATGACAGTAGTGGCCCTATGACAGAGTGGTGGGGGGCAACAGCAGTGACATTCAGCACAAGATGGTGGCAGATTTTACATGTACATATCAGTAGGCCAAAAAGCCCCATTGTAGGAATGACAGTAGGAGCAGCAGGAGGGTGACATCAGGCAGGTGGAAGCATCAGAATGGTGGCAGCAGCACGTGGCCAGATGTAGCAGCCCATTTTGCTGAATATTTCGGTGTGGCAGCACACTACAGTATGATCATTGGTGGCAGAATAGATCTATTCTGTTGCACCAGGCATCAGTGTCTGGAAATCCTGCTTTATCCGTGCCAGGTTTATCTTCATGAAGGTTAACATTTTGGGAGGAAAGGCGGTAACTAAGCCCCCACCACACTGAACACCCGCTCTGATGCCACACTACTGGCGAGGCAGGAAAGCATGCCCATGGTAAACTCGGCTAGTTGTGGCCACAATTCAAGTTTTCATGACCAGTAATCCAGGTGGCAGTGAGATGTAGGTGCCACCTCTTCTTTCCCCTCGCCAATCAGATTTGTCAGTATCCCCTCAAGGACTTGAAGGAATGGAATGACATCATTCATCCTGTAGTTCTGACGACTGACAAATAAAGTGGCCTCCTCAAAGAGTCTGAGCAAATGGCATGTGTCACACATGAGTTACCACTGGCTAATGTGGAAGTTACACTGGGGAGTAGACCTGTCCGTCTGCTGCATTAAGAAATCGTTGACTGCCTTCCTCTGCTCGTACAGGCTGTCTAACATATGGAACCTGGAGTTCCAATGGGTGGAAACATCACTTATGAGGCAATCTTGGGGAAGAGCATTGTGCCTTTGCAGCTCGAGGAGGGCATGTTTTGCATGGTAAGAATGGCTGAAGTGCATGCACAGTTTCCTGGACATTTTTAACAGTTCTTGCAGTTCAGTGGAAGACTTTGCATAGATACGATGGAGGACCATTGTGAACTATGCCTAGAAGGGAAGGTGAGGACAAGGTGGAGGATGAGGAGGCAGAGGAAGAAATTGGCGCAGAAATCCCATGATTACAACGTGGAGGCAGCATTGTCATCATCTGGCCAAGTTGCTGGTGTGACAACCACATGGAAAAGGTGGGACTATAGTACCAGCAACTTAGAAGGTGTACGTTCAATTTCTGTGCCACTGGATGAGTGCACGCATACTGTTGTCTTCTTGCAATCACCTCGGTGATCGATTGTTGTCAAAATAAGTGACAAAGAGTTGGAGGAAGAGCAGCATTAGGAGCAACAGACAACATTGAAGTTGATGGGAAGGAACAACAACTTCCTTCTGCTGACATTGTCAAGCTGTGACTGCTGGAGAGGGGGTACGGGCTGGTGGGAGATGCAGCGATTGCTACATCAGCCTGTAACACTAAATGGCACTTTATGGTGACACTCAATGTGTTGACGCAGGGCCATAATGCCAATATTAGCACCCTGGCTGCTCCTCACCTTCTGCCCACACACCCTGCATACGGCCATGCTAACAACGCTAACATCCCCCAGAGACTTGTTGAAAGATTTCTGCACTGATGAGCATGGCATTTTCCCTCCACCGCTACGTGATGCCTGACGCTGCTTTTATGAACCCATGCACTGCTGTGTGTTCCTCACAGGCAGTCTCCTGAATAGCAGATGGTGTTCCCCTCCCGCATTTAGCTGCAGATTTCCCACTGCTTCCACCCTGTAGTCTCATGGGTAGACTTCCACCCTGCTGTCTCACAGGCATGCTTCAAGACTGCTGTATCACAGGCATGCTGCCATCCTTGCCCTCTGATGATGACAATGCCCACTCTTCACCCGGCTCCCACGTGCGATAAGCTACATCATCATCTACATCTGTTTGGTCGTCACTTGTGTCACCCTCACCTGTCTCTTGTGCACATCCCTGACCGCAACATGTGCTCCCATCCAACTGTTATCATTGCTAGTTGCATGCCTAGAGGAGTCTGCAGCAGACCTCTCCTCCTAGTCTGTGCTGGCCTGTAACTGCTGACTGGCCTCACAAAGTTCACTGTCGCTGAAAAGCAGAGCAGAGCTGGCAGAATGCAATACTTAATAGCAGAAGGAGCATCAAAATCAAGAAGCCGGTTCAGGACAGGTGACGGCACAGAGGGGGATTCTGGTCCATGCCAACTAAGCATGGTGTCAAAGGAGCCCACCGATTTCTGACTGTGTATCTGTTGTCACTTAAGAGGGTGTTGAAGAGCGAGTCAACCAGTACAGCTGGCTTGTTGGTCAACCACTGGATGACAATAGCAGCTCTGGCTTGTTGCTGTGGCCATTCCCCCTTCTTCTTCTGCTACTTGTGCCAGGTGCAGCATCATTTTTGCCACTGCCTGGTCCTTTGGAGGGCCCAGGCAATTGTCTGTTGGCCATAGTGTACAGTAACTGTATCAGAAATTTAACAGATTAATTATGAATGTGGCAGCAGTTCAACAAGATGCATATGGCAATACATTAGACTGCCCTTTAATACTGAGTCTGACTCACAGTAAGTCTATGTATGAAATAATGGATTAACTATGAATGTACAGCAGTTGAACAAAATGCATGCGGCAATTACACTCAACCTGCAGTCTCCTTACTGTCATCCTATGCTCTCCCTACAGTCTCAAAAAACTCTCCCGATGATTTCCCTTCACTGTCCCTGCACTCTCCCTATCCAATATTATTTTTTAAAAGTTTTTAGCAACACTATGCCTTGCGCATGAGCTCTTGTCACATCTCCCCCTATGCTCAGCTCACAGTGAAATGGCGGAAACCGCAAGGGATAAGGCTTTTAAGGGCTGTGACATCACAGGGGATGGCTATCTGCGGATTGGCTGGCTGCACGGCATTATGAGTGATCTCTTGTTCTCTTGATCCTGGCCTTCTTACTTTAACTTAGTAACATGTGCAGCCGCCTTTAAAAAAAAAAAACATAAAAAAACTATTAGTTACCACGAAGTGCGAGGAAATTTGGATTTGTGGGGCATCATATTTTTTCTAAATTCCAGATTGAATTCCACTTCGGATGCTTCGATTTGCTGAACACTACATATAATGTCCAGAATTAGTATTATTCCTCATCTACAACTGAATGGTAGCTTATAAATAAAAAACAATTGAAAACAATAGTTAGTTAGGGATTAAAATGCATTGAATCCATAATAAGTTTGATTATTTTATTCCTTTGCTTAAAGTGTTTGTATTATCTCAACATTTATGGCATATCGCTAAGAATGGAATTTCCTTTTTACATTTGCAACAGGTATGGAACTGATCCATTCACTGTATCATATAAATTAGATGTCAGCTTTATACTGGGATAGTTCATGAGGCCCATGCTTTTAGTAGCCACATCTGTGCACCTAACTCCTACAAAGAACTATGGGGGAGATTTATCATCTCCCTTATGTCAAAAAAATGCCTTTAAAAAGTTGCAAGCTGTGTGTTTGCATCTTTTTAAATGAAAAATTTTGAAAAAGTCTCAAGTAGCTCTCAGAGACAAATTTATCTTCAGCTACGGCAGTTTTCTCTTGCCAATAAAGCCAGAAATCCATGGCAGCTTTGAGCTGTCGTAGATGTCTTTTTAGGTCCATGGACTGCTAGAAGGTGCACCTAATTTATGATGAGGCTTGTGCCTCATAATAAATGTACTGCATGCTCCAATAGTGCAAGGGATTTCAAGACTGGCACAGAAATTGCTGGTGCTCCCCCAATGGTCAATAATTTGAAAGGCCACTATTAGCAGATATTGGCATGGTAGGATTTGCCTAATGGAATAAAAGCTTGTTCCTGTGCAAGGGAATCTGTCACCAACTTTATACTGCCATATCTGAGGGCAGCATAAGGTAGTGGCAGGCACTCGGATTCCTTCCTCTAATTATGTTTGTACATAAGGTAGTTTTTAAGAAATCTACCTCTTAAGAGCAGCAGCGCTGGAATCCTGCTATGTGAAGCAGTCCTGATGTTCATGTGCTTCGAGCTTCATGGCCTAGGGCCCACCAGTAAAGTTTATTTTGGGGTCCCACCATACGGATGCATTCAAATATTACCTGCTCACACAGTAGCAAGATGCTACTAGATGATTGAATATGAATTTCCCTGCAGCAAATTTGAGAAGGTAGGTCCTGGGGAGAAGAGGACACTGGTAGCTTTCATCTATACCTAGAAGTCATCTTAGCTCTGATTGTGTTTATAATAATACACTGGGGAGTTTCTTTAATAATCTATCAAGTTTTTTTTTTATATGAACATAGGCTGCTTGAGGTTCTGTACACTGAATATATGTATGTAGTGCAGTAAGTCTACTGTGTTATGTGCCACTTGTGCAGGGGGTGGGAGACTAGGGGCCCACCTTGCTCAGGGGCCCATCGGGGGATTCACCTGTACCCCTGTGGGCAAGTCCGAGTCTGGCTGCCAGTATAGCTCTGCCCATGACTACCGTCCTGCCAATGGAACACCGTTCTCTGTATGGTCGGAGCTATTCTCACAGTTCATGAATGTCAGGAAGGCTTCCTAATAGCGGGATTCTAGTGCTGCCACTCATAAGAGAACACATAACAACACATAAGAAAGCATAACGGGAATCAACATGCATGCCACTATCTAATGAGGGCCACATAAAGATGGTGGCAGATAACTTTGAAGCTGTAGCTACTAGATGCTATCATTTAGGGTTGACTGCCCTGCCCTTATGTTTATCACCCTGAAACAGCTGTCTGCAGAGGAGATGCTGGCTTATTTAATATCTGAGTCATGTCTCAAGGCCTATTTAAAGGATTGAACGTTGACTTTCAGGATAGCTGCCTTACATCTGGTGGCATCATAGGCAGAGCTTGCTAAGAGCTCATTTACATCCCTTTTTCCCAGAATTCCAGAGAGGCATGTACGGCCTATAAGTCTCCTCATGCTGATTAAGGTGCTCTCCCCAAGGAGAGATAATACCCCCAAAATCCTGACCTAGGCCTCGCATCCAGTTAAGCCAGTACTATCCGCTGTGCACTGATGAGGGCCATCATGTCTCAAGGCCTGTTTAAAGGGTCAAACATTGACTCATAGGATAGCTGCCTAACATCTGGTGGCATCAGAGGCCGAGCTTGCTAAGAGCTCACTTGCATTCCTTTTATGTGTAATGCTTTGCCACTAAATCGTTTTATTTAAGTTTCCAGGTTGTAGGTGTATGCAATATGTTTCTAATGAGTGTAAAAAGACACAGCAAGTGTATTGCTCTACACCAACCATAGATGTCTCTCAATAACCTGCATTATTCTTCAGCTACAATTCTGCAGCTACTATACATTATATCCATTAAAAAATAACTTTTACAAGACCAGCGATTTATTGCGCCTCTCTGACCTACATTATAAACAGAAGTATATACAGTAAATGACCCTGGACAATAGAAGTTGTACACATGGGTATCATTCATGCGTGCTCACAGGATGTTGATCTCTTGCTTAAATAGAATGCACATTCATTACCAAAATAGGTGAAACTAGTACTTTGTAATTAACCCCTTAAGGCCGAAGCTACTTTTACACTTAATGCCGAAGCCACATTTTTTAAATCTGCCATGTGTCACTTTATCAATTCATAACTTTGGGATTCTTTCACCGATTCGACTGATTCCAAGATAGTTTTTTCGTGACACATTGTACTCCACGACAGTGGTAAATTTGAGTCAATATAAATCACCTTTATTTATAAAAAAAAATCCTAAATTTACAGAAAATTTGGAAAAATTTGTAGTTTTCAAACTTTGAATTTCTCTGCTATTAAGGCAGATTGTGATCCCTCACAAAATAGTTATTACTTTACACGTCCCATATGTCTACTTTATGTTGCCATCATTTTGTAGATGTAATTTTATTTTTTGGGGATGTTAGAAGGCTTAGAATTTTAGAAGCAATTCTTTAAACTTTTTAAAGAACCAAAACCATTTTTTTAAGCACCAGTTCAGTTCTGAAGTCACTTTGTGGGGCTAACATAATAGAAACCACCATAAATGACCCCATTTTAGAAACTACACCCCTCAAGGTTTTCAAAACTAATTTTACAAACTGTGTTAACTGTGTCTGATTCTGCGATTTACAGAAACACCCCGCATGTGATTGTAAACTACTGTATGGGCGCATGGCCAAGCGCAGAAAGAAAGGTGCGCCAGATGGTTTTTGGAGGGCGAATTTTGCTGGACTGGTTTTGAGACACCATGTCCCATTTGAAGCCCCCCCGATGCACCCCTACAGTAGAAACAACCAAAAAGTGCCCATATTTTGGAAACTAAGGGATAAGGTGACAGTTTTATTGATACTATTTTGGGGTACATATGATTTTTGATCACTTTATATTACACTTTTTGTTAGGCAAGGTAAACAAAAATGGCTGTTCTGGCTCAGTTTTTATTTTTATTTTTTACTGTGTTCACCTGAGGGGTTAACTAATGTGATATTTTTGTAGAGCAGGTTGTTACGGACGTGGCAATACCTAACATGTATAGTTTTTTTTATTTATTTAAGTTTTACACAATAATATCATTTTTTAAACAAAAAAAATCATGTTTTAGTGTCTCCATTGTGAGAGCTGTAGCTTTTTTATTTTTTGGGCAATTGTCTCAGGTAGGGGCTCATTTTTTGCGGGAAGAGGTGACGGTTAGATTGGTACTATTTTGAGGGGCATACGCCTTTTTAATTGCTTGCTATTACACTTTTTGTGATATAAAGTGACAAAAATAGCTTTTTTGACCCTGTTTTTATTTTTATTTTTTTACGGTGTTCATCTGAGGGGTCGGGACATGTGATATTTTTGTAGAGCAGGTTGTTACGAACGTGGCGATACCTAACATGCTTGGGGTATTTTTTATCTTTTTTTACTAATTTCAAATTTGAGTTTTTGGGGGAAAATGGGATTTTTTTAAACACTTTTAAAAAAATTTTTTACACTTTTTCTTTACACTTTCTTAGACTCAGACCCACTTGGTTCTTGAAGATCCAGTGGGTCTGATTGTTCTATTACACCATGGCAAGCCAGACGCTTCTGAAAGTGTCTGGTTGCCATGGTAACCATCGGGACGCTGCCACAGCAGAGCAGCGTCCCGATGGGAGGGAGAGGGAGCTTCCTCCCTCTCTCCTGGCCACACCATCGGCGCTGCCAGCGCACCGCAGCGCCCCATGGGAGAGGGAGGGAGCTCCCTCCCTGTTAACCCCTTCCATACAGCGGTCCCTACGGACCGCGGCATGGAAGGGGTTAAACTGCTGACATCGGTGCCAGCACCGATGTCAGCAGTTTCAAGCAGAGTATCAGCTGTATGCTGATGCTCTGCTTGAAAACCACTCGCCATCCTGAAAAATCATTGCGGCGGCACTCCCGCCGCAGCCGCCCGCATATTACCCCCCCCCCAATCGGCCATCAGAGAAAACAGTGGGGTGGGGGGGATATATATATATATTTATAATATATTGTTAAATTTATTTATTTTTTTATTTTACAGTTTATTTCAGTTACGATCGCTGTGATTGGCTAGTCTGAACAGACATGTCATCAGACATGGTGACAGTTTAATGCCATGACGGCTTATCCCGTCATGGGGTGGCAAGCGGCTCCTGTCCATGACGGGATAAGCCGTCATTGGGCGTTAAGGGGTTAATATCATTATTGGAATAGACACCAATTACATCTATTATTAAATAAATTATACAAGGGCAAAAATGTGGTTTACTTCTTAATTTTCCAAATACAAAAGAAACATACAGAGTGATAATTTTAATCATGGACTAAATATAAAGCATACCTTTTTCAGATGTGTAAAGTAGATTGAAATTGAGGTTTCCTTCACATCCAGTTAGGTTCCATAGATAATTAGATACAGATGCTTTGCCTACAGGGACACAATATTTGCATGTTGAAAAGTGACAGCAAAACCCATATGTTATTAAAAAATGGACAATGCATTTAAAAAGTCTGAAAACCCTTTCTCTTTTTTCACATTTCGTTATGTTGTGGACTTGTGCTAATATAAAAAATATGTAAAAATATATAAAGTTTTCCCCTTCAGAAATTTAGAATTTTTTTTCTAATAAAGTAAAAGCTAAAGTATTCAGACCCTTTGTTATAACACGAAATTTATCTCTGGGACCTCCCATATTTCTTGATAATCTTTGTGATGTTTCTAGACCTTGATTGACATCCACTTGTAGTAAAATCAGTTGATTGGACGTGGTTTGGAAAGACACCACTGTCTATATAAAGCCTCACATCAATTCATATAAGACCAAATACCAAACCATTTGGAGGAAAGAACTGCATGCAGAGCCCAGAAACATGATTGTGTGGTGGCACAGATCTGGAGAATGGTACAAAAAAAATTCTACTGCACTGAAAATTTGCAAGAGCCCACTGGTCTCCATAATTCTTAAATGGAAGAAGTTTAAAACAACCATGAGGATTCTTAGAGCTGTCTCCTCCATCAAACTAAGTAATAAGGGGAGAGAAGTTTGTCATTAGAAAGTACAACTTGTCCAGAAAAAAAACAAGCCCTCACATGGCTATGTGAATGGAAAAGTAAAAAAAGTTATGGCTCTTGGAAGCAAAGGAGAAAAAAGGAAAATGCTAAAATGGAAAATCACTTGGTCCTTTAATGATTGACCATAGGCAGCATATAGAAGAGACAGTGTTCCTTATTACAATGCATCGTGCTTTTCAGAGAAAATATTACAATCATCTGGGCACGGGAAGAAAATTATATTTATAAGATCTCACAAAAGTGACTTCACCCCTCAAATTTTTGTAAATATTCTATTATATCTCTTCATGGGACAATACTGAAGATATGACACTTTGATACAATGTAAAGTAGTCAGTGTACAGCTTGTACAGTGTACAGCAACAGGATAAATTTGGTATGCCTTCAAAATAACACACAGCCATGGGGGGGCGGAGCTTGGCAGAAGAGCGAGACACACATGTCTGTGTGAGCTCCGCTTAGGGCTAAGTGGAAGCGGGCTTCATAAGCGACATCACTATCTTCAAAATGGGAAAATCCTCAACAAATTAGTCCAGACACACCCCAGAACTTCAGAGGTCCACCTCTAATCATGGTAAGATGGACAAATTTGTTAAAAAGGCAGCCCTGGTTGAGAAGACGGAATCCAAGATGGTGCCGGATAACGAGTTCCTGCCACGCTCAGAACACACCGAATACTCCGCAGACTCAGACGGAGAGCGCGAAAGCGACGCTGAATCCCATCACTTACAAGATAACCTTCCTGTCTCAAGAACCTTCATAAGAGACATTCTGGGCGAAACGCTGGCCCCTCTGAAACAGGACTTACAAGACATAAAGAAAGATATCAATCAGGTTGGTGACTGGGTGGAATCACTAGAAGTGGGGCATGAGGCGACAGTTCTGTTTAATAACGCAGTCTCTCATAGCTTTGATCATGCTCAAGCTCATATAAACCTACTTTATAACCTCATTGAGGATCAGGATAACCGTGGTAGACGGAACAACCTCCGCATCAAGGGCCTCCCTGAAACCATACTCCCAGATGCCATAATGGCGTCAGTACGAGAGTTATTCACTACGCTATTAGGCCCGAAGGCGACAGATGGCCTTACTATGGACCGAGCCCACAGAGCATTGCGCCCACCACCGAAGCCGCAAGAACCACCGAGAGACATTATATGTAGATTGGTCAGCTTTCAAACCAAGGAAAAAATTATTAAATGTCGCCAGAGACAAACATCCCATTATCTTCTCAGGGAACACCATCACCCTGTACCAAGATTTATCTACCATGACTTTGCAAAAACGTAGATCCATGAAGCCTCTTTTGGAAGTATTGAGACTTAAAGCAATAACATACCGCTGGCTTCATCCTTTTGGCTTACTAATCAATGCACCTGGTCGTAAAATGGTGGTGAGGTCCCCAGCTGATTTAACGCAGGTTTATGACTTTTTGGAGATTGAGGCATTGGACATTCCGAATTGGAGCAACGTACAGAATGTTACTGACCTACCGGCCATGCCTGCCCTGCCAACCTGGACACCAAGCAATGCGTGGAAAACACAGTGCCAGAAAAGAAAACTGGACAAAATGACCCCAAGACGACTACACATAGAACCTGAATGCTTTGTATATAGAATCTACTCGCTATCTATCTTTCTGTTGTGTATCTCCATCTCTTTCTATCTTTTATTTCTTCTATCTATATGTATACAGAGGTATCTTTTGTCATTACCCTGAAGTCCATAATCGTCTTCTACTGGGCCTATACTCCTGTTTAGGTTATACCATTAGAGCTCACACCATCTAACCCTTATGTGTCACTCATTGGTCTCAATATATATGGCCACAGAGATATGAGAACTACCACCCATTTTGTAACTATGCGCTCGCTTCCCACTAGATATGCCCTGTTTTTGTACAAACTCAACCCCCCTTCTAAAACCATCTCTCCTGATTTCTTTACTGAAAGAGTTTTTCCTTTTCAATTGCAGAGGATGATATCCTCCCTTTCTGTTAAAATGGTTGACAGTTTATATGTTTGTTGCTCCATTGACTTAACCCCTATTTTTCCTTCCCTTCCCAAGTATGCAGAGATAATAAGAAGCTCCATTTGTGTCGTTCTGGTCTCCTATGGCTGCTATCAAAATATGTTCTAATGTTAGAGGACTGAACACACCGACCAAGCAAAGTCAAATTTGCCACTAATTGCGTAAACAAAAGGTGAGTGTAGCTGTGCTACAAGAAACACATTTTAGAGCAGGCCACGTGCCGCGTTTAAACCAACTTTTTTATAATCAATGGTTCCATAGTACGTCACCCTCCTCTGCATCTAGAGGAGTTTCCATTGCTATACATAAGAACTTTCCGCTGGAGGTGCGTTCATCTACTGATACTGAGGGTAGATATATTCTCATAAAGGGGATAATACGGAAACAGACATATACCTTTGGCAATATCTACACTCCCAACTCTTCCCAGCCCCTTTGGATTTGTAACACGCTCCGAACCCTACAGGGGTTTGCTGAAGGAACGGTGATCTTGGGGGGGGAGGGGGATGTGAACTTAGTTTTGGACCCTCCCTTGGATTCATCGACTGGTAGCTCAGCTATTTCTCACCTAGCCCTGCATAAGGTCAAGGCGTCATTAACATTATTAGGCTTTGTAGATTTATGGAGAACCCTTCATCCCACAAGTAAGGACTATACTTTTTTTCTGTAGCTCATCGTTCATATCAACGCTTAGATTATCTTTTTGTTCCAATTAACCTATTATCTTCTTGTTCTAATGCTATCATTGGACATTTACTTCTGTCAGACCATGCCCTGATTTATCTGGATTTTTCCCCCAAACAGTTCCAGATGCCTAGAGGTAATTGGAGGCTGAACGAGACATTGCTGGATGACGCAGAACAGGTTAAAAAACTTTTAGGTTTATTGAAGGAGTATTTTGATCTTAATTCCTCAATAGGAATTGATGCTGGCTCGGTCTGGGAGGCCCATAAAGCCGTGATGAGAGGCCACTTGATCTCTTTGGGAGCTTATCTTAAAAAGAAAAGAGAACAAAAAGTAACTGAGTTATATAAACAGATCGAAGACCTGGAGTTACTCCACAAAAAACACCTTTCCAACTCTACCTTAGAACAATTACAACACTTATGCTCCAGCCTTAAAAACCTGTTAAATGTTAGGACAGCCAAATTATATCTCTCGGCAAAATTTACATACTATGCCCACGGGGATAAGGCCTCTAAATTCATGCTATCTCAGATTAAGAAAGGAAATCCAGTACTTACACACACTCATTCAAGTCCAAGTCCTGCTACTCAGGACAACAGAGGAGATAGCTCTTCGTTTGGGACTTTTATCAATCGTTATATATAACCTCAGACAACCCCCGTCACGACAAGAAGAAAAAGATAAAATACAGGAAATAGACACATGGCTGTCAACATTGAATCTCCCACCTCTATCTAAAGAACAAGTGACGTCCTTGTTACGCCCCTTTACTTTACAGAAGTTGGAATTAGTACTCAAAAATACCCCCCTACACAAAAGTCCGGGTCCTGATGGCTTTTCTCTGCTTTATTTTCACACCTTTAAATCAACAGTTCCTCCCCGATTCCTTGATCTCTGTAATAAAATACTGAAGAGAGCTGACCTACCTAACCAGATGTTAATGGCTTATATTACTGTTATCCCTAAAGAAGGGAAAGATATTTCAATGTGCGCCAGTTACAGACCCATTTCTCAACCCGTCTTCTGCATATAATCAGACATGCTTCTCAGCGATCTGTATCACTAGTTCTTTTAGGTACAGACGCAGAGAAAGCATTTGACCGAATAGACTAGACTTTCATGCAAAGAGCTTTACACAGATTCGGGATCCCTGACCAATTCACCTCTGCTATAATGGCAATGTATAGAGGTCCAACTGCAAAGGTCATGGTTAATGGTTCGTTCTCCCCTTCACTTGCCATCACGAATGGAACCCGCCAGGGGTGCCGTCTATCCCAACTATCGTTCGTCTTGACTGTGGAGTGCCTGTTTCAGGCTATTAGACAGGACGATAGGATTCGGGGAATTCAACTTCAAGGAACACACCATCAGTTGGCCACTTTTGCGGACGATTTGATGGTATTTTTCACAAACCCTGAAAATGCTTTCCCGGCGATTCAGACACTGTTTGATCACTTTAGGAAAATGTCTAACTTTTTGGTAAACCCCTCTAAGTCACAAGTGCTTAATGTAACTCTGGACTTGCATAAACAGAAGTCCCTTGAGCTTGTTACTCCCTATCAATGGTCAAACAAACCTACGAAGTTCTTGGGAATATATATCACCTCTGATCCCTCAAATATTTATAAAGAGAATTTTCAAAGTCTCCCTCAAAACATCAAGGCTTTATTAGATTCATGGGACATCCCATTTGCTTCATGGTTTGGCAGGCACTCCCTGGTCAAGACGATAATTTTACCCAAAGTGTTATATTACTTACAAACCCTCCCCATCCCCCTTCCGCTCTCATTTTTCACGCAACTCAAATCTATCCTCTCCGCTTTTCTTTGGAAAAATAAAAAACTTAGGCTAAAATATTCTTACACTATTCAACCAATAAGAAGTGGAGGTTTAGGGATGCCAGACTTCTTTTTGTATTACAAGGCTGTCCAAGGTATGAGATGTATGGAATGGCTTAGGTCTCCAAAAGATATACAAGCGGAATCCATCTTTTCCCCAGTATCTTTAAGGACTCTATTGCTTTTAGATTGCAAAGCTTTGCAGTCAGAGGTCTCTAACCCTGTCACAGGTAACACCATCGCCCCTTTCCCCTCTGATCCAGGTTAGAGATGTGCCCTGAGATTCTTCTCCCCAGTTCAGACCAACTCTAACTCCAGATTGTAAAAACCTTACAACCCCACTCCTTGATCTGACAGACACACAGGGAGATCTCAGAGGAGACTGGGAGTCTCAGAGTCTTATGTATTCTCTGACTCTTTTCCATCGTATACGTATAAAGCATTATATTAGCACCTTTCTCCCTATTTCCCGGAAAGAAAAACAGAGTTTGAAAAAGAAATTCTCTTGACTAGAGAACCCTCTAGGAAAATCACTAAAATATTTTCTGAGTTGGTCTCCCATGCTGGGCCAGCAACTACCGACTATCTAAAAAAATGGGAGGTTGAGATTCAATTATCGCCTACACAGAAAAGTATCCAGCGTTGTCTCACTCTAACTCTAAATAACTAAAATCTCAACATGTGTTAGGTTACAAGAAAATTATTATAAAGTCCTTACTCGTTGGTACTATACTTCTGTAGTTCTTCATAAGATGTTCCCAGGGGTTAGCCAGCTATGTTGGAGATGTGAAAAGGAAGTTGTTCAACAGGCACACTCACATATGGGATGCGTGGTCAAGAATAGGTTAAAAAGTTAATTTATTACCAAACTAAATTAAAATAATGTCCTTAACAACAATGAAAATAAAATAAAATATAATCGTATTGTATTCAAATCCTATGTCGGCGCCGACCTTGTAAATATAAATATTGGGATAAAAATGGGTGATAAGTCAATGGTGATTATAGTTCAAATCACTTGTGAGGTTCAAGTCACTTATGAAGTAGATACATTTGTGGTAGGTAAAAATATGGATATTCCAACTCTAATGCGTATAAAGCAATATTAGTAGAATATTCAGTTCATGTAATGATGTTGATCAAAGTTCCAGATAGGGGAAAAAGTTAATGTTCCTGGGTATTAGCTTATTCCTTAATAAGTAGGTTAGGGATATCCCCCTAAATAGCTTTTGCAAGGAATGGATAGATTTATAACATATGGTATCGATTTTGCATGACTCAAAGTAACAGTTTGGCAGATTTGTATATGTACGTTACCACTCCTGTGATCGCTGTACGTGCTCCCCGTTGCAAAAGTCCCGTTCTCCAGCTGTATGTAGGGTGCGTGCCCTCCAGCTACGGCGGTCTCGTCCTTCAGCTGTATGCGCGTGCTGAGCGCCTTTTCACAGTAACACACGTGGCGTCCCACGTGGTTACTGCTTCTCCGTTCTGTGAATGGGGCTGTTGGGCTTCAGCGTTATCAGACTTGGAGTGATTCCGTCTGCATGTTCTGTTACTGCAAGAACGATCCTAAATCAGTTTACAATGTATTTCCTCTTCTTGTGCTGAAAGAATTGTTGCTCTACATAAAGATGGCCTAGGTTATAAGAAGATTGCCAACACCCTGAAACTGATCTGCCGCATGGTGGCCAAGACCATACAGCAGTTTAACAAGACAGGTTCCACTCAGAACAGGCCTCGCCATGGTCAACCAAAGTATTTGAGTGCACATGCTCAGAGTCATATCCAGAGGTTATCTTTTCAAAATAGACGTGTGAGTGCTGCCAGCATTGCTGCAGAGGTTAAAGGGGTGGGGGGTCAGCCTGTCAGTGCTCAGACCATATGCCAAACACAGCATCAAAGTGGTCTGCATGGTTGTCATCCCAGAAAGAAGCCTTTTCTAAGGGTGGTGTACCAGAAAGCCCGCAAACAGTTTGCTGAAGACAAGCAGGCTAAGGACATGGTGAACAGCTGTTATCCAGCTAGTTTATAGCTTCTCCCACCCATATAGTTACATAGACACTCCCCTATCACTGCTCCTAAAAACACCAAGCTAGTTTATAGCTCCTCCCACCTGCCTAGACACTCTCCTATCACTACTCCTAACACCCAGCTAGTTTATAGCTTCTCCGACCCAGCAACATAGACACTCCCTTATCACTGCCCCTAACAACACCCAGCTAGTTTATAGCTCCTCCCACCCAGATAGTTACATAGACACTCCCCTATCACTGCTCCCAAAAACACCAAGCTAGTTTACAGCTCCTCCCACCCAGATAGTTACATAGACACTCCCCTATCACTGCTCCCAAAAACACCAAGCTAGTTTACAGCTCCTCCCACCCAGATAGTTACATAGACACTCCCCTATCACTGCCCCTAACAACACCCAACTAGTTTATAGCTCCTCCCACCCAGCTGGTTACATAAACCCTCCCCTATCACTGCTCCTAACAACGCCCAGCTAGTTTATAGCTCCTCCCACTAGCTAGTTACATAGACACTCCCCTATCACCATCCTAGCAATGCCCAGCTAGTTTATAGCTCCTCCTACCAGCTAGTTACATATATACTCCCCTATCACTGCCCCTAACAACACCCAACTAGTTTATAGCTCCTCCCACCCAGCTCGTTACATAAACCCCTCCCCTATGACTGCTCCTAACAACGCCCAGCTAGTTTATAGCTCCTCCCACCAGCTAGTTACATAGACACTCCCGTATCACCATCCTAGCAATGCCCAGCTAGTTTATAGCTCCTCCTACCAGCTAGTTACATATATACTCCCCTATCACTGCCCCTATAAACACCCAGCTAGGTTATAGCTTCTCCCACCCAGATAGTTACATAGACACTCCCCTATCAATGCCCCTAACATCACCAAGCTAGTTTATAGCTCCTCCCACCAGGTATTTACATAGAGATTCCCCTATCACTGCCCCTAATAACACCCAGCTAGTTTATAGCTCCTCCCAGCCAGATAGTTACATAAACACTCCCCTATCACTGCCCTAACAATGTCCAGCTAGTTTAAAGCTCCTCCCACCAGGTAGTTACACAGACACTCCTGTATCACTGCCCTTGTATGCACATAACTAGAGATGAGCAAAGTTTTGAAAAATTCAATTTGGCAGTTTCGCCGAAGTTTGAAAAAAAATTTGATTTGTTGCTAATTAACTTGTCATAAATCATTATGATAAAACCCTATTCAGCCTATCAATCAATGGAACTGTTTTTAAAGGCCACTTAGACAGAAGTGCACCTGTCTAACATCCGTTACAAACAGTAATACGTTAGTGCAATAAGGTCTTTTGGGTTTAAAAAAAAAATATTCACCTCACCAACTTGCTCATGCAGAGGCAGTCCGCTCCTCTTTTGATTGAAAAAGACCTGCCGATGACATCACGATAGCTCCTAGCATGATCACATGAGAGCACGGTGACGTAATCACTATCAGTGCATGTCTTTCACTTTGCTAAACTTTACATATACCATCACATAAAATAGCAAAGAGCTGCATAGACGACAGTCCAGCTCAGAAGATAGAAACTGTAAAGGTAAAAGAAATACATTACAAAATTATATAAATTATTACATCTACCTTCATAAATGATTATCTTAACCCCTTCAGGACACAGCCATTTTTCACCTTCCTGACAGAGCCTATTTTTGCAAATTTTACTTGTCACTTTATTCGGGTAATAACTTTTGAATGCTTTTACTTATCCAATCAATTCTAAGAATGTTTTATTGTGACACAATGCACCTTATGGTATAGGTAAATTTGAGTTGATATGTTTTACCTTTATTTATTTAAAATTCCAAAACTTACAGAAAAATGTGCTATTTTCTAAATTTGAATTTTTCTGCTTTTAAGACAGATAGTGATGCCTCAAATACTTATTAATTAAAATTTCTCATATGTCTACTATGTTGGCATCATTTTGTAAATGTCATTTTATTTTTGGGGACGTTGGAAGGCTTAGATTTTTAGAAGCAATTTTTCAAATCTAAAGAAAATTTCTAAAATCCACTTTTTTAAGGACCAATTCAGTTTTGAAGTCACTTTGTCAGGCTTACATAGTAGAAACCACATATAAACTACTCCCCTCAAGTTATTTAAAACTGATTGTAGGAAACTGACTGACTGAAGGAAAAAATAAGCATAATTTCAAAATGTTGCTTTCTTTGCAGGTTTTACATTTTCATCCATTTTTTCCTGCAAGGCAGCAAGGATTAACAGCAAAACAAACCTCAATATTTATTATCCTGGGTCTGAAGTTTGCAAAAACACCTCATATGTGGTCGTAAACTGCTGTTGGCACATAGCAGGGCTCAGAAGGAAAGGAGCGCTATATGGTTTTTAAAGGACAGATTTTGCTGGAATGGTTTTTGGGTATCATATCACTTTTGAAGGCACACTCAGGCACCCCTACAGTAAAACCCCCAAAAAAGTGACCCCATTTTGGAACCTACACCCCTCAAGGAATTTATTAAGTGGTGCACTGATCACTTTGACCCCAGAAGCATTTCATAGAACTTAGAAACACTTGGTTGTGAAAATAAAATGTTGCATAAGCTCCCCATTTTTAATTTTCACAAGGGGTAGCAGGAGAAAAAGCACCCCAACTTTTGTTAAGCATTTTCTCTTGAACACAGCAACAACCCATGTGTGGTTTTACATTACTGTTTGTGCACACAGCAGGGATCAGACAAGAAGGAGTGCCATATGATTTTTGGAGGGCAGATTTTGGTGGAATGGTTTATGGGTGCCATGTTGCTAATGATCAGCTTCTGGATACCAGTACAGACATTTTCTGACTTTTTGGGATTCAGGATAAAGAGAAGTCAACAACTTTGCCACTGCTTTTTTGGGTATTGTTTTTGCGGCAAACACTGTGTGGAAAAAAATGACACATTATCTTTATTCTACTGGTCAGAAGGATTACAGAGATACCAATTTTATATAGTTTTTTTTTTTTTACGTTTTGCCACTTTACTCACCATTGTCTGAGAGCCATATTTTTTAGATTTTTCTGCCGGTGAAAACACTGAAGATGGCAGCTGTAGCAGTGGTCAAGCTGTCAGTAGCAGCCATACCCTTGCCACTGATCGAGCAGTTGCAGTTTCTGTACCCGCCCGATCAAAGCGCCCTACAAATACAGGCGGCTGTCGGGATGTCATGGTTTAAAGGATACTCATGCAATCCGGAACACCCTTTTAAGGCCTTTAAATAACACATTTAAAATTAGAAAACCCTAATTGCCCATTATGTTAAAAATAAAAATCAATGAAAAAATAAACATAATTGTTATAGCCATGTCTGAAATTTTATGTTGAAACTATTAAAATATACTATTTATGCTGCACAGTGAATTCCTAGTGACAGAATCATAAGCCTGAACTCCTGCTCCTAAATAGGATTCCCCAGAGAGATCAACTTACTTCAAGACTCAAGTGAAGTCTTGAGAAACTAGACAGCAGATTGTAGTGCCATTAAAGGAGTTTTCCTGGATTTTAATATTGATGAGCTCAATGTCAGATCAGAAGGGGTCAGATACCACTGCCGATCAGCTGGTTGAAGAGAAGGCAGCACACTATACCAGAGCAGCCTTCCCTTCATTGTTTACCTGCTCCAATCGCAGCGGAGAGCGTCACAGCCAGGGAGAAGGCCTCGGCTAATCACAAAAGCCTCGGCTGTTTGTAAGACAATTTTTTGCAAAATTCTAAGCTAATTTGCTTCTTTAAGAATCAACTCGCTCATCTTTACTCAGGATGTTTTGTAATCATGACAAGTTCCCTCTCCTCTTGTCTCCAATGAGCATCAACACACTATTACACAGATTAGTAACTTCTTGTAGAATCTAAGTAAAGTCAGCTTTCCACCTCATCAGTTGTGACCTTCTCTCCAAAGAACCCCAATACACTATTACACAGGTTAGTAATTTCTTGTGGAATCTGAGGAAAGTCAGCTTTCAGTCTCATCAGTTGTGGTTCAGCATGGCGGAATTTCAATATCTGAAAAGCCTGTTCTGTTGCTTACATAGTAAAACTGGAAATATTAGGCAAGCAGATCCTTTTTTATTCTCTGTGTTACTCCATCATCCAATAAACCTAAATGAAAAAATCCAATAAGGTGTGGATTTCACTCCCCAGAATTAGTGCTGCAACGATGTATATTTAATTTATAAAACATCAAAGAGTTTCTATGTACCGCATCATGCAGTGGGATTTGAAAACGCCTTCACTGTACTGTGCAATTTCCTGGCTGTTTACAAATACAAACAGTTGATGAAATGGAATTTTTCTCAGCTTTGAATTAATAGCTCGCATACATGCATAATAAAATATGTGCTGCCAGAAAATAGTACTATGGCGTGTGGCGTAAAATACAAATGATACTTTCAGTGCCTCAGCATAAAACATTTCTGACATTGTATCCTAAACCTCAAGAGATATAACAAAGTATGAAATATGGGGGCAGTATAATATATGAGGAAAGACATTGCTAAGTATGATATATGGACAGAGATACAGTACAGACCAAAAGTTTGGACACACCTTCTCATTCAAAGAGTTTTCTGTATTTTCATGACTATAAAAATTGTAGATTCACACTGAAGGCATCAAAACTATGAATTAACACATGTGGAATTATATACTTAACAAAAAAGTGTGAAACAACTGAAAATATGTCTTATATTCTAGGTTCTTCAAAGTAGCCACCTTTTGCTTTGATTACTGCTTTGCACACTCTTGGCATTCTCTTGATGAGCTTCAAGAGGTAGTCACCTGAAATGGTATTCCAACAGTCTTGAAAGAGTTCCCAGAGATGCTTAGCACTTGTTGGCCCTTTTGCCTTCACTCTGCGGTCCAGCTCACCCCAAACCATCTCGATTGGGTTCAGATCTGGTGACTGTGGAGGCCAGGTCATCTGGCGTAGCACCCCATCACTCTCCTTCTTGGTCAAATAGCCCTTACAAAGCCTGGAGGTGTGTTTGGGGTCATTGTCCTGCTGATAAATAAATGATGGTCCAACTAAACGCAATCCGGATGGAATAGCATGCCGCTGCAAGATGCTGTGGTAGCCATGCTGGTTCAGTATGCCTTCAATTTTGAATAAATGCCCAACAGTGTCGCCAGCAAAGCACCCCCACACCATCACACCTCCTCCATGCTTCACGGTGGGAACCAGGCATGTAGAGTCCATCCGTTCACCTTTTCTGCGTCGCACAAAGACACGGTGGTTGGAACCAAAGATCTCAAATTTGGACTCATCAGACCAAAGCACAGATTTCCACTGGTCTAATGTCCATTCCTTGTGTTCTTTAGCCCAAACAAGTCTTTTCTGCTTGTTGTCTGTCCTTAGCAGTGGTTTCCTAGCCGCTATTTTACCATGAAGGCCTGCTGCACACAGTCTCCTCTTAACAGTTGTTGTAGAGATGTGTCTGCTGCCAGAACTCTGTGTGGCATTGACCTGGTCTCTAATCTGAGCTGCTGTTAACCTGCGATTTCTGAGGCTGGTGACTGGGATGAACTTATCCTCCGCAGCAGAGGTGACTCTTGGTCTTCCTTTCCTGGGGCGGTCCCCATGTGAGCCAGTTTCTTTGTAGCGCTTGATGGTTTTTGTGACTGCACTTGGGGACACTTTCAAAGTTTTCCCAATTTTTCGGACTGACTGACCTTCATTTCTTAAAGTAATGATGGCCACTCGTTTTTCTTTACTTAGCTGCTTTTTTCTTGCCATAATACAAATTCTAACAGTCTATTCAGTAGGACTATCAGCTGTGTATCCACCGGACTTCTGCCCAACACAACTCATGGTCCCAACCCCATTTATAAGGCAAGAAATCCCACTTATTAAACCTGACAGGGCACACCTGTGAAGTGAAAACCATTTCAGGTGACTACCTCTTGAAGCTCATCAAGAGAATGCCAAGAGTGTGCAAAGCAGTAATTAAAGCAAAAGGTGGCTACTTTGAAGAACCTAGAATATAAGACATATTTACAGTTGTTTCACACTTTTTTGTTAAGTATATAATTCCACATGTGTTAATTCATAGTTTTGATGCCTTCAGTGTGAATCTACAATTTTCATAGTCATGAAAATACAGAAAACTCTTTGAATGAGAAGATGTGTCCAAACTTTTGGTCTGTATTGTATAACAAGGTATGATCAAAGGAGCAAGTTCAGGAGCATGAAAAAGTATAACAAATAAGTTCATTGTCAAAATCGGTTTATATGATTAGATTTATATAACTATTTATGTTTTGGTCTTATTACAAGAAAAAAAATTAATAATTATTTGCCCCAAATTTCTTATGATATAAATATATAGTAATGTTGTAGGGAATATTAATTATTGGTATTTTGGGGTGTACCAATAATTAATATTCATAAATAGGGCGTAAACCCGCTTTCGCTAGTCCGCCTATTTATGCCTACGTAATTACCTACTGCCTTACACACGACCTGAAATGGACTATAAGTACTGGCTGCAACGTTACTATTAATACACTACACACTGTATTAAAAATAATAAAAGGTTTTATTATACAATATAACACCTACAGACTTATTATTTAACAATACAGTACTACACTAATACCGACCCTAGCTACACTACACAATCCCGTATACCTCCACCCACACAAATAACTACACGTACATACACTCACACTTATAGCAGCCCTCCCCAACCTATCTATTTACTGTCCCTAAGGATACAAAGGGTTATCAAGGGGTTAACGTTGGTGGGATAGTGGCTGGAAATTAAGGGGTTAATGGTAGTGAAAGGGGGTATATGATATGGCAATGAAAGGGTAATGCAAGGGCAATGATATGGCAATGAAAGGGTAATACAAGGGTTAAATGGGGTAAATGTTACAGGGGTTACTCAGGGACAACAGGGAGGTTCAGAGGTTGCAGCAGGGGTATACTGGGGTATACAGCAAGGCAGGGGTTAAATCAAGGGAATATTCAGGGGTATGCAGGGACTACAGGGGTTATTGCAGGGGCAGGGCACCAGGGGTTAATAGGCAGGGCATTGGTGGTTCAGTGGAACCAGGGGTACTCAGCCTGTCCCAGGGGGTTGCTCGTTGTCCCAGGGGGAGATCCTCGGTTGATATACTGCTCGTTGTCTTCTGGGGATGATTCTTGCTGGGGAGGCACGGCTCAACTGAGAGCGCAGCACGATCGGGTTATTGAAAACCCGGTCGCGCTCGCTCCCGTGCTCCCGCGCTGCCCGGCGACGAGCGCGCCGGCAGCCATGTGCACGTGTGCCGGCACGGTGATATGACGTCACCGCGCCCGGCCCGCGCTGGTTCCCGGGGCGGAGGATCTCTTTGATCCTCTGCCTGGGGAGCGCTATGCATCTCTGGCGCTTGTAATTACAAGCGCCGGAGGTGCGCGCCATACAGAGGCAGGAAACTTTTGTTTCCCTGTCCTGTATTGACCTTTAATTCAGGCCACCCTAAAAGAAGTACTTAAAACCCCCCGCCCCAGGTCTCACTAAACCACACCCCCGACTCCAGTCAGGGGCCACACCCCCCTTTCACTCCGCAGCCAACAGAGATTGAAAAAATAAAGGTAAAAATCAACTTCTGTCAGCTGCAGGGATGGGTGGGAGGTTGACTTTCTTTCTGCAACAACACACGACAAACATTAAATAAATAGATTAAATACACCCATGCGAAGCGTCTTGCTAATCCACGCCCCCAACTCTGTCAGGTCACGCCCCCTCCCACTCCGCAGCCAATGGGAATTGAAAAAATGAAGGTAATAAATAAACTTCAGTTTGCTGCAGGGGTGGGAGGGTGAATTTCTCTCTGCAACGACACACAAAAATTTTAGATTGAAATAGACTAATTATAGACTACAACCGTTCGAAGCCTTTTGCTAAGCCACGCCCCATCTCTGTCAGGCCACGCCCCCTCTCACTCCGCAGCCATTCTGCAACGACACACAGAAACATTAAATGAAATAGATTAAATGCACCTATGCAAAGCGCTTTGCTAAGCCACGCCCGACTCTGTAAGGCCACGCCCCCTCCCACTCCGCAGCCAACAGGGATTGAAAAAATAAAGGTAAAAATCAACTTCTGTCAGCTGCAGGGATGGGTGGGAAGTTGACTTTCTTTCTGCAACGGCACACAGAAACATTAAATGAAATAGATTAAATACATCCATGTGAAGCGTCTTGCTAATCCACGCCCCCGACTCTGTCAGGTTATGCCCCTCCCACTCCGCAGCCAACGGGGATTGAAAAAAATAAAGGTAAAATAAACTTCTGTTTAGGGTGGGAGGGTGAATTTCTCTCTGCAACGACACACAAAAATTTTAGATAAAATAGACTAATTATAGACTACAACTGTTCGAATCGTCTTGCTAAGTCACGCCCCCAACTCTGTCAGATCACGCCCCCTCCCACTCTGCAGCCATTCTGCAACGACACACAGAAACATTAAATGAAATAGATTAAATCACCTATGCGAAGCGCTTTGCTAAGCCACACCTCCAACTCTGTCAGGTCATGCCCCTCCACTCCGCAGCCAACAGAGATTGAAAGAATGAAGGGAAAAATAAACTTCTGTCAGCTGCAGGGGTGGGAGGGTGAATTTCTCTCTGCAATGACGCACAAAATTTTAGATGAAATAGACTAATTTCAGACTACAACCGTTCGAAGCATCTTGATAATCCACACCCCCAACTCTGCCAGGCCACGCCCCCTCCCATGCCGCAGGCAACGGGGATTGAAAAAAATCAGCTGCAGGGGTGGGGAGGCGTGAATTTCTCTCTGGCAACAACACACAAAATCGTAGATGAAATTGACTAATTTTAGACTACGACCATTCGAGTACTAATAAAAGATGTTTTTTCCACTGCTACCATTGCGGGTCTCCATAAATTACCATGTCATCGACCTGTAATTCATGCCACTCTGACCCCGCCCCAGATCTCGCGAAACCACGCTCGACTCTGTCAGGCCACGCCCTCCCCACTCCGCAGCCAACGGGGATTGAAAAATGAAGGTAAAAATCAACTTCTGTCAGCTGCAGGGGTGGGAGGGAAGTTTGGATTTCTTTCTGCAACAACATACAGAAACATTAAATGAAATAGATTAAATATACCCGTGCAAAGCAATGTTTTCTTCCACTGTACCCATGGCGTGTCCTCATAAATTACCATGGCATCGACCTGTAATTCTGGCCACCATCAAAAGAAGGACTTAAAACCCCGCCCCAGGTCTTGCAACGTCACGCCCCCGACTCAGTCAGGCCATACCCTCCCACTCCGCAGCCAATGAGATTGAACAATGAAGTAAAAATCAACATCTGTCAGCTGCAGGGATGGGAGGAGGATGACTTTCTCTCTGCAACGACACACAGAAACATTAAATGAAATAATTAAAATATACCCGCGCAAAGCAATGTTTTCTTCCACTGCTACCCATTGTGTTCCTCAAATTACCATGGCATTAACCTATAAT